>JBBPBQ010020321.1:41694567-41710188 GCA_037974755.1 Cicer yamashitae
TCGGATTTTCTGCCCAAGTTTCGGAGCAACACGGGCAAGATAACAAGAAAGCGATTTTAGCGTGGTTGTTTTTATTTGTTCTAGGAAATATAAGGTTATTTGTTATTTAGAAAACAAAATCCATGGTTCGAATGGAGTTCAATTAGTCGGGGGCGTCTTTTTTATGTATTTTCTGTAGTGCAACGCATATATTCATTTACGAAGCATTAATTAACAGGTTCGATCATACCAGCACTAATGCACCGGATCCCATCAAAACTCCGCAGTGAAGCGTGCTTGGGCGAGAGTAGTATTAGGATGGGTGACCTCCTGGGAAGTCCTCGTGTTTGCACCTTTTTTTTTATTTATTTCGGATTTTCTGTCCAAGTTTCGGAGCAACACGGGCAAGATAACAAGAAAGCGATTTTAGCGTGGTTCTTTTTATTTGTTCTAGGAAATATAAGGTTATTTGTTATTTAGAAAACAAAATCCATGGTTCGAATGGAGTTCAATTAGTCGGGGGCGTCTTTTTTATGTATTTTCTGTAGTGCAACACATATATTCAATTACGACGCATTAATTAACAGGTGCGATCATACCAGCACTAATGCACCGGATCCCATCAGAACTCCGCAGTTAAGCGCGCTTGGGCGAAAGTAGTACTAGGATTTTTTTTTTTTTATTTCGGATTTTCTGGCCAAGTTTCGGAGCAACACGGGCAAGATAACAAGAAAGCGATTTTAGCGTGGTTCTTTTTATTTGTTCTAGGAAATATAAGGTTATTTGTTATTTAGAAAACAAAATCCATGGTTCGAATGGATTTCAATTAGTCGGGGGCGTCTTTTTTATGTATTTTCTGTAGTGCAACGCATATATTCAATTACGACGCATTAATTAACAGGTGCGATCATACCAGCACTAATGGACCGGATCCCATCAAAACTCCGCAGTTAAGCGCGCTTGGGCGAGAGTAGTAGTACGATGGGTGACCTCTTGGGAAATCCTCGTGTAGCACCTTTTCTTTTATTTATTTCGGATTTTCTGGCCAAGTTTCGGAGCAACACGGGCAAGATAACAAGAAAGCGATTTTAGCGTGGTTCTTTTTATTTGTTCTAGGAAATATAAGGTTATTTGTTATTTAGAAAACAAAATCCATGGTTCGAATGGATTTCAATTAGTCGGGGGCGTCTTTTTTATGTATTTTCTGTAGTGCAACGCATATATTCAATTACGACGCATTAATTAACAGGTGCGATCATACCAGCACTAATGGACCGGATCCCATCAAAACTCCGCAGTTAAGCGCGCTTGGGCGAGAGTAGTGGTACGATGGGTGACCTCTTGGGAAATCCTCGTGTAGCACCTTTTCTTTTATTTATTTCGGATTTTCTGGCCAAGTTTCGGAGCAACACGGGCAAGATAACAAGAAAGCGATTTTAGCGTGGTTCTTTTTATTTGTTCTAGGAAATATAAGGTTATTTGTTATTTAGAAAACAAAATCCATGGTTCGAATGGATTTCAATTAGTCGGGGGCGTCTTTTTTATGTATTTTCTGTAGTGCAACGCATATATTCAATTACGACGCATTAATTAACAGGTGCGAACATACCAGCACTAATGCACCGGATCCCATCAGAACTCCGTAGTTAAGCGCGCTAGGGCGAGAGCAGTACTAGGATTGGTGACCTCCTGGGAAGTCCTCGTGTTGCACCTTTTTTTTTTTATTTATTTCGGATTTTCTAGCCAAGTTTCGGAGCAACACGGGCAAGATAACAAGAAAGTGATTTTAGCGTGGTTCTTTTTATTTGTTCTAGGAAATATAAGGTTATTTGTTATTTAGAAAACAAAATCCATGGTTCGAATGGATTTCAATTAGTCGGGGGCGTCTTTTTTATGTATTTTCTGTAGTGCAACGCATATATTCAATTACGACGCATTAATTAACAGGTTCGATCATACCAGCACTAATGCACCGGATCCCATCAGAACTCCGCAGTGAAGCGTGCTTGGGCGAGAGTAGTACTAGTATGGGTGACCTCCTGGGAAGTCCTCGTGTTGCACCTTTTTTTTTATTTATTTCGGATTTTCTGGCCAAGTTTCGGAGCAACACGGGCAAGATAACAAGAAAGCGATTTTAGCGTGGTTCTTTTTATTTGTTCTAGGAAATATAAGGTTATTTGTTATTTAGAAAACAAAATCCATGGTTCGAATGGATTTCAATTAGTCGGGGGCGTCTTTTTTATGTATTTTCTGTAGTGCAACGCATATATTCAATTACGACGCATTAATTAACAGGTGCGATCATACCAGCACTAATGGACCGGATCCCATCAAAACTCCGCAGTTAAGCGCGCTTGGGCGAGAGTAGTGGTACGATGGGTGACCTCTTGGGAAATCCTCGTGTAGCACCTTTTCTTTTATTTATTTCGGATTTTCTGGCCAAGTTTCGGAGCAACACGGGCAAGATAACAAGAAAGCGATTTTAGCGTGGTTCTTTTTATTTGTTCTAGGAAATATAAGGTTATTTGTTATTTAGAAAACAAAATCCATGGTTCGAATGGATTTCAATTAGTCGGGGGCGTCTTTTTTATGTATTTTCTGTAGTGCAACGCATATATTCAATTACGACGCATTAATTAACAGGTGCGATCATACCAGGACTAATGCACCGGATCCCATCAGAACTCCGCAGTTAAGCGCGCTTGGGCGAGAGTAGTACTAGGATTTATTTTTGTTTATTTCGGATTTTCTGGCCAAGTTTCGGAGCAACACGGGCAAGATAACAAGAAAGCGATTTTAGCGTGGTTCTTTTTATTTGTTCTAGGAAATATAAGGTTATTTGTTATTTAGAAAACAAAATCCATGGTTCGAATGGATTTCAATTAGTCGGGGGCGTCTTTTTTATGTATTTTCTGTAGTGCATCGCATATATTCAATTACGACGCATTAATTAACAGGTGCGATCATACCAACACTAATGCATCGGATCCCATCAAAACTCCGCAGTTAAGCGTGCTTGGGCGAGAGTAGTACAAGGATCGGTGACCTCCTGGGAAGTCCTCGTATTGCACCTTTTTTTTTATTTATTTCGGATTTTCTGGCCAAGTTTTGGAGCAACACGGGCAAGATAACAAGAAAGCGATTTTAGCGTGGTTATTTTTATTTGTTCTAGGAAATATAAGGTTATTTGTTATTTAGAAAACAAAATCCATGGTTCGAATGGATTTCAATTAGTCAGGGACGTCTTTTTTATGTATTTTCTGTAGTGCAACGCATATATTCAATTACGACGCATTAATTAACAGGTGCCATCATACCAGCACTAATGCACCGGATCCCATCAGAACTCTGCAGCTAAGCGTGCTTGGGCCAGAGTAGTACTAGAATGGGTGACCTCCTGGGAAGTCCTCGTGTTGCACCTTTTTATTTATTTATTTTGGACTTTCTGGCCAAGTTTCGGAGCAACACGGGCAAGATAACAAGAAAGCGATTTTAGCGTGGTTCTTTTTATTTGTTCTAGGAAATATAAGGTTATTTGTTATTTAGAAAACAAAATCCATGGTTCGAATGGATTTCAATTAGTCGGGGACGTCTTTTTTATGTATTTTCTGTAGTGCAACGCATATATTCAATTACGACGCATTAATTAATAGGTGCCATCATACCAGCACTAATGCACCGGATCCCATCAGAACTCTGCAGTTAAGAAAGCTTGGGCGAGAGTAGTACTAGGATGGGTGACCTCCTGGGAAGTCTTTGTGTTGCACCTTTTTTTTTATTTATTTCGGATTTTCTGGCCAAGTTTCGGAGCAACACGGGCAAGATAACAAGAAAGCGATTTTAGCGTGGTTATTTTTATTTGTTCTAGGAAATATAAGGTTATTTGTTATTTATAAAACAAAATCCATGGTTCGAATGGATTTCAATTAGTCGGGGGCGTCTTTTTTATGTATTTTCTGTAGTGCAACGCATATATTCAATTACGACGCATTAATTAACAGGTTCGATCATACCAGCACTAATGCACCGGATCCCATCAGAACTCCGCAGTGAAGCGTGCTTGGGCGAGAGTAATACTAGGATGGGTGACCTCCTGGGAAGTCCTCGTGTTTGCACCTTTTTTTTTATTTATTTCGGATTTTCTGTCCAAGTTTCGGAGCAACACGGGCAAGATAACAAGAAAGCGATTTTAGCGTGGTTCTTTTTATTTGTTCTAGGAAATATAAGGTTATTTGTTATTTAGAAAACAAAATCCATGGTTCGAATGGAGTTCAATTAGTCGGGGGCGTCTTTTTTATGTATTTTCTGTAGTGCAACGCATATATTCAATTACGACACATTAATTAACAGGTGCGATCATACACGCACTAATGCATCGTATCTCATCAGAACGCCGCAGTTAAGCGTGCTTGGGCGAGAGTAGTACTAGGTGGGTGACCTCCTGGGAAGTCCTCGTGTTGCACCTTTTTTTTTATTTATTTCGGATTTTCTGGCCAAGTTTCGGAGCAACACGGGCAAGATAACAAGAAAGCGATTTTAGCGTGGTTCTTTTTATTTGTTCTAGGAAATATAAGGTTATTTGTTATTGAGAAAACAAAATCCATGGTTCAAATGGATTTCAATTAGTCGGGGGCGTCTTTTTTATGTATTTTCTGTAGTGCAACACATATATTCAATTACGACGCATTAATTAACAGGTGCGGTCAAACCAGCACTAATGCATCGGATCCCATCAGAACTCTGCAGTGGAGCGTGCTTGGGCGAGAGTAGTACTAGGATGGGTGACCTCCTGGGAAGTCCTCGTGTTGCACCTTTTTTTTTTACTTATTTCGGATTTTCTGGCCAAGTTTCGGAGCAACAAGGGCAAGATAACAAAAAAGCGATTTTAGCGTGGTTCTTATTATTTGTTCTAGGAAATATAAGGTTATTTGTTATTTAGAAAACAAAATCCATGGTTCGAATGGATTTCAATTAGTCGGGGGCGTCATTTTTATGTATTTTCTGTAGTGCAACACATATATTCAATTACGACGCATTAATTAACAGGTGCAATCATACCAGCACTAATGCACCGGATCCCATCAGAACTCCGCAGTTAAGCGTTCTTGGGCGAGACCAGTAGTAGGATGGGTGACCTCCTAGGAAGTCCATGTATTGCACCTTTTTATTTATTTATTTCGGATTTTCTGGCCAAGTTTCAGAGCAACACGGGCAAGATAACAAGAAAGCGATTTTAGCGTGGTTCTTTTTATTTGTTCTAGGAAATATAAGGTTATTTGTTATTTAGAAAACAAAATCCATGGTTCGAATGGATTTCAATTAGTCGGGGGCGTCTTTTTTATGTATTTTCTGTAGTGCAACGCATATATTCAATTACGACGCATTAATTAACAGGTTCGATCATACCAGCACTAATGCACCGGATCCCATCAGAACTCCGCAGTGAAGCGTGCTTGGGCGAGAGTAGTACTAGTATGGGTGACCTCCTGGGAAGTCCTCGTGTTGCACCTTTTTTTTTATTTATTTCGGATTTTCTGGCCAAGTTTCGGAGCAACACGGGCAAGATAACAAGAAAGCGATTTTAGCGTGGTTCTTTTTATTTGTTCTAGGAAATATAAGGTTATTTGTTATTTAGAAAACAAAATCCATGGTTCGAATGGATTTCAATTAGTCGGGGGCGTCTTTTTTATGTATTTTCTGTAGTGCAACGCATATATTCAATTACGACGCATTAATTAACAGGTGCGATCATACCAGCACTAATGGACCGGATCCCATCAAAACTCCGCAGTTAAGCGCGCTTGGGCGAGAGTAGTGGTACGATGGGTGACCTCTTGGGAAATCCTCGTGTAGCACCTTTTCTTTTATTTATTTCGGATTTTCTGGCCAAGTTTCGGAGCAACACGGGCAAGATAACAAGAAAGCGATTTTAGCGTGGTTCTTTTTATTTGTTCTAGGAAATATAAGGTTATTTGTTATTTAGAAAACAAAATCCATGGTTCGAATGGATTTCAATTAGTCGGGGGCGTCTTTTTTATGTATTTTCTGTAGTGCAACGCATATATTCAATTACGACGCATTAATTAACAGGTGCGTTCATACCAGCACTAATGCACCGGGTCCCATCAGAACTCTGCAGTTAAGCGCGCTAGGGCGAGAGTAGTAGTACGATGGGTGACCTCCTGGGAAATCCTCGTGTTGCACCTTTTTTTTTATTTATTTCGGATTTTCTGGCCAAGTTTCGGAGCAACACGGGCAAGATAACAAGAAAGCGATTTTAGCGTGGTTCTTTTTATTTGTTCTAGGAAATATAAGGTTATTTGTTATTTAGAAAACAAAATCAATGGTTCGAATGGATTTCAATTAGTCGGGGGCGTCTTTTTTATGTATTTTCTGTAGTGCAACGCATATATTCAATTACGACGCATTAATTAACAGGTTCGATCATACCAGCACTAATGCACCGGATCCCATCAGAACTCCGCAGTGAAGCGTGCTTGGGCGAGAGTAGTACTAGTATGGGTGACCTCCTGGGAAGTCCTCGTGTTGCACCTTTTTTTTTATTTATTTCGGATTTTCTGGCCAAGTTTCGGAGCAACACGGGCAAGATAACAAGAAAGCGATTTTAGCGTGGTTCTTTTTATTTGTTCTAGGAAATATAAGGTTATTTGTTATTTAGAAAACAAAATCCATGGTTCGAATGGATTTCAATTAGTCGGGGGCGTCTTTTTTATGTATTTTCTGTAGTGCAACGCATATATTCAATTACGACGCATTAATTAACATGTTCGATCATACCAGCACTAATGCACCGGATCCCATCAGAACTCCGCAGTGAAGCGTGCTTGGGCGAGAGTAGTACTAGTATGGGTGACCTCCTGGGAAGTTCTCGTGTTGCACCTTTTTTTTTATTTATTTCGGATTTTCTGGCCAAGTTTCGGAGCAACACGGGCAAGATAACAAGAAAGCGATTTTAGCGTGGTTCTTTTTATTTGTTCTAGGAAATATAAGGTTATTTGTTATTTAGAAAACAAAATCCATGGTTCGAATGGATTTCAATTAGTCGGGGGCGTCTTTTTTATGTATTTTCTGTAGTGCAACGCATATATTCAATTACGACGCATTAATTAACAGGTGCGATCATACCAGCACTAATGGACCGGATCCCATCAAAACTCCGCAGTTAAGCGCGCTTGGGCGAGAGTAGTGGTACGATGGGTGACCTCTTGGGAAATCCTCGTGTAGCACCTTTTCTTTTATTTATTTCGGATTTTCTGGCCAAGTTTCGGAGCAACACGGGCAAGATAACAAGAAAGCGATTTTAGCGTGGTTCTTTTTATTTGTTCTAGGAAATATAAGGTTATTTGTTATTTAGAAAACAAAATCCATGGTTCGAATGGATTTCAATTAGTCGGGGGCGTCTTTTTTATGTATTTTCTGTAGTGCAACGCATATATTCAATTACGACGCATTAATTAACAGGTGCGAACATACCAGCACTAATGCACCGGATCCCATCAGAACTCCGTAGTTAAGCGCGCTAGGGCGAGAGCAGTACTAGGATTGGTGACCTCCTGGGAAGTCCTCGTGTTGCACCTTTTTTTTTTTATTTATTTCGGATTTTCTAGCCAAGTTTCGGAGCAACACGGGCAAGATAACAAGAAAGTGATTTTAGCGTGGTTCTTTTTATTTGTTCTAGGAAATATAAGGTTATTTGTTATTTAGAAAACAAAATCCATGGTTCGAATGGATTTCAATTAGTCGGGGGCGTCTTTTTTATGTATTTTCTGTAGTGCAACGCATATATTCAATTACGACGCATTAATTAACAGGTTCGATCATACCAGCACTAATGCACCGGATCCCATCAGAACTCCGCAGTGAAGCGTGCTTGGGCGAGAGTAGTACTAGTATGGGTGACCTCCTGGGAAGTCCTCGTGTTGCACCTTTTTTTTTATTTATTTCGGATTTTCTGGCCAAGTTTCGGAGCAACACGGGCAAGATAACAAGAAAGCGATTTTAGCGTGGTTCTTTTTATTTGTTCTAGGAAATATAAGGTTATTTGTTATTTAGAAAACAAAATCCATGGTTCGATGGGATTTCAATTAGTCGGGGGCGTCTTTTTTATGTATTTTCTGTAGTGCAACACATATATTCAATTACGACGCATTAATTAACAGGTGTAATCATACTAGCACTATTGCACTGGATCCCATTAGAACTCCGCAGTGAAGCGTGCTTGGGCGAGAGTAGTACTAGGATTGGTGACCTCCCGGGAAGTCCTCGTGTTGCACCTTTTTTTTTATTTATTTCGGATTTTCTGGCCAAGTTTCGGAGCAACATGGGCAAGATAACAAGAAAGCGATTTTAGCGTGGTTCTTTTTATTTGTTCTAGGAAATATAAGGTTATTTGTTATTTAGAAAACAAAATCCATGGTTCGAATGGATTTCAATTAGTCGGGGGCGTCTTTTTTATGTATTTTCTGTAGTGCAACGCATATATTCAATTACGACGCATTAATTAACAGGTGCGATCATACCAGCACTAATGCACCGGATCCCATCAGAACTCTGCAGTTAAGAATGCTTGGGCGAGAGTAGTCCTAGGATGGGTGACCTCCTTGGAAGTCCTCGTGTTGCACCTTTTTTTTTATTTATTTCGGATTTTCTGGCCAAGTTTCGGAGCAACACGGGCAAGATAACAAGAAAGTGATTTTAGCGTGGTTCTTTTTATTTGTTCTAGGAAATATAAGGTTATTTGTTATTTAGAAAACAAAATTCATGGTTCGAATGGATTTCAATTAGTCGGGGGCGTCTTTTTTATGTATTTTCTGTAGTGCAACGCATATATTCAATTACGACGCATTAATTAACAGGTGCTATCATACCAGCACTAATGCATCGGATCCCATCAGAACTCTGCAGTGAAGCGTGCTTGGGCGAGAGTAGTACTAGGATGGGTGACCTCCTGGGAACTCCTTGTGTTGCACCTTTTTTTTTATTTATTTCGGATTTTCTGGCCTAGTTTCGGAGCAACACGGGCAAGATAACAAGAAAGCGATTTTAGCGTGGTTCTTTTTATTTGTTCTAGGAAATATAAGGTTATTTGTTATTTAGAAAACAAAATCCATGGTTCGAATGGATTTCAATTAGTCGGGGACGTCTTTTTTATGTATTTTCTGTAGTGCAACGCATATATTCAATTACGACGCATTAATTAACAGGTGTAATCATACTAGCACTATTGCACTGGATCCCATTAGAACACCGCAATTAAGCGTGCTTGGGCGAGAGTAGTACTAGGATTGGTGACCTTACGGGAAGTCGTCGTGTTGCACCTTTTTTTTTATTTATTTCGGATTTTCTGGCCAAGTTTCGAAGCAACATGGGCAAGATAACAAGAAAGCGATTTTAGCGTGGTTCTTTTTATTTGTTCTAGGAAATATAAGGTTATTTGTTATTTAGAAAACAAAATCCATGGTTCGAATGGATTTCAATTAGTCGGGGGCGTCTTTTTTATGTATTTTCTGTAGTGCAACGCATATATTCAATTACGACGCATTAATTAACAAGTGCGATCATACCAGCACTAATGGACCGAATCCCATCAGAACTCCGTAGTCAAGTGTCTTGGGCGAGAGTAGTACTAGGATGGGTGACCTCCTGGGAAGTCCTCGTGTTGCACCTTTTTTTTTATTTATTTCGGATTTTCTGGCCAAGTTTCGGAGCATCACGGGCAAGATAACAAGAAAGCGATTTTAGCGTGGTTCTTTTTATTTGTTCTAGGAAATATAAGGTTATTTGTTATTTAGATAACAAAATCCATGGTTCGAATTGATTTCAATTAGTCGGGGGCGTCTTTTTTATGTATTTTCTGTAGTGCATCGCATATATTCAATTACGACTCATTAATTAACAAGTGTGATCATACCAGCACTAATGTACCGGATCCCATCAGAACTCCGCAGTTAAGAGTGCTTGTGCCAGAGTAGTACTAGGATGGGTGACCTCTTGGGAAGTGCTTGTGTTTTACCTTTTTTTTTTTATTTCGGATTTTCTGGCCAAGTTTCGGAGCAACACGGGCGAGATAACACGAAAGCGATTTTAGCGTGGTTCTTTTTATTTGTTCTAGGAAATATAAGGTTATTTGTTATTTAGAAAACAAAATCCATGGTTCGAATGGAGTTCAATTAGTCGGGGGCGTCTTTTTTATGTATTTTCTGTATTGCAACACATATATTCAATTACGACGCATTAATTAACAGGTGCGATCATAGCAGCACTAATGCAACGGATCCCATCAGAACTCCGCAGTTAAGTGCGCTATGGCGAGAGTAGTACTAGGATTTTTTTTTTATTTATTTCGGATTTTCTGGCCATGTTTCGGAGCAACACGGGCAAGATAACAAGAAAGCGATTTTAGCGTGGTTCTTTTTATTTGATCTAGGAAATATAAGGTTATTTGTTATTTAGAAAACAAAATCCATGGTTCGAATGGAGTTCAATTAGTCGGGGGCGTCTTTTTTATGTATTTTCTGTAGTGCAACACATATATTCAATTACGACGCATTAATTAACAGGTGCGATCATACCAGCACTAATGCACCGGATCCCATCAGAACTCCGCAGTTAAGCGCGCTTGGGCGAAAGTAGTACTAGGATTTTTTTTTTTTTATTTCGGATTTTCTGGCCAAGTTTCGGAGCAACACGGGCAAGATAACAAGAAAGCGATTTTAGCGTGGTTCTTTTTATTTGTTCTAGGAAATATAAGGTTATTTGTTATTTAGAAAACAAAATCCATGGTTCGAATGGATTTCAATTAGTCGGGGGCGTCTTTTTTATGTATTTTCTGTAGTGCAACGTATATATTCAATTACGACGCATTAATTAACAGGTGCGATCATACCAGGACTAATGCACCGGATCCCATCAGAACTCCGCAGTTAAGCGCGCTTGGGCGAGAGTAGTACTAGGATTTTTTTTTATTTATTTCGGATTTTCTGGCCAAGTTTCGGAGCAACACGGGCAAGATAACAAGAAAGCGATTTTAGCGTGGTTCTTTTTATTTGTTCTAGGAAATATAAGGTTATTTGTTATTTAGAAAACAAAATCCATGGTTCGAATGGATTTCAATTAGTCGGGGGCGTCTTTTTTATGTATTTTCTGTAGTGCAATGCATATATTCAATTACGACGCATTAATTAACAGGTTCGATCATACCAGCACTAATGCACCGGATCCCATCAGAACTCAGCAGATAAGCGTGCTTTGGCGAGAGTAGTACTAGGATGGGTGACCTCTTGGGAAGCCCTCGTGTTGCACCTTTTTTTTATTTATTTCAGATTTTTTGGCCAAGTTTCGGAGCAACACGGGCAAGATAACAAGAAAGCAATTTTAGCGTGGTTCTTTTTATTTGTTCTAGAAAATATAAGGTTATTTGTTATTTATAACACAAAAGCCATGGTTCGGATGGAGTTCAATTAGTCGGGGGCGTCTTTTTTATGTATTTTCTGTATTGCAACACATATATTCAATTACGACGCATTAATTAACAGGTGCGATCATAGCAGCACTAATGCAACGGATCCCATCAGAACTCCGCAGTTAGGTGCGCTTGGGCGAGAGTAGTACTAGGCTTTTTTTTTATTTATTTCGGATTTTCTGGCCATGTTTCGGAGCAACACGGGCAAGATAACAAGAAAGCGATTTTAGCGTGGTTCTTTTTATTTGTTCTAGGAAATATAAGGTTATTTGTTATTTAGAAAACAAAATCCATGGTTCGAATGGATTTCAATTAGTCGGGGGCGTCTTTTTTATGTATTTTCTGTAGTGCAACGTATATATTCAATTACGACGCATTAATTAACAGGTGCGATCATACCAGCACTAATGTACCGGATCCCAAAAGAACTCCGCAGTTAAGCGTGCTTGGGCGAGAGTAGTACTAGGATGGCTGAACTCTTGGGAAATCCTCGTGTTGCACCTTTTTTTTATTTATTTCGGATTTTCTGACCATGTTTCGGAGCAACACGGGCAAGAAAGCGATTTTAGCGTGGTTCTTTTTATTTGTTCTAGGAAATATAAGGTTATTTGTTATTTAGAAAACAAAATCCATGGTTCGAATGGATTTCAATTAGTCGGGGGCGTCTTTTTTATGTATTTTCTGTAGTGCAACGCATATATTCAATTACG
Organism: Cicer yamashitae; assembly: GCA_037974755.1. NCBI lineage: Eukaryota > Viridiplantae > Streptophyta > Magnoliopsida > Fabales > Fabaceae > Cicer > Cicer yamashitae. The sequence continues at coordinate 41,706,739 of JBBPBQ010020321.1, forward strand.
ACGCATTAATTAACAGGTGGGATCATACTACCACTAATGCACCGGATCCCATCAGAACTCTGCAGTTAAGCGCGCTTGGGCGAGAGTAGTAGGACGATGGGTGACATCCAGGGAAATCCTCGTGTTGCACCTTTTTTTTTATTTATTTCGGATTTTCTGGCCAAGTTTCGGAGCAACACGGGCAAGAAAGCGATTTTAGCATGGTTCTTTTTATTTGTTCTAGGAAATATAAGGTTATTTGTTATTTAGAAAACAAAATCCATGGTTCGAATGGATTTCAATTAGTCGGGGGCGTCTTTTTTATGTATTTTCTGTAGTGCAACGCATATATTCAATTACGACGCATTAATTAACAGGTGCGATCATACCAGCACTAATGCACCGGATCCCATCAGAACTCCGCAGTCAAGCGTGCTTGGGCGAGAGTAGTACTAGGATGGGTGACCTCCTGGGAAGTCCTCGTGGTGCACCTTTTTTTTTATTTATTTCGGATTTTCTGGCCAAGTTTCGGAGCAACACGGGCAAGATAACAAGAAAGCGATTTTAGCGTGGTTCTTTTTATTTGTTCTAGGAAATATAAGGTTATTTGTTATTTAGAAAACAAAATCCATGGTTCGAATGGATTTCAATTAGTCGGGGGCGTCTTTTTTATGTATTTTCTGTAGTGCAACGCATATATTCAATTACGACGCATTAATTAACAGGTGCGATCATACCAGCACTAATGCACCGGATCCCATCAGAACTCCGCAGTCAAGCGTGCTTGGGCGAGAGTAGTACTAGGATGGGTGACTTCCTGGGAAGTCCTCGTGGTGCACCTTTTTTTTTATTTATTTCGGATTTTCTGGCCAAGTTTCGGAGCAACACGGGCAAGATAACAAGAAAGCGATTTTAGCGTGGTTCTTTTTATTTGTTCTAGGAAATATAAGGTTATTTGTTATTTAGAAAACAAAATCCATGGTTCGAATGGATTTCAATTAGTCGGGGGCGTCTTTTTTATGTATTTTCTGTAGTGCAATGCATATATTCAATTACGACGCATTAATTAACAGGTTCGATCATACCAGCACTAATGCACCGGATCCCATCAGAACTCAGCAGATAAGCGTGCTTTGGCGAGAGTAGTACTAGGATGGGTGACCTCTTGGGAAGCCCTCGTGTTGCACCTTTTTTTTATTTATTTCGGATTTTTTGGCCAAGTTTCGGAGCAACACGGGCAAGATAACAAGAAAGCAATTTTAGCGTGGTTCTTTTTATTTGTTCTAGAAAATATAAGGTTATTTGTTATTTATAAAACAAAAGCCATGGTTCGGATGGAGTTCAATTAGTCGGGGGCGTCTTTTTTATGTATTTTCTGTATTGCAACACATATATTCAATTACGACGCATTAATTAACAGGTGCGATCATAGCAGCACTAATACAACGGATCCCATCAGAACTCCGCAGTTAAGTGCGCTTGGGCGAGAGTATTACTAGGATTTTTTTTTTATTTATTTCGGATTTTCTGGCCATGTTTCGGAGCAACACGGGCAAGATAACAAGAAAGCGATTTTAGCGTGGTTCTTTTTATTTGATCTAGGAAATATAAGGTTATTTGTTATTTAGAAAACAAAATCCATGGTTCGAATGGAGTTCAATTAGTCGGGGGCGTCTTTTTTATGTATTTTCTGTAGTGCAACACATATATTCAATTACGACGCATTAATTAACAGGTGCGATCATACCAGCACTAATGCACCGGATCCCATCAGAACTCCGCAGTTAAGCGCGCTTGGGCGAAAGTAGTACTAGGATTTTTTTTTTTTTATTTCGGATTTTCTGGCCAAGTTTCGGAGCAACACGGGCAAGATAACAAGAAAGCGATTTTAGCGTGGTTCTTTTTATTTGTTCTAGGAAATATAAGGTTATTTGTTATTTAGAAAACAAAATCCATGGTTCGAATGGATTTCAATTAGTCGGGGGCGTCTTTTTTATGTATTTTCTGTAGTGCAACGTATATATTCAATTACGACGCATTAATTAACAGGTGCGATCATACCAGGACTAATGCACCGGATCCCATCAGAACTCCGCAGTTAAGCGCGCTTGGGCGAGAGTAGTACTAGGATTTTTTTTTATTTATTTCGGATTTTCTGGCCAAGTTTCGGAGCAACACGGGAAAGATAACAAGAAAGCGATTTTAGCGTGGTTTTTTTTATTTGTTCTAGGAAATATAAGGTTATTTGTTATTTAGAAAACAAAATCCATGGTTCGAATGGATTTCAATTAGTCGGGGGCGTCTTTTTTATGTATTTTCTGTAGTGCAATGCATATATTCAATTACGACGCATTAATTAACAGGTTCGATCATACCAGCACTAATGCACCGGATCCCATCAGAACTCAGCAGATAAGCGTGCTTTGGCGAGAGTAGTACTAGGATGGGTGACCTCTTGGGAAGCCCTCGTGTTGCACCTTTTTTTTATTTATTTCAGATTTTTTGGCCAAGTTTCGGAGCAACACGGGCAAGATAACAAGAAAGCAATTTTAGCGTGGTTCTTTTTATTTGTTCTAGAAAATATAAGGTTATTTGTTATTTATAACACAAAAGCCATGGTTCGGATGGAGTTCAATTAGTCGGGGGCGTCTTTTTTATGTATTTTCTGTATTGCAACACATATATTCAATTACGACGCATTAATTAACAGGTGCGATCATAGCAGCACTAATGCAACGGATCCCATCAGAACTCCGCAGTTAAGTGCGCTATGGCGAGAGTAGTACTAGGATTTTTTTTTTATTTATTTCGGATTTTCTGGCCATGTTTCGGAGCAACACGGGCAAGATAACAAGAAAGCGATTTTAGCGTGGTTCTTTTTATTTGATCTAGGAAATATAAGGTTATTTGTTATTTAGAAAACAAAATCCATGGTTCGAATGGAGTTCAATTAGTCGGGGGCGTCTTTTTTATGTATTTTCTGTAGTGCAACACATATATTCAATTACGACGCATTAATTAACAGGTGCGATCATACCAGCACTAATGCACCGGATCCCATCAGAACTCCGCAGTTAAGCGCGCTTGGGCGAAAGTAGTACTAGGATTTTTTTTTTTTTATTTCGGATTTTCTGGCCAAGTTTCGGAGCAACACGGGCAAGATAACAAGAAAGCGATTTTAGCGTGGTTCTTTTTATTTGTTCTAGGAAATATAAGGTTATTTGTTATTTAGAAAACAAAATCCATGGTTCGAATGGATTTCAATTAGTCGGGGGCGTCTTTTTTATGTATTTTCTGTAGTGCAACGTATATATTCAATTACGACGCATTAATTAACAGGTGCGATCATACCAGGACTAATGCACCGGATCCCATCAGAACTCCGCAGTTAAGCGCGCTTGGGCGAGAGTAGTACTAGGATTTTTTTTTATTTATTTCGGATTTTCTGGCCAAGTTTCGGAGCAACACGGG
>JBBPBQ010020321.1:41710198-41720800 GCA_037974755.1 Cicer yamashitae
TGCAACACATATATTCAATTACGACGCATTAATTAACAGGTGCGATCATAGCAGCACTAATGCAACGGATCCCATCAGAACTCCGCAGTTAAGTGCGCTTGGGCGAGAGTATTACTAGGATTTTTTTTTTATTTATTTCGGATTTTCTGGCCATGTTTCGGAGCATCACGGGCAAGATAACAAGAAAGCGATTTTAGCGTGGTTCTTTTTATTTGATCTAGGAAATATAAGGTTATTTGTTATTTAGAAAACAAAATCCATGGTTCGAATGGAGTTCAATTAGTCGGGGGCGTCTTTTTTATGTATTTTCTGTAGTGCAACACATATATTCAATTACGACGCATTAATTAACAGGTGCGATCATACCAGCACTAATGCACCGGATCCCATCAGAACTCCGCAGTTAAGCGCGCTTGGGCGAAAGTAGTACTAGGATTTTTTTTTTTTATTTCGGATTTTCTGGCCAAGTTTCGGAGCAACACGGGCAAGATAACAAGAAAGCGATTTTAGCGTGGTTCTTTTTATTTGTTCTAGGAAATATAAGGTTATTTGTTATTTAGAAAACAAAATCCATGGTTCGAATGGATTTCAATTAGTCGGGGGCGTCTTTTTTATGTATTTTCTGTAGTGCAACGCATATATTCAATTACGACGCATTAATTAACAGGTGCGATCATACCAGCACTAATGGACCGGATCCCATCAAAACTCCGCAGTTAAGCGCGCTTGGGCGAGAGTAGTAGTACGATGGGTGACCTCTTGGGAAATCCTCGTGTAGCACCTTTTCTTTTATTTATTTCGGATTTTCTGGCCAAGTTTCGGAGCAACACGGGCAAGATAACAAGAAAGCGATTTTAGCGTGGTTCTTTTTATTTGTTCTAGGAAATATAAGGTTATTTGTTATTTAGAAAACAAAATCCATGGTTCGAATGGATTTCAATTAGTCGGGGGCGTCTTTTTTATGTATTTTCTGTAGTGCAACGCATATATTCAATTACGACGCATTAATTAACAGGTGCGATCATACCAGCACTAATGGACCGGATCCCATCAAAACTCCGCAGTTAAGCGCGCTTGGGCGAGAGTAGTGGTACGATGGGTGACCTCTTGGGAAATCCTCGTGTAGCACCTTTTCTTTTATTTATTTCGGATTTTCTGGCCAAGTTTCGGAGCAACACGGGCAAGATAACAAGAAAGCGATTTTAGCGTGGTTCTTTTTATTTGTTCTAGGAAATATAAGGTTATTTGTTATTTAGAAAACAAAATCCATGGTTCGAATGGATTTCAATTAGTCGGGGGCGTCTTTTTTATGTATTTTCTGTAGTGCAACGCATATATTCAATTACGACGCATTAATTAACAGGTGCGATTATACCAGCACTAATGCACCAGATCCCATCAGAACTCTGCAGTGAAGGGTGCTTGGGCGAGAGTAGTACAAGGATGGGTGACCTCCTGGGAAGTTCTTGTGTTGCACCTTTTTTTTTTTATTTATTTCGGATTTTCTGGCCAAGTTTCGGAGCAACACGGGCAAGATAACAAAAAAGCGATTTTAGCGTGGTTCTTTTTATTTGTTCTAGGAAATATAAGGTTATTTGTTATTTAGAAAACAAAATCCATGGTTCGAATGGATTTCAATTAGTCGGGGGCGTCTTTTTTATGTATTTTCTGTAGTGCAACGCATATATTCAATTACGAAGCATTAATTAACAGGTGCGATCATACCAGCACTAATGCACTGGATCTCATCAAAATTCCGCGGTTAAGCGCACTTGGGCGAAAGTAGTACTAGGATGGGTACCGTCGTGGGAAGTCCTCGTGTTGCACCTTTTTTTTTAATTTATTTCGTATTTTCTGGCCAAGTTACGGAGCAACACGGGCAAGATATCAAGAAAGCGATTTTAGCGTGGTTCTTTTTATTTGTTCTAGGAAATATAAGGTTATTTGTTATTTAGAAAACAAAATCCATGGTTCGAATGGAGTTCAATTAGTCGGGGGCGTCTTTTTTATGTATTTTCTGTAGTGCAACACATATATTCAATTACGACGCATTAATTAACAGGTGCGATCATACCAGCACTAATGCACCGGATCCCATCAGAACTCCGCAGTTAAGCGCGCTTGGGCGAAAGTAGTACTAGGATTTTTTTTTTTTATTTCGGATTTTCTGGCCAAGTTTCGGAGCAACACGGGCAAGATAACAAGAAAGCGATTTTAGCGTGGTTCTTTTTATTTGTTCTAGGAAATATAAGGTTATTTGTTATTTAGAAAACAAAATCCATGGTTCGAATGGATTTCAATTAGTCGGGGGCGTCTTTTTTATGTATTTTCTGTAGTGCAACGTATATATTCAATTACGACGCATTAATTAACAGGTGCGATCATACCAGCACTAATGTACCGGATCCCAAAAGAACTCCGCAGTTAAGCGTGCTTGGGCGAGAGTAGTACTAGGATGGCTGAACTCTTGGGAAATCCTCGTGTTGCACCTTTTTTTTATTTATTTCGGATTTTCTGACCATGTTTCGGAGCAACACGGGCAAGAAAGCGATTTTAGCGTGGTTCTTTTTATTTGTTCTAGGAAATATAAGGTTATTTGTTATTTAGAAAACAAAATCCATGGTTCGAATGGATTTCAATTAGTCGGGGGCGTCTTTTTTATGTATTTTCTGTAGTGCAACGCATATATTCAATTACGACGCATTAATTAACATGTGTGATCGTACCAGCACTTATGCACCGGATCCCATCGGAACTCCGTAGTTAAGCGTGCTTGGGCGAGCGTATTACTAGGATGGGTGACCTCCTTGGAAGTCCTCGTGTTGCACCTTTTTTTTTTATTTATTTCGGATTTTATGGCCAAGTTTCGGAGCAACACGGGCAAGATAACAAGAAAGCGATTTTAGCGTGGTTCTTTTTATTTGTTCTAGGAAATATAAGGTTATTTGTTATTTTGAAAACAAAATCCATGGTTCGAATGGATTTCAATTAGTCGGGGGCGTCTTTTTTATGTATTTTCTGTAGTGCAACGCATATATTCAATTACGATGCATTAATTAACAGGTGCGATCATACCAACACTAATGCATCGGATCCCATCAAAACTCCGCAGTTAAGCGTGCTTGGGCGAGAGTAGTACTAGGATCGGTGACCTCCTGGGAAGTCCTCGTATTGCACCTTTTTTTTTTTATTTATTTTGGATTTTCTGGCCAAGTTTTGGAGCAACACGGGCAAGATAACAAGAAAGCGATTTTAGCGTGGTTCTTTTTATTTGTTCTAGGAAATATAAGGTTATTTGTTATTTAGAAAACAAAATCCATGGTTCGAATGGATTTCAATTAGTCGGGGGCGTCTTTTTTATGTATTTTCTGTAGTGCAACGTATATATTCAATTACGACGCATTAATTAACAGGTGCGATCATACCAGGACTAATGCACCGGATCCCATCAGAACTCCGCAGTTAAGCGCGCTTGGGCGAAAGTAGTACTAGGATTTTTTTTTTTTTATTTCGGATTTTCTGGCCAAGTTTCGGAGCAACACGGGCAAGATAACAAGAAAGCGATTTTAGCGTGGTTCTTTTTATTTGTTCTAGGAAATATAAGGTTATTTGTTATTTAGAAAACAAAATCCATGGTTCGAATGGATTTCAATTAGTCAGGGGCGTCTTTTTTATGTATTTTCTGTAGTGCAACGCATATATTCAATTACGATGCATTAATTAACAGGTGCGATCATACCAGCACTAATGCACCTCCTGGGAAGTCCTCGTGTTGCACCTTTTTTTTTATTTATTTCGGATTTTCTAGCCAAGTTTTGGAGCAACACGGGCAAGATAACAAGAAAGCGATTTTAGCGTGGTTCTTTTTATTTGTTCTAGGAAATATAAGGTTATTTGTTATTTAGAAAACAAAATCCATGGTTCGAATGGATTTCAATTAGTCGGGGGCGTCTTTTTTATGTATTTTCTGTAGTGCAACGCATATATTCAATTACGACGCATTAATTAACAGGTGCGATCATACCAGCACTAATACACCGGATCCTCGTGTTGCACCTTTTTTTTTATTTATTTCGGATTTTCTGGCCAAGTTTTGGAGCAACACGGGCAAGATAACAAGAAAGCGATTTTAGCGTGGTTCTTTTTATTTGTTCTAGGAAATATAAGGTTATTTGTTATTTAGAAAACAAAATCCATGGTTCGAATGGATTTCAATTAGTCGGGGGCGTCTTTTTTATGTATTTTCTGTATTGCAACACATATATTCAATTACGACGCATTAATTAACAGGTGCGATCATAGCAGCACTAATGCAACGGATCCCATCAGAACTCCGCAGTTAAGTGCGCTTGGGCGAGAGTAGTACTAGGATTTTTTTTTTATTTATTTCGGATTTTCTGGCCATGTTTCGGAGCAACACGGGCTAGATAACAAGAAAGCGATTTTAGCATGGTTCTTTTTATTTGATCTAGGAAATATAAGGTTATTTGTTATTTAGAAAACAAAATCCATGGTTCGAATGGAGTTCAATTAGTCGGGGGCGTCTTTTTTATGTATTTTCTGTAGTGCAACACATATATTCAATTACGACGCATTAATTAACAGGTGCGATCATACCAGCACTAATGCACCGGATCCCATCAGAACTCCGCAGTTAAGCGCGCTTGGGCGAAAGTAGTACTAGGATTTTTTTTTTTTATTTCGGATTTTCTGGCCAAGTTTCGGAGCAACACGGGCAAGATAACAAGAAAGCGATTTTAGCGTGGTTCTTTTTATTTGTTCTAGGAAATATAAGGTTATTTGTTATTTAGAAAACAAAATCCATGGTTCGAATGGATTTCAATTAGTCGGGGGCGTCTTTTTTATGTATTTTCTGTAGTGCAACGCATATATTCAATTACGACGCATTAATTAACAGGTGCGATCATACCAGGACTAATGCACCGGATCCCATCAGAACTCCGCAGTTAAGCGCGCTTGGGCGAGAGTAGTACTAGGATTTATTTTTGTTTATTTCGGATTTTCTGGCCAAGTTTCGGAGCAACACGGGCAAGATAACAAGAAAGCGATTTTAGCGTGGTTCTTTTTATTTGTTCTAGGAAATATAAGGTTATTTGTTATTTAGAAAACAAAATCCATGGTTCGAATGGATTTCAATTAGTCGGGGGCGTCTTTTTTATGTATTTTCTGTAGTGCAACGCATATATTCAATTACGAAGCATTAATTAACAGGTGCGATCATACCAGCACTAATGCACTGGATCTCATCAAAATTCCGCGGTTAAGCGCACTTGGGCGAAAGTAGTACTAGGATGGGTACCGTCGTGGGAAGTCCTCGTGTTGCACCTTTTTTTTTAATTTATTTCGTATTTTCTGGCCAAGTTACGGAGCAACACGGGCAAGATATCAAGAAAGCGATTTTAGCGTGGTTCTTTTTATTTGTTCTAGGAAATATAAGGTTATTTGTTATTTAGAAAACAAAATCCATGGTTCGAATGGAGTTCAATTAGTCGGGGGCGTCTTTTTTATGTATTTTCTGTAGTGCAACACATATATTCAATTACGACGCATTACTTAACAGGTGCGATCATACCAGCACTAATGCACAGGATCCCATCAGAACTCCGGAGTTAAGCGCGCTTGGGCGAGAGTAGTACTAGGATTTTTTTTTTATTTATTTCGGATTTTCTGGCCAAGTTTTGCAGCAACACGGGCAAAATAACAAGAAAGCGATTTTAGCGTGGTTCTTTTTATTTGTTCTAGGAAATATAAGGTTATTTGTTATTTAGAAAACAAAATCCATGGTTCGAATGGAGTTCAATTAGTCAGGGGCGTCTTTTTTATGTATTTTCTGTAGTGCAACACATATATTCAATTACGACGCATTAATTAACAGGTGCGATCATACCAGCACTAATGCACAGGATCCCATCAGAACTCCGCAGTTAAGCGCGCTTGGGCGAGAGTAGTACTAGGATTTTTTTTTTATTTATTTCGGATTTTCTGGCCAAGTTTTGGAGCAACACGGGCAAGATAACAAGAAAGCGATTTTAGCGTGGTTCTTTTTATTTGTTCTAGGAAATATAAGGTTATTTGTTATTTAGAAAACAAAATCCATGGTTCGAATGGATTTCAATTAGTCGGGGGCGTCTTTTTTATGTATTTTCTGTAGTGCAACGCATATATTCAATTACGACGCATTAATTAACAGGTTCGATCATACCAGCACTAATGCACCGGATCCCATCAGAACTCTGTAGTTAAGCGTTCTTTGGAGAGAGTAGTACTAGGATGGGTGACCTCTTGGGAAGTCCTCGTGTTACACCTTTTTTTTAATTTATTTCGGATTTTCTAGCCATGTTTCGGAGCAACACGGGCAAGATAACAAGAAAGCGATTTTAGCGTGGTTCTTTTTATTTGTTCTAGGAAATATAAGGTTATTTGTTATTTATAAAACAAAATCCATGGTTCGAATGGATTTCAATTAGTCGGGGGCGTCTTTTTATGTATTTTCTGTAGTGCAACGCATATATTCAATTACGACGCATTAATTAACAGGTTCGATCATACCAGCACTAATGCACCGGATCCCATCAGAACTTTGCAGTTAAGCGCGCTTTGGAGAGAGTAGTACTAGGATGGGTGACCTCTTCGGAAGTCCTCGTGTTGCACCTTTTTTATTTTATTTCGGATTTTTTGGCCAAGTTTCGGAGCAACACGGGCAAGATAACAAGAAAGCAATTTTAGCGTGGTTCTTTTTATTTGTTCTAGGAAATATAAGGTTATTTGTTATTTAGAAAACAAAATCAATGGTTCGAACGAATTTCAATTAGTCGGGGGCGTCTTTTTTATGTATTTTCTGTAGTGCAACGCATATATTCAATTACGAACATTAATTAACAGGTGCGATCATACCAGCACTAATGCACTGGATCTCATCAGAATTCCGCAGTTAAGCGCGCTTGGGTGAAAGTAGTACTAGGATGGGTGACATCTTGGGAAGTCCTCGTGTTGCACCTTTTTTTTTTTTATTTCGGATTTTTTGGCCAAGTTTCGGAGCAACACGGGCAAGATAACAACAAAGCGATTTTAGCATGGTTCTTTTTATTTGTTCTAGAAAATATAAGGTTATTTGTTATTTAGAAAACAAAATCCATGGTTCGAATGGAGTTCAATTAGTCGGGGGCGTCTTTTTTATGTATTTCCTGTAGTGCAACGCATATATTCAATTACGACGCATTAATTAACAGGTGCGATCATACCAGCACTAATGCACAGGATCCCATCAGAACTCCGCAGTTAAGCGCGCTTGGGCGAGAGTAGTACTAGGATTTTTTTTTTATTTATTTCGGATTTTCTGGCCAAGTTTTGGAGCAACACGGGCAAGATAACAAGAAAGCGATTTTAGCGTGGTTCTTTTTATTTGTTCTAGGAAATATAAGGTTATTTGTTATTTAGAAAACAAAATCCATGGTTCGAATGGATTTCAATTAGTCGGGGGCGTCTTTTTTATGTATTTTCTGTAGTGCAACGCATATATTCAATTACGACGCATTAATTAACAGGTGCGATCATACCAGCACTAATGCACCGGATCCCATCAGAACTCCGCAGTTAAGCGCGCTCGGGCGAGAGTGGCACTAGGATGGTTGACCTCTTGGGAAGTCCTCGTGTTGCACCTTTTTTTTTATTTAATTCGGATTTTCTGGCCAAGTTTCGGAGCAACACAGGCAAGATAACAAGAAATCGATTTTAGCGTGGTTCTTTTTATTTGTTCTAGGAAATATAAGGTTATTTGTTAATTAGAAAACAAAATTCATGGTTCGAACGAAATTCAATTAGTCGGGGGCGTCTTTTTTATGTATTTTCTGTAGTGCAACGCACATATTCAATTACGAACATTAATTAACAGGTGCGATCATACCAGCACTAATGCACTGGATCTCATCAGAATTCCGCAGTTAAGCGCGCTTGGGTGAAAGTAGTACTAGGATGGGTGACATCTTGGGAAGTCCTCGTGTTGCACCTTTTTTTTTTTATTTCGGATTTTTTGGCCAAGTTTCGGAGCAACACGGGCAAGATAACAACAAAGCGATTTTAGCATGGTTCTTTTTATTTGTTCTAGAAAATATAAGGTTATTTGTTATTTAGAAAACAAAATCCATGGTTCGAATGGAGTTCAATTAGTCGGGGGCGTCTTTTTTATGTATTTTCTGTATTGCAACACATATATTCAATTACGACGCATTAATTAACAGGTGCGATCATACCAGCACTAATGCACCGGATCCCATCAGAACTCCGGAGTTAAGCGCGCTTTGGCGAGAGTAGTACTACGATTTTTTTTTATTTATTTCGGATTTTCAGGCGAAGTTTCGGAGCAACACGGGCAAGATAACAAGAAAGCGATTTTAGCGTGGTTCTTTTTATTTGTTCTAGGAAATATAAGGTTATTTGTTATTTAGAAAACAAAATCCATGGTTCGAATGGATTTCAATTAGTCGGGATCGTCTTTTTTATGTATTTCCTGTAGTGCAACGCATATATTCAATTATGACGCATTAATTAACAGGTGCGATCATACCAGCACTAATGCACCGGATCCCATTAGAACTCCGCAGTCAAGCGTGCTTGGGCGAGAGTAGTACTATGATGGGTGACCTCATGGGAAGTCCTCGTGTTGCACCTTTTTTTTATTTATTTCGGATTTTCTGGCCATGTTTCGGAGCAACACGGGCAAGATAACAAGAAAACAATTTTAGCGTGGTTCTTTTTTTTTTGTTCTAGGAAATATAAGGTTATTTGTTATTTAGAAAACAAAATCCATGGTTCGAATGGATTTCAATTAGTCGGGGGCGTCTTTTTTATGTATTTTCTGTAGTGCAACGCATATATTCAATTACGACGCATTAATTAACAGGTTTGATCATACCAGCACTAATGCACCGGATCCCATCAGAACTCTGCAGTTAAGCGCGCGTTGGCGAGAGTAGTACTAGGATGGGTGACCACTTGGGAAGTCCTCGTGTTGCACCTTTTTTTTTTTATTTCGGATTTTGTGGCCAAGTTTCGGAGCAACACGGGCAAGATAACCAGAAAGCGATTTTAGCGTGGTTCTTTTTATTTGTTCTAGGAAATATAAGGTTACTTGTTATTTAGAAAACAAAATCCATGGTTCGAATGGATTTCAATTAGTCGGGGGCGTCTTTTTTGTGTATTTTCTGTAGTGCATCGCATATATTCAATTACGACGCATTAATTAACAGGTGCGATCATACCAGGACTAATGCACCGGATCCCATCAGAACCCCGTAGTAAAGCGTGCTTGGGCGAGAGTAGTGGGTGACCTCCTGGGAAGTCCTCGTTTTACACCTTTTTTTTTATTTATTTCGGATTTTCTAGCCATGTTTCGGAGCAACACGGGCAAGATAACAAGAAAGCGATTTTAGCGTGGTTCTTTTTATTTGTTCTAGGAAATATAAGGTTATTTGTTATTTAGAAAACAAAATCCATGGTTCGAATGGTTTTCAATTAATCGGGGGCGTCTTTTTATGTATTTTCTGTAGTGCAACACATATATTCAATTACGACGCATATATTATCAGGTGCGATCATACCAGCACTAATGCACCGGATCCCATCAGAACTCCGCAGTTAAGCGCGCTTGGGCGAGAGTAGTACTACGATTTTTTATTTATTTATTTCGGATTTTCAGGCCAAGTTTCGGAGCAACACGGGCAAGATAACAAGAAAGCGATTTTAGCGTGGTTCTTTTTATTTGTTCTAGGAAATATAAGGTTATTTGTTATTTAGAAAACAAAATCCATGGTTCGAATACATTTCAATTAGTCGGGGGCGTCTTTTTTATGTATTTCCTATAGTGCAACGCATATATTCAAATACGACGCATTAATTAACAGGTGCTATCATACTAGCACTAATGCACCGGATCCCATCAGAACTCCGTAGTAAAGCGCGCTTGGGCGAGAGTAGTACTAGGATCGGTGACCTCCTGGGAAGTTCTCATGTTGCACCTTTTTTTTTATTTATTTCGGATTTTCAAGCCAAGTTTCGGAGCAACACGGGCAAGATAACAAGAAATCGATTTTAGCGTGGTTCTTTTTATTTGTTCTAGGAAATATAAGGTTATTTGTTATTTAGAAAACAAAATTCATGGTTCGAATGGATTTCAATTAGTCGGGGGCGTCTTTTTTATGTATTTTCTGTAGTGCAACGCATATATTCAATTACGACGCATTAATTAACAGGTGCGATCATACCAGCACTAATGCACCGAATCCCATCAGAACTCCGCACTTAAGCGCGCTTGGGCGAGAGTAGTACTAGGATGAGTAACCTCTTGGGAAGTCCTCGTGTTGCACCTTTTTTTTATTTATTTCGGATTTTCTGGCCAAGTTTCGGAGCAACACGGGCAAGATAACAAGAAAGCGATTTGGCGTGGTTCTTTTTATTTGTTCTAGGAAATATAAGGTTATTTGTTATTTTGAAAACAAAATCCATGGTTCGAATGGATTTCAATTAGTCGGGGGCGTCTTTTTTATGTATTTTCTGTAGTGCAACGCATATATTCAATTACGACGC
>JBBPBQ010020321.1:41802188-41814267 GCA_037974755.1 Cicer yamashitae
TTTATTTCGGATTTTCTGGCCCAGTTTCGGAGCAACACGGGCAAGATAACAAGAAAGCGATTTTAGCGTGGTTCTTTTTATTTGTTCTAGGAAATATAAGGTTATTTGTTATTTAGAAAACAAAATCCATGGTTCGAATGGATTTCAATTAGTCGGGGACGTCTTTTTTATGTATTTTCTGTAGTGCAACGCATATATTCAATTACGACGCATTAATTAACAGGTGCGATCATACTAGCACTAATGGACCGGATCCTTCTAGAACTGGTCAAGTGTGCATGGGCGGGAGTAGTACTAGGATGGGTGACCTCCTGGGAAGTCCTTTTGTTGCACCTTTTTTTTTTTTTTTTTTTTATTTCGGATTTTCTGGCCAAGTTTCGGAGCAACACAGGCAAGATAACAAGAAAGCGATTTTAGCGTGGTTCTTTTTATTTGTTCTAGGAAATATAAGGTTATTTGTTATTTAGAAAACAAAATCCATAGTTCGAATGGATTTCAATTAGTCGGGGGCGTCTTTTTTATGTATTTTCTGTAGTGCAACGCATATATTCAATTACGACGCATTAATTAACATGTGTGATCGTACCAGCACTTATACACCGGATCCCATCGGAACTCTGTAGTTAAGCGTGCTTGGGCGAGCGTATTACTAGGATGGGTGACCTCCTGGGAAGTCTTCGTGTTGCACCTTTTTTTTTTTATTTATTTCGGATTTTATGGCCATGTTTCGGAGCAACACGGGCAAGATAACAAGAAAGCGATTTTAGCGTGGTTCTTTTTATTTGTTCTAGGAAATATAAGGTTATTTGTTATTTTGAAAACAAAATCCATGGTTCGAATGGATTTCAATTAGTCGGGGGCGTCTTTTTTATGTATTTTCTGTAGTGCAACGCATATATTCAATTACGACGCATTAATTAACAGGTGCGATCATACCAGCACTAATGCACCGGATCCCATCAGAACTCTGCAGTTAAGCGTGTTTGGGCTAGAGTAGTACTAGGATGGGTGACGTCCTGCGAAGTCCTCGTGTTGCACCTTTTTTTTTTTATTTATTTCGGATTTTATGGCCAAGTTTCGGAGCAACACGGGCAAGATAACAAGAAAGCGATTTTAGCGTTGTTCTTTTTATTTGTTCTAGGAAATATAAGGTTATTTGTTATTTAGAAAACAAAATCCATGGTTCGAATGGATTTCAATTAGTCGGGGGCGTGTTTTTTATGTATTTTCTGTCGTGCAACGCATATATTCAATTACGACGCATTAATTAACATGTGCGATCATACTAGCACTAATGCACTGGATCCCATCGGAACTTCGTAGTTAAGTGTGCTTGGGCGAGAGTAGTACTAGGATTGGTGACCTCCTGGGAAGACCTCTTGTTGCACCTTTTTTTTTATTTATTTCGGATTTTCTGGCCAAGTTTCGGAGCAACACGGGCAAGATAACAAGAAAGCGATTTTAGCGTGGTTCTTTTTATTTGTTCTAGGAAATATAAGGTTATTTGTTATTTTGAAAACAAAATCCATGGTTCGAATGGATTTCAATTAGTCGGGGGTGTCTTTTTTATGTATTTTCTGTAGTGCAACACATATATTCAATTACGACGCATTAATTAACAGGTGCGATCATACCAGCACTAATGCACCGGATCCCATCAGAACTCTGCAGTAAAGCGTGCTTGGGCTAGAGTAGTACTAGGATGGGTGACGTCCTGCGAAGTCCTCGTGTTGCACCTTTTTTTTTTTTATTTCGGATTTTATGGCCAAGTTTCGGAGCAACACGGGCAAGATAACAAGAAAGCGATTTTAGCGTGGTTCTTTTTATTTGTTCTAGGAAATATAAGGTTATTTGTTATTTAGAAAACAAAATCCATGGTTCGAATGGATTTCAATTAGTCGGGGGCGTGTTTTTTATGTATTTTCTGTAGTGCAACGCATATATTCAATTACGACGCATTAATTAACATGTGCGATCATACTAGCACTAATGCACTGGATCCCATCGGAACTCCGTAGTTAAGTGTGCTTGGGCGAGAGTAGTACTAGGATTGGTGACCTCCTGGGAAGACCTCTTGTTGCACCTTTTTTTTTATTTATTTCGGATTTTCTGGCCATGTTTCGGAACAACACGGGCAAGATAACAAGAAAGCGATTTTAGCGTGGTTCTTTTTATTTGTTCTAGGAAATATAAGGTTATTTGTTATTTTGAAAACAAAATCCATGGTTCGAATGGATTTCAATTAGTCGGGGGCGTCTTTTTTATGTATTTTCTGTAGTGCAACGCATATATTCAATTACGACGCATTACTTAACAGGTGCGATCATACCAGCACTAATGCACCGGATCCCATCAGAACTCTGCAGTTAAGCGTGCTTGGGCTAGAGTAGTACTAGGATGGGTGACGTCCTGCGAAGTCCTCGTATTGCACCTTTTTTTTTTTATTTATTTCGGATTTTATGGCCAAGTTTCGGAGCAACACGGGCAAGATAACAAGAAAGCGATTTTAGCGTGGTTCTTTTTATTTGTTCTAGGAAATATAAGGTTATTTGTTATTTTGAAAACAAAATCCATGGTTCGAATGGATTTCAATTAGTCGGGGGCGTCTTTTTTATGTATTTTCTGTAGTGCAACGCATATATTCAATTACGACGCATTAATTAACAGGTGTGATCATACCAGCACTAATGCACCGGATCCCATCAGAACTCTGCAGTTAAGCGTGCTTGGGCTAGAGTAGTACTAGGATGGGTGACGTCCTGCGAAGTCCTCGTGTTGCACCTTTTTTTTTTTATTTATTTCGGATTTTATGGCCAAGTTTCGGAGCAACACGGGCAAGATAACAAGAAAGCGATTTTAGCGTGGTTCTTTTTATTTGTTCTAGGAAATATAAGGTTATTTGTTATTTTGAAAACAAAATCCATGGTTCGAATGGATTTCAATTAGTCGGGGGCGTCTTTTTTATGTATTTTCTGTAGTGCAACGCATATATTCAATTACGACGCATTAATTAACAGGTGCGATCATACCAGCACTAATGCACCGGATCCCATCAGAACTCTGCAGTTAAGCGTGCTTGGGCTAGAGTAGTACTAGGATGGGTGACGTCCTGCAAAGTCCTCGTGTTGCACCTTTTTTTTTTTATTTATTTCGGATTTTCTGGCCAAGTTTCGGAGCAACACGGGCAAGATAACAAGAAAGCGATTTTAGCGTGGTTCTTTTTATTTGTTCTAGGAAATATAAGGTTATTTGTTATTTAGAAAACAAAATCCATGGTTCGAATGGATTTCAATTAGTCGGGGGCGTCTTTTTTATGTATTTTCTGTAGTGCAACGCATATATTCAATTACGACGCATTAATTAACAGGTGCGATCATACCAGCACTAATGGACCGGATCCCATCAAAACTCCGCAGTTAAGCGCGCTTGGGCGAGAGTAGTGGTACGATGGGTGACCTCTTGGGAAATCCTCGTGTAGCACCTTTTCTTTTATTTATTTCGGATTTTCTGGCCAAGTTTCGGAGCAACACGGGCAAGATAACAAGAAAGCGATTTTAGCGTGGTTCTTTTTATTTGTTCTAGGAAATATAAGGTTATTTGTTATTTAGAAAACAAAATCCATGGTTCGAATGGATTTCAATTAGTCGGGGGCGTCTTTTTTATGTATTTTCTGTAGTGCAACGCATATATTCAATTACGACGCATTAATTAACAGGTGCGATCATACCAGCACTAATACACCGGATCCTCGTGTTGCACCTTTTTTTTTATTTATTTCGGATTTTCTGGCCAAGTTTTGGAGCAACACGGGCAAGATAACAAGAAAGCGATTTTAGCGTGGTTCTTTTTATTTGTTCTAGGAAATATAAGGTTATTTGTTATTTAGAAAACAAAATCCATGGTTCGAATGGATTTCAATTAGTCGGGGGCGTGTTTTTTATGTATTTTCTGTAGTGCAACGCATATATTCAATTACGACGCATTAATTAACATGTGCGATCATACTAGCACTAATGCACTGGATCCCATCGGAACTCCGTAGTTAAGTGTGCTTGGGCGAGAGTAGTACTAGGATTGGTGACCTCCTGGGAAGACCTCTTGTTGCACCTTTTTTTTTATTTATTTCGGATTTTCTGGCCAAGTTTCGGAGCAACACGGGCAAGATAACAAGAAAGCGATTTTAGCGTGGTTCTTTTTATTTGTTCTAGGAAATATAAGGTTATTTGTTATTTTGAAAACAAAATCCATGGTTCGAATGGATTTCAATTAGTCGGGGGCGTCTTTTTTATGTATTTTCTGTAGTGCAACACATATATTCAATTACGACGCATTAATTAACAGGTGCGATCATACCAGCACTAAGGCACCGGATCCCATCAGAACTCTGCAGTTAAGCGTGCTTGGGCTAGAGTAGTACTAGGATGGGTGACGTCCTGCGAAGTCCTCGTATTGCACCTTTTTTTTTTTATTTATTTCGGATTTTATGGCCAAGTTTCGGAGCAACACGGGCAAGATAACAAGAAAGCGATTTTAGCGTGGTTCTTTTTATTTGTTCTAGGAAATATAAGGTTATTTGTTATTTTGAAAACAAAATCCATGGTTCGAATGGATTTCAATTAGTCGGGGGCGTCTTTTTTATGTATTTTCTGTAGTGCAACGCATATATTCAATTACGACGCATTAATTAACATGTGCGATCATACTAGCACTAATGCACTGGATCCCATCGGAACTCCGTAGTTAAGTGTGCTTGGGCGAGAGTAGTACTATGATTGGTGACCTCCTGGGAAGACCTCTTGTTGCACCTTTTTTTTTATTTATTTCGGATTTTCTGGCCAAGTTTCGGAGCAACACGGGCAAGATAACAAGAAAGCGATTTTAGCGTGGTTCTTTTTATTTGTTCTAGGAAATATAAGGTTATTTGTTATTTTGAAAACAAAATCCATGGTTCGAATGGATTTCAATTAGTCGGGGGCGTCTTTTTTATGTATTTTCTGTAGTGCAACGCATATATTCAATTACGACGCATTAATTAACAGGTGCGATCATACCAGCACTAATGCACCGGATCCCATCAGAACTCTGCAGTTAAGCGTGCTTGGGCTAGAGTAGTACTAGGATGGGTGACGTCCTGCAAAGTCCTCGTGTTGCACCTTTTTTTTTTTATTTATTTCGGATTTTCTGGCCAAGTTTCGGAGCAACACGGGCAAGATAACAAGAAAGCGATTTTAGCGTGGTTCTTTTTATTTGTTCTAGGAAATATAAGGTTATTTGTTATTTAGAAAACAAAATCCATGGTTCGAATGGATTTCAATTAGTCGGGGGCGTGTTTTTTATGTATTTTCTGTAGTGCAACACATATATTCAATTACGACGCATTAATTAACAGGTGCGATCATACCAGCACTAATGCACCGGATCCCATCAGAACTCTGCAGTTAAGCGTGCTTGGGCTAGAGTAGTACTAGGATGGGTGACGTCCTGCGAAGTCCTCGTGTTGCACCTTTTTTTTTTTATATTTATTTCGGATTTTCTGGCCAAGTTTCGGAGCAACACGGGCAAGATAACAAGAAAGCGATTTTAGCGTGGTTCTTTTTATTTGTTCTAGGAAATATAAGGTTATTTGTTATTTAGAAAACAAAATCCATGGTTCGAATGGATTTCAATTAGTCGGGGGCGTCTTTTTTATGTATTTTCTGTAGTGCAACGCATATATTCAATTACGACGCATTAATTAACAGGTGCGATCATACCAATACTAATGCATCGGATCCCATCAGAACTCCGCAGTTAAGGGCGCTTGGGCGAGAGTAGTACTAGGATGAGTGACCTCCTGGGAAATCCTCGTGTTGCACCTTTTTTTTTATTTATTTCGGATTTTCTGGCCAAGTTTCGGAGCAACACGGTCAAGATAACAAGAAAGCGATTTTAGCGTGGTTCTTTTTATTTGTTCTAGGAAATATAAGGTTATTTGTTATTTTGAAAACAAAATCCATGGTTCGAATGGATTTCAATTAGTCGGGGGCGTCTTTTTTATGTATTTTCTGTAGTGCAACACATATATTCAATTACGACGCATTAATTAACAGGTGCGATCATACCAGCACTAATGCACCGGATCCCATCAGAACTCTGCAGTTAAGCGTGCTTGGGCTAGAGTAGTACTAGGATGGGTGACGTCCTGCGAAGTCCTCGTGTTGCACCTTTTTTTTTTAATTTATTTCGGATTTTCTGGCCAAGTTTCGGAGCAACACGGGCAAGATAACAAGAAAGCGATTTTAGCGTGGTTCTTTTTATTTGTTCTAGGAAATATAAGGTTATTTGTTATTTAGAAAATAAAATCCATGGTTCGAATGGATTTCAATTAGTCGGGGGCGTGTTTTTTATGTATTTTCTGTAGTGCAACGCATATATTCAATTACGACGCATTAATTAACATGTGCGATCATACTAGCACTAATGCACTGGATCCCATCGGAACTCCGTAGTTAAGTGTGCTTGGGCGAGAGTAGTACTAGGATTGGTGACCTCCTGGGAAGACCTCTTGTTGCACCTTTTTTTTTATTTATTTCGGATTTTCTGGCCAAGTTTCGGAGCAACACGGGCAAGATAACAAGAAAGCAATTTTAGCGTGGTTCTTTTTATTTGTTCTAGGAAATATAAGGTTATTTGTTATTTTGAAAACAAAATCCATGGTTCGAATGGATTTCAATTAGTCGGGGGCGTCTTTTTTATGTATTTTCTGTAGTGCAACACATATATTCAATTACGACGCATTAATTAAGAGGTGCGATCATACCAGCACTAATGCACTGGATCCCATGAGAACTCTACAGCTAAGCGTGCATGGGCGAGAGTAGTACTAGGATGGGTGACCTCCTGGAAATTCCTCGTGTTGCACCTTTTTTTTTAGTTATTTCGGATTTTCTGGCCAAGATTCGGAGCAACACGGGCAAGATAACAAGAAAGCGATTTTAGCGTGGTTCTTTTTATTTGTTCTAGGAAATATAAGGTTATTTGTTATTTTGAAAACAAAATCCATGGTTCGAATGGATTTCAATTAGTCGGGGGCGTCTTTTTTATGTATTTTCTGTAGTGCAACGCATATATTCAATTACGACGCATTAATTAACAGGTGCGATCATACCAGCACTAATGCACCGGATCCCATCAGAACTCTGCAGTTAAGCGTGCTTGGGCTAGAGTAGTACTAGGATGGGTGACGTCCTGCAAAGTCCTCGTGTTGCACCTTTTTTTTTTTATTTATTTCGGATTTTCTGGCCAAGTTTCGGAGCAACACGGGCAAGATAACAAGAAAGCGATTTTAGCGTGGTTCTTTTTATTTGTTCTAGGAAATATAAGGTTATTTGTTATTTAGAAAACAAAATCCATGGTTCGAATGGATTTCAATTAGTCGGGGGCGTCTTTTTTATGTATTTTCTGTAGTGCAACGCATATATTCAATTACGACGCATTAATTAACAGGTGCGATCATACCAGCACTAATGGACCGGATCCCATCAAAACTCCGCAGTTAAGCGCGCTTGGGCGAGAGTAGTGGTACGATGGGTGACCTCTTGGGAAATCCTCGTGTAGCACCTTTTCTTTTATTTATTTCGGATTTTCTGGCCAAGTTTCGGAGCAACACGGGCAAGATAACAAGAAAGCGATTTTAGCGTGGTTCTTTTTATTTGTTCTAGGAAATATAAGGTTATTTGTTATTTAGAAAACAAAATCCATGGTTCGAATGGATTTCAATTAGTCGGGGGCGTCTTTTTTATGTATTTTCTGTAGTGCAACGCATATATTCAATTACGACGCATTAATTAACAGGTGCGATCATACCAGCACTAATACACCGGATCCTCGTGTTGCACCTTTTTTTTTATTTATTTCGGATTTTCTGGCCAAGTTTTGGAGCAACACGGGCAAGATAACAAGAAAGCGATTTTAGCGTGGTTCTTTTTATTTGTTCTAGGAAATATAAGGTTATTTGTTATTTAGAAAACAAAATCCATGGTTCGAATGGATTTCAATTAGTCGGGGGCGTGTTTTTTATGTATTTTCTGTAGTGCAACGCATATATTCAATTACGACGCATTAATTAACATGTGCGATCATACTAGCACTAATGCACTGGATCCCATCGGAACTCCGTAGTTAAGTGTGCTTGGGCGAGAGTAGTACTAGGATTGGTGACCTCCTGGGAAGACCTCTTGTTGCACCTTTTTTTTTATTTATTTCGGATTTTCTGGCCAAGTTTCGGAGCAACACGGGCAAGATAACAAGAAAGCGATTTTAGCGTGGTTCTTTTTATTTGTTCTAGGAAATATAAGGTTATTTGTTATTTTGAAAACAAAATCCATGGTTCGAATGGATTTCAATTAGTCGGGGGCGTCTTTTTTATGTATTTTCTGTAGTGCAACGCATATATTCAATTACGACGCATTAATTAACAGGTGCGATCATACCATCACTAATGCACCGGATCCCATCAGAACACCGCAGTTAAGCGTGCTTGGGCAATAGTAGTACTAGGATGGCTGACGTCCTGGGAAGTCCTCGTGTTGCACCTTTTTTTTTTTATTTATTTCGGATTTTCTGGCCAAGTTTCGGAGCAAGACGGGCAAGATAACAAGAAAGCGATTTTAGCGTGGTTCTTTTTATTTGTTCTAGGAAATATAAGGTTATTTGTTATTTAGAAAACAAAATCCATGGTTCGAATGGATTTCAATTAGTCGGGGACGTCTTTTTTATGTATTTTCTGTAGTGCAACGCATATATTCAATTACGACGCATTAATTAATAGGTGCGATCATACCAGCACTAATGCACCAGATCCCATCAGAACTCTGCAATTAAGCGTGCATAGGCGATTGTAATACTAGGATGGGTGACTTCCTTGGAAGTCCTCGTGTTGCACCTTTTTTTTTATTTATTTCGGATTTTCTGGCCAAGTTTCGGGGCAACACGGGCAAGATAACAAGAAAGCGATTTTAGCGTGGTTCTTTTTATTTGTTCTAGGAAATATAAGGTTATTTGTTATTTTGAAAACAAAATCCATGGTTCGAATGGATTTCAATTAGTCGGGGGCGTCTTTTTTATGTATTTTCTGTAGTGCAACGCATATATTCAATTACAACGCATTAATTAACAGGTGCGATCATACCATCACTAATGCACCGGATCCCATCAGAACACCGCAGTTAAGCGTGCTTGGGAAATAGTAGTACTAGGATGGGTGACGTCCTGGGAAGTCCTCGTGTTGCACCTTTTTTTTTATTTATTTCGGATTTTCTGGCCAAGTTTCGGAGCAACACGGGCTAGATAACAAGAAAGCGATTTTAGGGTGGTTCTTTTTATTTGTTCTAGGAAATATAAGGTTATTTGTTATTTAGAAAATAAAATCCATGGTTCGAATGGATTTCAATTAGTCGGGGACGTCTTTTTTATGTATTTTCTGTAGTGCAACACATATATTCAATTACGACGCATTAATTAATAGGTGCGATCATACCAGCACTAATGCACTGGATCCCATCAGAACTCTGCAGCTACGCGTGCATGGGCGACAGTAGTACTAGGATGGATGACCTCCTGGGAAGTCCTCGTGTTGCACCTTTTTTTTTTATTTATTTCGGATTTTCTGGCCATGTTTCGGAGCAACACGGGCAAGATAACAAGAAAGCGATTTTAGCGTGGTTCTTTTTATTTGTTCTAGGAAATATAAGGTTATTTGTTATTTAGAAAACAAAATCCATGGTTCGAATGGATTTCAATTAGTCGGGGGCGTGTTTTTTATGTATTTTCTGTAGTGCAACGCATATATTCAATTACGACGCATTAATTAACATGTGCGATCATACTAGCACTAATGCACTGGATCCCATCGGAACTCCGTAGTTAAGTGTGCTTGGGCGAGAGTAGTACTATGATTGGTGACCTCCTGGGAAGACCTCTTGTTGCACCTTTTTTTTTATTTATTTCGGATTTTCTGGCCAAGTTTCGGAGCAACACGGGCAAGATAACAAGAAAGCGATTTTAGCGTGGTTCTTTTTATTTGTTCTAGGAAATATAAGGTTATTTGTTATTTAGAAAACAAAATCCATGGTTCGAATGGATTTCAATTAGTCGGGGGCGTCTTTTTTATGTATTTTCTGTAGTGCAACGCATATATTCAATTACGACGCATTAATTAACAGGTGCGATCATACCAGCATTAATGGACCGGATCCCATCAAAACTCCGCAGTTAAGCGCGCTTGGGCGAGAGTAGTAGTACGATGGGTGACCTCTTGGGAAATCCTCGTGTAGCACCTTTTCTTTTATTTATTTCGGATTTTCTGGCCAAGTTTCGGAGCAACACGGGCAAGATAACAAGAAAGCGATTTTAGCGTGGTTCTTTTTATTTGTTCTAGGAAATATAAGGTTATTTGTTATTTAGAAAACAAAATCCATGGTTCGAACGGATTTCAATTAGTCGGGGGCGTCTTTTTTATGTATTTTCTGTAGTGCAACGCATATATTCAATTACGACGCATTAATTAACAGGTGCGAACATACCAGCACTAATGCACCGGATCCCATCAGAACTCCGTAGTTAAGCGCGCTAGGGCGAGAGCAGTACTAGGATTGGTGACCTCCTGGGAAGTCCTCGTGTTGCACCTTTTTTTTTTTATTTATTTCGGATTTTCTAGCCAAGTTTCGGAGCAACACGGGCAAGATAACAAGAAAGTGATTTTAGCGTGGTTCTTTTTATTTGTTCTAGGAAATATAAGGTTATTTGTTATTTAGAAAACAAAATCCATGGTTCGAATGGATTTCAATTAGTCGGGGGCGTCTTTTTTATGTATTTTCTGTAGTGCAACGCATATATTCAATTACGACGCATTAATTAACAAGTGCGATCATACCAGCACTAATGCACCGAATCCCATAAGAACTCCGTAGTTAAGCGTGCTTGGGCGAGAGTAATACCAGGATGGGTGACCTCCTTGGAAGTCCTCTTGTTGCACCATTTTTTTTATTTATTTCGGATTTTCTGGCCAAGTTTCGGAGCAACACGGGCAAGATAACAAGAAAGCGATTTTAGCGTGGTTCTTTTTATTTGTTCTAGGAAATATAAGGTTATTTGTTATTTAGAAAACAAAATCCATGGTTCGAATGGATTTCAATTAGTCGGAGGCGTCTTTTTTATGTATTTTCTGTAGTGCAACGCATATATTCAATTACGACGCATTAATTAACAGGTGCGATCATACCAACACTAATGCATCGGATCCCATCAAAACTCCGCAGTTAAGCGTGATTGGGCGAGAGTAGTACTAGGATCGGTGACCTCCTGGGAAGTCCTCGTATTGCACCTTTTTTTTTTTATTTATTTCGGATTTTCTGGCCAAGTTTTGGAGTAACACGGGCAAGATAACAAGAAAGCGATTTTAGCGTGGTTCTTTTTATTTGTTCTAGGAAATATAAGGTTATTTGTTATTTAGAAAACAAAATCCATGGTTCGAATGGATTTCAATTAGTCGGGGACGTCTTTTTTATGTATTTTCTGTAGTGCAACGCATATATTCAATGACGACGCATTAATTAACAGGTGCCATCATACCAGCACTAATGCACCGGATCCCATCAGAACTCTGCAGCTAAGCGTGCTTGGGCCAGAGTAGTACTAGAATGGGTGACCTCCTGGGAAGTCCTCGTGTTGCACCTTTTTATTTATTTATTTCGGATTTTCTGGCTAAGTTTCGGAGCAACACGGGAAAGATAACAAGAAAGCGATTTTAGCGTGGTTCTTTTTATTTGTTCTAGGAAATATAAGGTTATTTGTTATTTTGAAAACAAAATCCATGGTTCGAATGGATTTCAATTAGTCGGGGACGTCTTTTTTATGTATTTTCTGTAGTGCAACGCATATATTCAATTACGACGCAGTAAATAACAGGTGCGATCATACTAGCACTAATGCAGCGGATCCTTCTAGAACTCTATAGTTAAGGGTGCATGGGCGGGAGTAGTACTAGGATGGGTGACCTCCTGGGATGTCCTTGTGTTGCACCTTTTTTTTTTTTTTTTTT
>JBBPBQ010020321.1:41817286-41831925 GCA_037974755.1 Cicer yamashitae
AAAAAAAAAAAAAAAAAAAAAAAAAAAAAGGTGCAACAAAAGGACTTCCCAGAAGGTCACCCATCCTAGTACTACTCCCGCCCATGCACACTTAGCTATGGAGTTCTAGAAGGATCCGGTGCATTAGTGCTAGTATGATCGCACCTGTTAATTAATGCGTCGTAATTGAATATATGCATTGCACTACAGAAAATACATATAAAAGACGTCCCCGACTAATTGAAATCCATTCGAACCATGGATTTTGTTTTCTAATTAACAAATAACCTTATATTTCCTAGAACCAATAAAAAGAACCACGCTAAAATCGCTTCCTTGTTATCTTGCCCGTGTTGCTCCGAAACTTGGCCAGAAAATCCGAAATAAATAAATAAAAAGGTGCAACACGAGGACTTCCCAGGAGGTCACCCATTCTAGTACTACTCTGGCCCAAGCACGCTTAGCTGCAAAGTTCTGATGGGATCCGGTGCATTAGTGCTGGTATGATGGCACCTGTTAATTAATGCGTCGTAATTGAATATATGCGTTGCACTACAGAAAATACATAAAAAAGATGTCCCCGACTAATTGAAATCCATTCGAACCATGGATTTTGTTTTCTAAATAACAAATAACCTTATATTTCCTAGAACAAATAAAAAGAACCACGCTAAAATCGCTTTCTTGTTATCTTGCCCGTGTTGCTCCAAAACTTGGCCAGAAAATCCAAAATAAATAAAAAAAAAAAGGTGCAATACGAGGACTTCCCAGGAGGTCACCGATCCTAGTACTACTCTCGCCCAAGCACGCTTAACTGCGGAGTTTTGATGGGATCCGATGCATTAGTGTTGGTATGATCGCACCTGTTAATTAATGCATCGTAATTGAATATATGCGTTGCACTACAGAAAATACATAAAAAAGACGCCCCCGACTAATTGAAATCCATTCGAACCATGGATTTTGTTTTCAAAATAACAAATAACCTTATATTTCCTAGAACAAATAAAAAGAACCACGCTAAAATCGCTTTCTTGTTATCTTGCCCGTGTTGCTCCGAAACTTGGCCATAAAATCCGAAATAAATAAAAAAAAAAAGGTGCAACACGAGGACTTCGCAGGACGTCACCCATCCTAGTACTACTCTAGCCCAAGCACACTTAACTGCAGAGTTCTGATGGGATCCGGTGCATTAGTGTTGGTATGATCGCACCTGTTAATTAATGCGTCGTAATTGAATATATGCGTTGCACTACAGAAAATACATAAAAAAGACGCCCCCGACTAATTGAAATCCATTCGAACCATGGATTTTATTTTCTAAATAACAAATAACCTTATATTTCCTAGAACAAATAAAAAGAACCACGCTAAAATCGCTTTCTTGTTATCTTGCCCGTGTTGCTCCGAAACTTGGCCAGAAAATCCGAAATAAATTAAAAAAAAAAGGTGCAACACGAGGACTTCGCAGGACGTCACCCATCCTAGTACTACTCTAGCCCAAGCACGCTTAACTGCAGAGTTCTGATGGGATCCGGTGCATTAGTGCTGGTATGATCGCACCTGTTAATTAATGCGTCGTAATTGAATATATGTGTTGCACTACAGAAAATACATAAAAAAGGCGCCCCCGACTAATTTTAATCCATTCGAACCATGGATTTTGTTTTCAAAATAACGAATAACCTTATATTTCCTAGAACAAATAAAAAGAACCACGCTAAAATCGCTTTCTTGTTATCTTGCCCGTGTTGCTCCGAAACTTGGCCATAAAATCCGAAATAAATAAAAAAAAAAAGGTGCAACACGAGGACTTCGCAGGACGTCACCCATCCTAGTACTACTCTAGCCCAAGCACACTTAACTGCAGAGTTCTGATGGGATCCGGTGCATTAGTGTTGGTATGATCGCACCTGTTAATTAATGCGTCGTAATTGAATATATGTGTTGCACTACAGAAAATACATAAAAAAGACGCCCCCGACTAATTGAAATCCATTCGAACCATGGATTTTGTTTTCAAAATAACAAATAACCTTATATTTCCTAGAACAAATAAAAAGAACCACGCTAAAATCGCTTTCTTGTTATCTTGCCTGTGTTGCTCCGAAACTTGGCCAGAAAATCCGAAATAAATAAAAAAAAAGGTGCAACAAGAGGTCTTCCCAGGAGGTCACCAATCCTAGTACTACTCTCGCCCAAGCACACTTAACTACGGAGTTCTGATGGGATCCAGTGCATTAGTGCTAGTATGATCGCACATGTTAATTAATGCGTCGTAATTGAATATATGCGTTGCACTACAGAAAATACATAAAAAACACGCCCCCGACTAATTGAAATCCATTCGAACCATGGATTTTGTTTTCTAAATAACAAATAACCTTATATTTCCTAGAACAAATAAAAAGAACCACGCTAAAATCGCTTTCTTGTTATCTTGCCCGTGTTGCTCCGAAACTTGGCCATAAAATCCGAAATAAAAAAAAAAAAGGTGCAACACGAGGACTTCGCAGGACGTCACCCATCCTAGTACTACTCTAGCCCAAGCACGCTTTACTGCAGAGTTCTGATGGGATCCGGTGCATTAGTGCTGGTATGATCGCACCTGTTAATTAATGCGTCGTAATTGAATATATGTGTTGCACTACAGAAAATACATAAAAAAGACACCCCCGACTAATTGAAATCCATTCGAACCATGGATTTTGTTTTCAAAATAACAAATAACCTTATATTTCCTAGAACAAATAAAAAGAACCACGCTAAAATCGCTTTCTTGTTATCTTGCCCGTGTTGCTCCGAAACTTGGCCAGAAAATCCGAAATAAATAAAAAAAAAGGTGCAACAAGAGGTCTTCCCAGGAGGTCACCAATCCTAGTACTACTCTCGCCCAAGCACACTTAACTACGGAGTTCCGATGGGATCCAGTGCATTAGTGCTAGTATGATCGCACATGTTAATTAATGCGTCGTAATTGAATATATGCGTTGCACTACAGAAAATACATAAAAAACACGCCCCCGACTAATTGAAATCCATTCGAACCATGGATTTTATTTTCTAAATAACAAATAACCTTATATTTCCTAGAACAAATAAAAAGAACCACGCTAAAATCGCTTTCTTGTTATCTTGCCCGTGTTGCTCCGAAACTTGGCCAGAAAATCCGAAATAAATTAAAAAAAAAAGGTGCAACACGAGGACTTCGCAGGACGTCACCCATCCTAGTACTACTCTAGCCCAAGCACGCTTAACTGCAGAGTTCTGATGGGATCCGGTGCATTAGTGCTGGTATGATCGCACCTGTTAATTAATGCGTCGTAATTGAATATATGTGTTGCACTACAGAAAATACATAAAAAAGACGCCCCCGACTAATTGAAATCCATTCGAACCATGGATTTTGTTTTCAAAATAACAAATAACCTTATATTTCCTAGAACAAATAAAAAGAACCACGCTAAAATCGCTTTCTTGTTATCTTGCCCGTGTTGTTCCGAAACTTGGCCAGAAAATCCGAAATAAATAAAAAAAAAGGTGCAACAAGAGGTCTTCCCAGGAGGTCACCAATCCTAGTACTACTCTCGCCCAAGCACACTTAACTACGGAGTTCCGATGGGATCCAGTGCATTAGTGCTAGTATGATCGCACATGTTAATTAATGCGTCGTAATTGAATATATGCGTTGCACTACAGAAAATACATAAAAAACACGCCCCCGACTAATTGAAATCCATTCGAACCATGGATTTTGTTTTCTAAATAACAAATAACCTTATATTTCCTAGAACAAATAAAAAGAACCACGCTAAAATCGCTTTCTTGTTATCTTGCCCGTGTTGCTCCAAAAGTTGGCCAGAAAATCCGAAATAAATAAAAAAAAAGGTGCAATACGAGGACTTCCCAGGAGGTCACCGATCCTTGTACTACTCTCGCCCAAGCACGCTTAACTGCGGAGTTTTGATGGGATCCGATGCATTAGTGTTGGTATGATCGCACCTGTTAATTAATGCGTCGTAATTGAATATATGCGATGCACTACAGAAAATACATAAAAAAGACGCCCCCGACTAATTGAAATCCATTCGAACCATGGATTTTGTTTTCTAAATAACAAATAACCTTATATTTCCTAGAACAAATAAAAAGAACCACGCTAAAATCGCTTTCTTGTTATCTTGCCCGTGTTGCTCCGAAACTTGGCCAGAAAATCCGAAATAAATAAAAAAAAAGGTGCAACACGAGGATTTCCCAGGAGGTCACCCATCCTAGTACTACTCTCGCCCAAGCACGCTTGTCTGCGGAGTTCTGATGGGATCCGGTGCATTAGTGCTGGTATGATCGCACCTGTTAATTAATGCGTCGTAATTGAATATATGCGTTGCACTACAGAAAATACATAAAAAAGACGCCCCCGACTAATTGAAATCCATTCGAACCATGGATTTTGTTTTCTAAATAACAAATAACCTTATATTTCCTAGAACAAATAAAAAGAACCACGCTAAAATCGCTTTCTTGTTATCTTGCCCGTGTTGCTCCGAAACTTGGCCAGAAAATCCGAAATAAATAAAAGAAAAGGTGCTACACGAGGATTTCCCAAGAGGTCACCCATCGTACCACTACTCTCGCCCAAGCGCGCTTAACTGCGGAGTTTTGATGGGATCCGGTCCATTAGTGCTGGTATGATCGCACCTGTTAATTAATGCGTCGTAATTGAATATATGCGTTGCACTACAGAAAATACATAAAAAAGACGCCCCCGACTAATTGAAATCCATTCGAACCATGGATTTTGTTTTCTAAATAACAAATAACCTTATATTTCCTAGAACAAATAAAAAGAACCACGCTAAAATCGCTTTCTTGTTATCTTGCCCGTGTTGCTCCGAAACTTGGCCAGAAAATCCGAAATAAATAAAAAAAAAAAGGTGCAACACGAGGACTTTGCAGGACGTCACCCATCCTAGTACTACTCTAGCCCAAGCACGCTTAACTGCAGAGTTCTGATGGGATCCGGTGCATTAGTGCTGGTATGATCGCACCTGTTAATTAATGCGTCGTAATTGAATATATGCGTTGCACTACAGAAAATACATAAAAAAGACGCCCCCGACTAATTGAAATCCATTCGAACCATGGATTTTGTTTTCAAAATAACAAATAACCTTATATTTCCTAGAACAAATAAAAAGAACCACGCTAAAATCGCTTGTTGTTATCTTGCCCGTGTTGCTCCGAAACTTTGCCAGAAAATCCGAAATAAATAAAAAAAAAGGTGCAACAAGAGGACTTCTCAAGAGGACACCCATCCTAGTACTACTCTCGCCCAAGCACGCTTAACTGCGGAGTTCTGATGGGATCCGGTGCATTAGTGCTGGTATGATCGCACCTGTTAATTAATGCGTCGTAATTGAATATATGCGTTGCACTACAGAAAATACATAAAAAAGACGCCCCCGACTAATTGAAATCCATTCGAACCATGGATTTTGTTTTCAAAATAACAAATAACCTTATATTTCCTAGAACAAATAAAAAGAACCACGCTAAAATCGCTTTCTTGTTATCTTGCCCGTGTTGCTCCGAAACTTGGCCATAAAATCCGAAATAAATAAAAAAAAAAAGGTGCAACACGAGGACTTCGCAGGACGTCACCCATCCTAGTACTACTCTAGCCCAAGCACGCTTAACTGCAGAGTTCTGATGGGATCCGGTGCATTAGTGTTGGTATGATCGCACCTGTTAATTAATGCGTCGTAATTGAATATATGTGTTGCACTACAGAAAATACATAAAAAAGACGCCCCCGACTAATTGAAATCCATTCGAACCATGGATTTTGTTTTCAAAATAACAAATAACCTTATATTTCCTAGAACAAATAAAAAGAACCACGCTAAAATCGCTTTCTTGTTATCTTGCCTGTGTTGCTCCGAAACTTGGCCAGAAAATCCGAAATAAATAAAAAAAAAGGTGCAACAAGAGATCTTCCCAGGAGGTCACCAATCCTAGTACTACTCTCGCCCAAGCACACTTAACTACGGAGTTCTGATGGGATCCAGTGCATTAGTGCTAGTATGATCGCACATGTTAATTAATGCGTCGTAATTGAATATATGCGTTGCACTACAGAAAATACATAAAAAACACGCCCCCGACTAATTGAAATCCATTCGAACCATGGATTTTGTTTTCTAAATAACAAATAACATTATATTTCCTAGAACAAATAAAAAGAACCACGCTAAAATCGCATTCTTGTTATCCTGCCCGTGTTGCTCCGAAACTTGGCCAGAAAATCCGAAATAAATAAAAAAAAAAAAGGTGCAACACGAGGACTTCGCAGGACGTCACCCATCCTAGTACTACTCTAGCCCAAGCACGCTTAATTGCAGAGTTCTGATGGGATCCGGTGCATTAGTGCTGGTATGATCGCACCTGTTAATTAATGCGTCGTAATTGAATATATGCGTTGCACTACAGAAAATACATAAAAAAGACGCCCCCGACTAATTGAAATCCATTCGAACCATGGATTTTGTTTTCAAAATAACAAATAACCTTATATTTCCTAGAACAAATAAAAAGAACCACGCTAAAATCGCTTGTTGTTATCTTGCCCGTGTTGCTCCGAAACTTTGCCAGAAAATCCGAAATAAATAAAAAAAAAGGTGCAACAAGAGGACTTCTCAAGAGGACACCCATCCTAGTACTACTCTCGCCCAAGCACGCTTAACTGCGGAGTTCTGATGGGATCCGGTGCATTAGTGCTGGTATGATCGCACCTGTTAATTAATGCGTCGTAATTGAATATATGCGTTGCACTACAGAAAATACATAAAAAAGACGCCCCCGACTAATTGAAATCCATTCGAACCATGGATTTTGTTTTCAAAATAACAAATAACCTTATATTTCCTAGAACAAATAAAAAGAACCACGCTAAAATCGCTTTCTTGTTATCTTGCCCGTGTTGCTCCGAAACTTGGCCATAAAATCCGAAATAAATAAAAAAAAAAAGGTGCAACACGAGGACTTCGCAGGACGTCACCCATCCTAGTACTACTCTAGCCCAAGCACACTTAACTGCAGAGTTCTGATGGGATCCGGTGCATTAGTGTTGGTATGATCGCACCTGTTAATTAATGCGTCGTAATTGAATATATGTGTTGCACTACAGAAAATACATAAAAAAGACGCCCCCGACTAATTGAAATCCATTCGAACCATGGATTTTGTTTTCAAAATAACAAATAACCTTATATTTCCTAGAACAAATAAAAAGAACCACGCTAAAATCGCTTTCTTGTTATCTTGCCTGTGTTGCTCCGAAACTTGGCCAGAAAATCCGAAATAAATAAAAAAAAAGGTGCAACAAGAGGTCTTCCCAGGAGGTCACCAATCCTAGTACTACTCTCGCCCAAGCACACTTAACTACGGAGTTCTGATGGGATCCAGTGCATTAGTGCTAGTATGATCGCACATGTTAATTAATGCGTCGTAATTGAATATATGCGTTGCACTACAGAAAATACATAAAAAACACGCCCCCGACTAATTGAAATCCATTCGAACCATGGATTTTGTTTTCTAAATAACAAATAACATTATATTTCCTAGAACAAATAAAAAGAACCACGCTAAAATCGCATTCTTGTTATCCTGCCCGTGTTGCTCCGAAACTTGGCCAGAAAATCCGAAATAAATAAATAAAAAAAAGGTGCAACACGAGGACTTCGCAGGACGTCACCCATCCTAGTACTACTCTAGCCCAAGCACGCTTAATTGCAGAGTTCTGATGGGATCCGGTGCATTAGTGCAGGTATGATCGCACCTGTTAATTAATGCGTCGTAATTGAATATATGCGTTGCACTACAGAAAATACATAAAAAAGGCGCCCCCGACTAATTTTAATCCATTCGAACCATGGATTTTGTTTTCAAAATAACAAATAACCTTATATTTCCTAGAACAAATAAAAAGAACCACGCTAAAATCGCTTTCTTGTTATCTTGCCCGTGTTGCTCCGAAACTTGGCCATAAAATCCGAAATAAATAAAAAAAAAAAGGTGCAACACGAGGACTTCGCAGGACGTCACCCATCCTAGTACTACTCTAGCCCAAGCACGCTTAACTGCAGAGTTCTGATGGGATCCGGTGCATTAGTGTTGGTATGATCGCACCTGTTAATTAATGCGTCGTAATTGAATATATGTGTTGCACTACAGAAAATACATAAAAAAGACGCCCCCGACTAATTGAAATCCATTCGAACCATGGATTTTGTTTTCAAAATAACAAATAACCTTATATTTCCTAGAACAAATAAAAAGAACCACGCTAAAATCGCTTTCTTGTTATCTTGCCTGTGTTGCTCCGAAACTTGGCCAGAAAATCCGAAATAAATAAAAAAAAAGGTGCAACAAGAGATCTTCCCAGGAGGTCACCAATCCTAGTACTACTCTCGCCCAAGCACACTTAACTACGGAGTTCTGATGGGATCCAGTGCATTAGTGCTAGTATGATCGCACATGTTAATTAATGCGTCGTAATTGAATATATGCGTTGCACTACAGAAAATACATAAAAAACACGCCCCCGACTAATTGAAATCCATTCGAACCATGGATTTTGTTTTCTAAATAACAAATAACATTATATTTCCTAGAACAAATAAAAAGAACCACGCTAAAATCGCATTCTTGTTATCCTGCCCGTGTTGCTCCGAAACTTGGCCAGAAAATCCGAAATAAATAAATAAAAAAAAGGTGCAACACGAGGACTTCGCAGGACGTCACCCATCCTAGTACTACTCTAGCCCAAGCACGCTTAATTGCAGAGTTCTGATGGGATCCGGTGCATTAGTGCAGGTATGATCGCACCTGTTAATTAATGCGTCGTAATTGAATATATGCGTTGCACTACAGAAAATACATAAAAAAGGCGCCCCCGACTAATTTTAATCCATTCGAACCATGGATTTTGTTTTCAAAATAACGAATAACCTTATATTTCCTAGAACAAATAAAAAGAACCACGCTAAAATCGCTTTCTTGTTATCTTGCCCGTGTTGCTCCGAAACTTGGCCATAAAATCCGAAATAAATAAAAAAAAAAAGGTGCAACACGAGGACTTCGCAGGACGTCACCCATCCTAGTACTACTCTAGCCCAAGCACACTTAACTGCAGAGTTCTGATGGGATCCGGTGCATTAGTGTTGGTATGATCGCACCTGTTAATTAATGCGTCGTAATTGAATATATGTGTTGCACTACAGAAAATACATAAAAAAGACGCCCCCGACTAATTGAAATCCATTCGAACCATGGATTTTGTTTTCAAAATAACAAATAACCTTATATTTCCTAGAACAAATAAAAAGAACCACGCTAAAATCGCTTTCTTGTTATCTTGCCTGTGTTGCTCCGAAACTTGGCCAGAAAATCCGAAATAAATAAAAAAAAAGGTGCAACAAGAGGTCTTCCCAGGAGGTCACCAATCCTAGTACTACTCTCGCCCAAGCACACTTAACTACGGAGTTCTGATGGGATCCAGTGCATTAGTGCTAGTATGATCGCACATGTTAATTAATGCGTCGTAATTGAATATATGCGTTGCACTACAGAAAATACATAAAAAACACGCCCCCGACTAATTGAAATCCATTCGAACCATGGATTTTGTTTTCTAAATAACAAATAACCTTATATTTCCTAGAACAAATAAAAAGAACCACGCTAAAATCGCTTTCTTGTTATCTTGCCCGTGTTGCTCCGAAACTTGGCCATAAAATCCGAAATAAAAAAAAAAAAGGTGCAACACGAGGACTTCGCAGGACGTCACCCATCCTAGTACTACTCTAGCCCAAGCACGCTTTACTGCAGAGTTCTGATGGGATCCGGTGCATTAGTGCTGGTATGATCGCACCTGTTAATTAATGCGTCGTAATTGAATATATGTGTTGCACTACAGAAAATACATAAAAAAGACACCCCCGACTAATTGAAATCCATTCGAACCATGGATTTTGTTTTCAAAATAACAAATAACCTTATATTTCCTAGAACAAATAAAAAGAACCACGCTAAAATCGCTTTCTTGTTATCTTGCCCGTGTTGCTCCGAAACTTGGCCAGAAAATCCGAAATAAATAAAAAAAAAGGTGCAACAAGAGGTCTTCCCAGGAGGTCACCAATCATAGTACTACTCTCGCCCAAGCACACTTAACTACGGAGTTCCGATGGGATCCAGTGCATTAGTGCTAGTATGATCGCACATGTTAATTAATGCGTCGTAATTGAATATATGCGTTGCACTACAGAAAATACATAAAAAACACGCCCCCGACTAATTGAAATCCATTCGAACCATGGATTTTGTTTTCTAAATAACAAATAACCTTATATTTCCTAGAACAAATAAAAAGAACCACGCTAAAATCGCTTTCTTGTTATCTTGCCCGTGTTGCTCCCAAACTTGGCCAGAAAATCCGAAATAAATAAAAAAAAAAAGGTGCAACACGAGGACTTCGCAGGACGTCACCCATCCTAGTACTACTCTAGCCCAAGCACGCTTAACTGCAGAGTTCTGATGGGATCCGGTGCATTAGTGTTGGTATGATCGCACCTGTTAATTAATGCGTCGTAATTGAATATATGCGTTGCACTACAGAAAATACATAAAAAAGACGCCCCCGACTAATTGAAATCCATTCGAACCATCGATTTTGTTTTCAAAATAACAAATAACCTTATATTTTCTAGAACAAATAAAAAGAACCACGCTAAAATCGCTTTCTTGTTATCTTGACCGTGTTGCTCCGAAACTTGGCCAGAAAATCCGAAATAAATAAATAAAAAAATGTGCAACACGAGGACTTCGCAGGACGTCACCCATCCTAGTACTACTCTATCCCAAGCACGCTTAACTGCAGAGTTCTGATGGGATCCGGTGCATTAGTGCTGGTATGATCGCACCTGTTAATTAATGCGTCGTAATTGAATATATGCGTTGCACTACAGAAAATACATAAAAAAGACGCCCCCGACTAATTGAAATCCATTCGAACCATGGATTTTGTTTTCAAAATAACAAATAACCTTATATTTCGTAGAACAAATAAAAAGAACCACGCTAAAATCGCTTTCTTGTTATCTTGCCCGTGTTGCTCCGAAACTTGGCCATAAAATCCGAAATAAATAAAAAAAAAAAGGTGCAACACGAGGACTTCGCAGGACGTCACCCATCCTAGTACTACTCTAGCCCAAGCACGCTTAACTGCAGAGTTCTGATGGGATCCGGTGCATTAGTGTTGGTATGATCGCACCTGTTAATTAATGCGTCGTAATTGAATATATGTGTTGCACTACAGAAAATACATAAAAAAGACGCCCCCGACTAATTGAAATCCATTCGAACCATGGATTTTGTTTTCAAAATAACAAATAACCTTATATTTCCTAGAACAAATAAAAAGAACCACGCTAAAATCGCTTTCTTGTTATCTTGCCCGTGTTGCTCCGAAACTTGGCCAGAAAATCCGAAATAAATAAAAAAAAAGGTGCAACAAGAGGTCTTCCCAGGAGGTCACCAATCCTAGTACTACTCTCGCCCAAGCACACTTAACTACGGAGTTCCGATGGGATCCAGTGCATTAGTGCTAGTATGATCGCACATGTTAATTAATGCGTCGTAATTGAATATATGCGTTGCACTACAGAAAATACATAAAAAACACGCCCCCGACTAATTGAAATCCATTCGAACCATGGATTTTATTTTCTAAATAACAAATAACCTTATATTTCCTAGAACAAATAAAAAGAACCACGCTAAAATCGCTTTCTTGTTATCTTGCCCGTGTTGCTCCGAAACTTGGCCAGAAAATCCGAAATAAATTAAAAAAAAAAGGTGCAACACGAGGACTTCGCAGGACGTCACCCATCCTAGTACTACTCTAGCCCAAGCACGCTTAACTGCAGAGTTCTGATGGGATCCGGTGCATTAGTGCTGGTATGATCGCACCTGTTAATTAATGCGTCGTAATTGAATATATGTGTTGCACTACAGAAAATACATAAAAAAGACGCCCCCGACTAATTGAAATCCATTCGAACCATGGATTTTGTTTTCAAAATAACAAATAACCTTATATTTCCTAGAACAAATAAAAAGAACCACGCTAAAATCGCTTTCTTGTTATCTTGCCCGTGTTGTTCCGAAACTTGGCCAGAAAATCCGAAATAAATAAAAAAAAAGGTGCAACAAGAGGTCTTCCCAGGAGGTCACCAATCCTAGTACTACTCTCGCCCAAGCACACTTAACTACGGAGTTCCGATGGGATCCAGTGCATTAGTGCTAGTATGATCGCACATGTTAATTAATGCGTCGTAATTGAATATATGCGTTGCACTACAGAAAATACATAAAAAACACGCCCCCGACTAATTGAAATCCATTCGAACCATGGATTTTGTTTTCTAAATAACAAATAACCTTATATTTCCTAGAACAAATAAAAAGAACCACGCTAAAATCGCTTTCTTGTTATCTTGCCCGTGTTGCTCCGAAACTTGGCCAGAAAATCCGAAATAAATAAAAGAAAAGGTGCTACACGAGGATTTCCCAGGAGGTCACCCATCGTACTACTACTCTCGCCCGAGCGCGCTTAACTGCGGAGTTTTGATGGGATCCGGTCCATTAGTGCTGGTATGATCGCACCTGTTAATTAATGCGTCGTAATGGAATATATGCGTTTCACTACAGAAAATACATAAAAAAGACGCCCCCGACTAATTGAAATCCATTCGAACCATGGATTTTGTTTTCTAAATAACAAATAACCTTATATTTCCTAGAACAAATAAAAAGAACCACGCTAAAATCGCTTTCTTGTTATCTTGCCCGTGTTGCTCCGAAACTTGGCCAGAAAATCCGAAATAAACAAAAATAAATCCTAGTACTACTCTCGCCCAAGCGCGCTTAACTGCGGAGTTCTGATGGGATCCGGTGCATTAGTCCTGGTATGATCGCACCTGTTAATTAATGCGTCGTAATTGAATATATGCGTTGCACTACAGAAAATACATAAAAAAGACGCCCCCGACTAATTGAAATCCATTCGAACCATGGATTTTGTTTTCTAAATAACAAATAACCTTATATTTCCTAGAACAAATAAAAAGAACCACGCTAAAATCGCTTTCTTGTTATCTTGCCCGTGTTGCTCCGAAACTTGGCCAGAAAATCCGAAATAAATAAAAGAAAAGGTGCTACACGAGGATTTCCCAAGAGGTCACCCATCGTACCACTACTCTCGCCCAAGCGCGCTTAACTGCGGAGTTTTGATGGGATCCGGTCCATTAGTGCTGGTATGATCGCACCTGTTAATTAATGCGTCGTAATTGAATATATGCGTTGCACTACAGAAAATACATAAAAAAGACGCCCCCGACTAATTGAAATCCATTCGAACCATGGATTTTGTTTTCTAAATAACAAATAACCTTATATTTCCTAGAACAAATAAAAAGAACCACGCTAAAATCGCTTTCTTGTTATCTTGCCCGTGTTGCTCCGAAACTTGGCCAGAAAATCCGAAATAAATAAAAAAAAAAAGGTGCAACACGAGGACTTTGCAGGACGTCACCCATCCTAGTACTACTCTAGCCCAAGCACGCTTAACTGCAGAGTTCTGATGGGATCCGGTGCATTAGTGCTGGTATGATCGCACCTGTTAATTAATGCGTCGTAATTGAATATATGCGTTGCACTACAGAAAATACATAAAAAAGACGCCCCCGACTAATTGAAATCCATTCGAACCATGGATTTTGTTTTCAAAATAACAAATAACCTTATATTTCCTAGAACAAATAAAAAGAACCACGCTAAAATCGCTTGTTGTTATCTTGCCCGTGTTGCTCCGAAACTTTGCCAGAAAATCCGAAATAAATAAAAAAAAAGGTGCAACAAGAGGACTTCTCAAGAGGACACCCATCCTAGTACTACTCTCGCCCAAGCACGCTTAACTGCGGAGTTCTGATGGGATCCGGTGCATTAGTGCTGGTATGATCGCACCTGTTAATTAATGCG
The DNA here is from genome assembly GCA_037974755.1 of Cicer yamashitae. Taxonomy (NCBI): domain Eukaryota; kingdom Viridiplantae; phylum Streptophyta; class Magnoliopsida; order Fabales; family Fabaceae; genus Cicer; species Cicer yamashitae. The sequence continues at coordinate 41,831,366 of JBBPBQ010020321.1, forward strand.
TCGTAATTGAATATATGCGTTGCACTACAGAAAATACATAAAAAAGACGCCCCCGACTAATTGAAATCCATTCGAACCATGGATTTTGTTTTCAAAATAACAAATAACCTTATATTTCCTAGAACAAATAAAAAGAACCACGCTAAAATCGCTTTCTTGTTATCTTGCCCGTGTTGCTCCGAAACTTGGCCATAAAATCCGAAATAAATAAAAAAAAAAAGGTGCAACACGAGGACTTCCCAGGAGGTCACCCATCCTAGTAATACGCTCGCCCAAGCACGCTTAACTACGGAGTTCCGATGGGATCCGGTGCATAAGTGCTGGTACGATCACAAATGTTAATTAATGCGTCGTAATTGAATATATGCGTTGCACTACAGAAAATACATAAAAAAGACGCCCCCGACTAATTGAAATCCATTCGAACCATGGATTTTGTTTTCTAAATAACAAATAACCTTATATTTCCTAGAACAAATAAAAAGAACCACGCTAAAATCGCTTTCTTGTTATCTTGCCCGTGTTGCTCCGAAACTTGGCCAGAAAATCCGAAATAAATA
>JBBPBQ010020321.1:41844174-41875129 GCA_037974755.1 Cicer yamashitae
TGTTCTACGAAATATAAGGTTATTTGTTATTTTGAAAACAAAATCCATGGTTCGAATGGATTTCAATTAGTCGGGGGCGTCTTTTTTATGTATTTTCTGTAGTGCAACGCATATATTCAATTACGACGCATTAATTAACAGGTGCGATCATACCAGCACTAATGCACCGGATCCCATCAGAACTCTGCAGTTAAGCGTGCTTGGGATAGAGTAGTACTAGGATGGGTGACGTCCTGCGAAGTCCTCGTGTTGCACATTTTTTTATTTATTTATTTCGGATTTTCTGGCCAAGTTTCGGAGCAACACGGTCAAGATAACAAGAAAGCGATTTTAGCGTGGTTCTTTTTATTTGTTCTAGAAAATATAAGGTTATTTGTTATTTTGAAAACAAAATCGATGGTTCGAATGGATTTCAATTAGTCGGGGGCGTCTTTTTTATGTATTTTCTGTAGTGCAACGCATATATTCAATTACGACGCATTAATTAACAGGTGCGATCATACCAACACTAATGCACCGGATCCCATCAGAACTCTGCAGTTAAGCGTGCTTGGGCTAGAGTAGTACTAGGATGGGTGACGTCCTGCGAAGTCCTCGTGTTGTACCTTTTTTTTTTTATTTATTTCGGATTTTCTGGCCAAGTTTCGGAGCAACACGGGCAAGATAACAAGAAAGCGATTTTAGCGTGGTTCTTTTTATTTGTTCTAGGAAATATAAGGTTATTTGTTATTTAGAAAACAAAATCCATCGTTCGAATGGATTTCAATTAGTCGGGGGCGTGTTTTTTATGTAATTTCTGTAGTGCAACGCATATATTCAATTACGACGCATTAATTTATAGGTGCGATCATACCAGCACTAATGCACTGGATCCCATCAGAACTCTACAGCTAAGCGTGCATGGGCGAGAGTAGTACTAGGATGGGTGACCTCCTGGAAATTCCTCGTGTTGCACCTTTTTTTTTAGTTATTTCGGATTTTCTGGCCAAGTTTCGGAGCAACACGGGCAACATAACAAGAAAGCAATTTTAGCGTGGTTCTTTTTATTTGTTCTAGGATATATAAGGTTATTTGTTATTTAGAAAACAAAATCCATGGTTTGAATGGATTTCAATTAGTCGGGGGCGTGTTTTTTTATGTATTTTCTGTAGTGCAACGCATATATTCAATTACGACGCATTAATTAACATGTGCGATCATACTAGAACTAATGCACCGGATCCCATTGGAACTCCGTAGTTAAGTGTGCTTGGGCGAGAGTAGTACTAGGATTGGTGACCTCCTGGGAAGACCTCTTGTTGCACCTTTATTTTTTTATTTATTTCGGATTTTCTGGCCAAGTTTCGGAGCAACACGGGCAAGATAACAAGAAAGCGATTTTAGCGTGGTTCTTTTTATTTGTTCTAGGAAATATAAGGTTATTTGTTATTTTGAAAACAAAATCCATGGTTCGAATGGATTTCAATTAGTCGGGGGCGTCTTTTTTATGTATTTTCTGTAGTGCAACGCATATATTCAATTACGACGCATTAATTAACAGGTGCGATCATACCATCACTAATGCACCGGATCCCATCAGAACACCGCAGTTAAGCGTGCTTGGGCAATAGTAGTACTAGGATCGGTGACGTCCTGGGAAGTCCTCGTGTTGCACCTTTTTTTTTATTTATTTCGGATTTTCTGGCCAAGTTTCGGAGCAAGACGGGCAAGATAACAAGAAAGCGATTTTAGCGTGGTTCTTTTTATTTGTTCTAGGAAATATAAGGTTATTTGTTATTTAGAAAACAAAATCCAAGGTTCGAATGGATTTCAATTAGTCGGGGACGTCTTTTTTATGTATTTTCTGTAGTGCAACGCATATATTCAATTACGACGCATTAATTAATAGGTGCGATCATACCAGCACTAATGCACCGGATCCCATCAGAACTTTGCAGTTAAGCGTGCATAGGCGAGAGTAATACTAGGATGGGTGACTTCCTGGGAAGTCCTCGTGTTGCACCTTTTTTTTTATTTATTTCGGATTTTCTGGGCATGTATCGGGGCAACACGGGCAAGATAACAAGAAAGCGATTTTAGCGTGGTTCTTTTTATTTGTTCTAGGAAATATAAGTTTATTTGTTATTTTGAAAACAAAATCCATGGTTCGAATGGATTTCAATTAGTCGGGGGCGTCTTTTTTATGTATTTTCTGTAGAGCAACGCATATATTCAATTACAACGCATTAATTAACAGGTGCGATCATACCATCACTAATGCACCGGATCCCATCAGAACACCGCAGTTAAGCGTGTTTGGGCAATAGTAGTACTAGGATGGGTGACGTCCTGGGAAGTTCTCGTGTTGCACCTTTTTTTTTATTTATTTCGGATTTTCTGGCCAAGTTTCGGAGCAACACGGGCAAGATAACAAGAAAGCGATTTTAGCGTGGTTCTTTTTATTTGTTCTAGGAAATATAAGGTTATTTGTTATTTAGAAAATAAAATCCATGGTTCGAATGGATTTCAATAAGTCGGGGACGTCTTTTTTATGTATTTTCTGTAGTGCAACACATATATTCAATTACGACGCATTTATTAATAGGTGCGATCATACCAGCACTAATGCACTGGATCCCATCAGAACTCTGCAGCTAAGCGTGCATGGGCGACAGTAGTACTAGGATGGGTGACCTCCTGGGAAGTCCTCGTGTTGCACCTTTTTTTTTTATTTATTTCGGATTTTCTGGCCAAGTTTCGGAGCAACACGGGCAAGATAACAAGAAAGCGATTTTAGCGTGGTTCTTTTTATTTGTTCGAGGAAATATAAGGTTATTTGTTATTTAGAAAACAAAATCCATGGTTCGAATGGATTTCAATTAGTCGGGGGCGTCTTTTTTATGTATTTTCTGTAGTGCAACGCATATATTCAATTACGACGCATTAATTAACAGGTGCGATCGTACCAACACTAATGCATCGGATCCCATCAGAACTCCGCAGTTAAGGGCGCTTGGGCGAGAGTAGTACTAAGATGAGTGACCTCCTGGGAAGTCCTCGTGTTGCACCTTTTTTTTTATTTATTTCGGATTTTCTGGCCAAGTTTCGGAGCAACACGAGCAAGATAACAAGAAAGCGATTTTAGCGTGGTTCTTTTTATTTGTTCTAGGAAATATAACGTTATTTGTTATTTAGAAAACAAAATCCATGGTTCGAATGGATTCCAATTAGTCGGGGGCGTGTTTTTTTATCTATTTTCTGTAGTGCAACGCATATATTCAATTACGACGCATTAATTAACATGTGCGATCATACTAGCACTAATGCACCGGATCCCATCGGAACTCCGTAGTTAAGTGTGCTTGGGCGAGAGTAGTACTAGGATTGGTGACCTCCTGGGAAGACCTCTTGTTGCACCTTTTTTATTTATTTATTTCGGATTTTCTGGCCAAGTTTCGGAGCAACACGGGCAAGATAACAAGAAAGCGATTTTAGCGTGGTTCTTTTTATTTGTTCTAGGAAATATAAGGTTATTTGTTATTTTGAAAACAAAATCCATGGTTCGAATGGATTTCAATTAGTCGGGGGCGTCTTTTTTATGTATTTTCTATAGTGCAACACATATATTCAATTACGACGCATTAATTAACAGGTGCGATCATACCAGCACTAATGCACCGGATCCCATCAGAACTCCGCAGTTAAGCTTGCTTGGGCGAAAGTAGCACTAGGATGGGTGACCTCCTGGGAAGTCCTCGTGTTGCACCTTTTTTTTTATTTATTTCGGATTTTCTGGCCAAGTTTCGGAGCAACACGGGCAAGATAACAAGAAAGCGATTTTAGCGTGGTTCTTTTTATTTGTTTTAGGAAATATAAGGTTATTTGTTATGTAGAAAACAAAATCCATGGTTCGAATGGATTTCAATTAGTCGGGGGCGTCTTTTTTATGTATTTTCTGTAATGCAACGCATATATTCAATTACGACGCATTAATTAACAAGTGCGATCATACCAGCACTAATGCACCGGATCCCATCAAAACTCTGCAGATAAGCGTGCTTGGGCGAGAGTAGTACTAGGATGGGTGACCTCTTGAGAAGTCCTCGTGTTGCACCTTTTTTTTTATTTATTTCGGATTTTCTGGCCAAGTTTCGGAGCAACACGGGCAAGATAACAAGAAAGCGATTTTAGCGTGGTTCTTTTTATTTGTTCTAGGAAATATAACGTTATTTGTTATTTAGAAAACAAAATCCATGGTTCAAATGGATTTCAATTAGTCGGGGGCGTGTTTTTTATGAATTTTCTGTAGTGCAACGCATATATTCAATTACGACGCATTAATTAACAAGTGCGATCATACCAGCACTAATGCACCGGATTCCATCAGAACTCTGCAGATAAGCGTGCTTGGGCGAGAGTAGTACTAGGATGGGTGACCTCTTGGGAAGTCCTCGTGTTGCACCTTTTTTTTTATTTATTTCGGATTTCCTGGCCAAGTTTCGGAGCAACACGGGCATCATAACAAGAAAGCTATTTTAGCTTGGTTCTTTTTATTTGTTCTAGGAAATATAAGGTTATTTGTTATTTAGAAAACAAAATCCATGGTTCGAATGAATTTCAATTAGTCGGGGGCGTCTTTTTTATGTATTTTCTATAGTGCAACGCATATATTCAATTACGACCCTTTAATTAAGAGGTGCGATCAAACTAGCACTAATTAACTGGATCCCATCAGAACTACGCAGTGAAGCGTGCTTGGGCGAGAGTAGTACTAGGATGGGTGACCTCCTGGGAAGTCCTCGTGTTGCACTTTTTATTTATTTATTTATTTCGTATTTTCTTGCCATGTTTTTGAGCAACACGGGCAAGATAACAAGAAAGCGATTTTAGCGTGGCTCTATTTATTTGTTCTAGGAAATATAAGGTTATTTGTTATTTAGAAAACAAAATCCATGGTTCGAATGGATTTCAATTAGTCGGGGGCGTCTTTTTTGTGTATTTTCTGTAGTGCAACGCATATATTCAATTACGACGCATTAGTTAACAGGTGCGATCATACCAGCACTAATGCACCGGATCCCATCAGAACTTTGCAGTTAAGCGTGCTTGGGCGAAAGTAGCACTAGGATGGGTGACCTCATGGGAAGTCCTCGTCTTGCACCTTTTTTTTATTTATTTCGGATATTCTGGCCAAGTTTCGGAGCAACACGGGCAAGATAACAAGAAAGCGATTTTAGCGTGGTTCTTTTTATTTGTTCTAGGAAATATAAGGTTATTTTATATTTAGAAAACAAAATCCATGGTACGAATGGATTTCAATTAGTCGGGGGCGTCTTTTTTATGTATTTTCTGTAGTGCAACGCATATATTCAATTACGACGCATTAATTAACAGGTGCGATCGTACCAGCACTAATGAACCGGATCCCATCAGAACTCCGCAGCTAAGCATGCTTGGGCGAGAGTAGTACTAGGTTGGGTGACCTCTTGGGAAGTCCTGGTGTTGCACCTTTTTTTATTTATATATTTCGGATTTTTTGGCCAAGTTTCGGAGCAACACGGGCAAGATAACAAGAAAGCGATTTTAGCGTGGTTCTTTTTATTTGTTCTAGGAAATATAAGGTTATTTGTTATTTAGAAAACAAAATCCATGGTTCGAATGGATTTCAATTAGTCGAGGGCGTCTTTTTTATGTATTTTCTGTATTGCAACGCATATATTCAATTACGACGCATTAATTAACAGGTACGATCATACCAGCACTAATACACCGAATCCCATCAGAACTCCGCAGGCAAGCGTGCTCGGGCGAGAGTAGTACTAGGATGGGTGACCTCCTAAGAAGTCCTCGTGTTGCACCTTTTTTTTTTATTTCGGATTTTTTGTTCAAGTTTTGGAGCAACACGGGCAAGATAACAAGAAAGCGATTTTAGCGTGGTTCTTTTTATTGGTTCTAGGAATTATAAGGTTATTTGTTATTTAGAAAACAAATCCATGGTTCGAATGGATTTCAATTAGTCGGGGGCGTATTTTTTATGTATTTTCTGTAGTGCAACGCATATATTCAATTACGACGCATTAATTAACAGGTGCGATCATACCAACACTAATGCACCGGATCCCATCAGAACTCCGCAGTTAAGCGTGGGATTTTCTCACCAAGTTTCGGGGCAACAAGAGCAAGATAACAAGAAAGCGATTTTAGCGTGGTTCTTTTTATTTGTCCTAGGAAATATAAGGTTATTTGTTATTTAGAAAACAAAATCCATGGTTCGAATATATTTCAATTAGTCGGGGCCGTCTTTTTTATGTATTTTCTGTAGTTCAACGCATATATTCAATTACGACGCATTAATTAACAGATGCGATCATACCAGCACTAATGCACCGGATCCCATCCGAACTCTGGAGTGAAGCCTGCTTAAGCGAGAGTAGTACTAGGACGGGTGACCTCCTGGGAAGTCCCGATGTTGCACCTTTTTTATTTTATTTCTGATTTTCTAGCCATGTTTTGGAGCAACACGGGCAAGATAACAAGAAATCGATTTTAGCGTGGTTCTTTTTATTTGTTCTAGGAAATATAAGGTTATTTGTCATTTAGAAAACAAAATCCATGGTTTGGATGAATTTCAATTAGTCGGGGCGTCTTTTTTATGTATTTTCTGTAGTGCAACGCATATATCCAATTACGACGCATTAATTAACAGGTGCGATCATACCAGCACTAATGCACCGGATCCCATCCGAACTCCGCAGTTAAGCGTGCTTGGGCGAGAGTAGTACTAGGATGGGTGACCTCCTGAGAAGTCCCCGTGTTGCACCTTTTTTTTTATTTATTTATTTCGGATTTTTTGGCCATGTTTCAGAGCAAAACGGGAAAGATAACAAGAAAGCGATTTTAGCGTGGTTCTTTTTATTGGTTCTAGGAATTATAAGGTTATTTGTTATTTAGAAAACAAATCCATGGTTCGAATGGATTTCAATTAGTCGGGGGCGTATTTTTTATGTATTTTCTGTAGTGCAACGCATATATTCAATTACGACGCATTAATTAACAGGTGCGATCGTACCAGCACTAATGAACCGGATCCCATCAGATCTGTGCAGCTAAGCGTGCTTGGGCGAGAGTAGTACTAGGTTGGGTGACCTCCTGGGAAGTCCTGGGGTTGCACCTTTTTTTATTTTTATATTTCGGATTTTTTGGCCAAGTTTCGGAGAAACACGGGCAAGATAACAAGAAAGCGATTTTAGCGTGGTTCTTTTTATTTGTTCTAGGAAATATAAGGTTATTTGTTATTTAGAAAACAAAATCCATGGTTCGAATGGATTTCAATTAGTCGGGGGCGTCTTTTTTATGTATTTTCTGTAGTGCAACGCATATATTCAATTACGACGCATTAATTAACAGGTACGATCATACCAGCACTAATACACCGGATCCCATCAGAACTCCGCAGTTATGCGTGCTTGGGCGAGAGTAGTACTAGGATGGGTGACCTCCTAGGAAGTCCTCGTGTTGCACTTTTTATTTATTTATTTATTTCGGATTTTCTTGCTAAGTTTCGGAGCAACACGGGCAAGATAACAAGAAACCGATTTTAGCGTGGTTCTTTTTATTTGTTCTAGGAAATATAAGGTTATTTGTTATTTAGAAAACAAAATCCATGGTTCGAATGGATTTCAATTAGTCGGGGGCGTCTTTTTTATGTATTTTCTGTAGTGCATCGCATATATTCAATTACGACGCATTAATTAACAGGTGCGATCATACCAGCACTAATGCTCTGGATCCCATCAGAACTCCGCAGTGAAGCTTGCTTGGGCGAAAGTAGCACTAGGATGGGTGACCTCCTGGGAAGTCCTTGTGTTGCACCTTTTTTTTTTATTTATTTCGGATTTTCTGGCCATGTTTCGGAGCAACAAGGGGAAGATAACAAAAAAGCGATTTTAGCGTGGTTATTTTTATTTGTTCTAGGAAATATAAGGTTATTTGTTATTTAGAAAACAAAATCCATGGTTCGAATGGATTTCAATTAGTCGGGGGCGTCTTTTTTATGTATTTTCTGTAGTGCAACGCATATATTCAATTACGACGCATTAATTAACAGGTGCGATCGTACCAGCACTAATGAACCGGAACCCATCAGAACTCTGCAGCTAAGCGTGCTTGGGCGAGAGTAGTACTAGGATGGGTGACCTCCTGGGAAGTCCTGGTGTTGCACCTTTTTTTATTTATTTATTTCGGATTTTTTGGGCTAGTTTCGGAGCAACACGGGCAAGATAACAAGAAAGCGATTTTAGCGTGGTTCTTTTTATTTGTTCTAGGAAATATAAGGTTATTTGTTATTTAGAAAACAAAATCCATGGTTCGAATGGATTTCAATTAGTCGGGGGCGTCTTTTTTATGTATTTTTTGTAGTGCAACGCATATATTCAATTACGACGCATTAATTAACAGGTGCGATCATACCAGCACTAATGCACCGGATCCCATCAGAACTCCGCAGTTAAGCGTGGGATTTTCTCGCCAAGTTTCGGAGCAACAAGTGCAAGATAACAAGAAAGCTATTTTAGCGTGGTTCCTTTTATTTGTTCTAGGAAATATAAGGTTATTTGTTATTTAGAAAACAAAATCCATGGTTCGAATGAATTTCAATTAGTCGGGGGCGTCTTTTTATGTATTTTCTGTAGTGCAACGCATATATTCAATTAAGACGCATTAATTAACATGTGCGATCGTACCAGCACTAATGAACGGGATCCCATCAGAACTCCGCAGCTAAGCGTGCTTGGGCGAGAGTAGTACTAGGTTGGGTGACCTCCTGGGAAATCCTGGTGTTGCACCTTTTTTTATTTATATATTTCGGATTTTTTGGCCAAGTTTCGGAGCAACACGGGCAAGATAACAAGAAAGCGATTTTAGCGTGGTTCTTTTTATTTGTTCTAGGAAATATAAGGTTATTTGTTATTTAGAAAACAAAATCCATGGTTCGAATGGATTTCAATTAGTCGGGGGCGTCTTTTTTATGTATTTTCTGTAGTGCAACGCATATATTCAATTACGACGCATTAATTAATAGGTACGATCATACCAGCACTAATACACCGGATCCCATCAGAACTCCGCAGTTAAGCGTGCTTGGGCGAGAGTAGTACTAGGATGGGTGACCTCCTGAGAAGTCCTCGTGTTGCACCTTTTTTTTTTTTCGGATTTTCTGGCCAAGTTTCGGAGCAACACGGGCAAGATAACAAGAAAGCGATTTTAGCGTGGTTCTTTTTATTTGTTCTAGGAAATATAAGGTTATTTGTTATTTATAAAACAAAATACATGGTTTGAATGAATTTCAATTAGTCGGGGGCGTCTTTTTTATGTATTTTCTGTAGTGCAACGCATATATTCAATTACGACGCATTAATTAACAGGTGCAATCGTACCAGCACTAATGAACCGGATCACATCAGAACTCCGCAGCTATGCGTGCTTGGGCGAGAGTAGTACTAGGTTGGGTGACCTCCTTGGAAGTCCTGGTGTTGCACCTTTTTTTATTTATTTATTTCGGATTTTTTGGCCAAGTTTCGGAGCAACACGGGCAAAATAACAAGAAAGCGATTTTTAGAGTGGTTCTTTTTATTTGTTCTAGGAAATATAAGGTTATTTGTTATTTAGAAAACAAAATACATGGTTCGAATGAATTTCAATTAGTCGGGGGCGTCTTTTTTATGTATTTTCTGTAGTGCAACGCATATATTCAATTACGACGCATTAATTAACAGGTGCAATCGTACCAGCACTAATGAACTGGATCACATCAGAACTCCGCAGCTATGCGTGCTTGGGCGAGAGTAGTACTAGGTTGGGTGACCTCCTTGGAAGTCCTGGTGTTGCACCTTTTTTTATTTATTTATTTCGGATTTTTTGGCCAAGTTTCGGAGCAACACGGGTAAAATAACAAGAAAGCGATTTTAGAGTGGTTCTTTTTATTTGTTCTAGGAAATATAAGGTTATTTGTTATTTAGAAAACAAAATCCATGGTTCGAATGAATTTCAATTAGTCGGGGGCGTCTTTTTTATGTATTTTCTGTAGTGCAACGCATATAATCAATTAAGACGCATTAATTAACAGGTGCGATCGTACCAGCACTAATGAACCGGATCCCATCAGAACTCCGCAGCTAAGCGTGCTTGGGCGAGAGTAGTACTAGGTTGGGTGACCTCCTGGGAAGTCCTGGTGGTGCACCTTTTTTTATTTATTTATTTCGGATTTTTTTGCCAAGTTTCGGAGCAACACGGGCAAGATAACAAGAAAACGATTTTAGCGTGGTTCTTTTTATTTGTTCTAGGAAATATAAGGTTATTTGTTATTTAGAAAACAAAATCCATGGTTCGAATGGATTTCAATTAGTCGGGGGCGTCTTTTTTATGTATTTTCTGTAGTGCAACGCATATATTCAATTACGACGTATTAATTAACAGGTACGATCATACTAGCACTAATACACCAGATCCCATCAGTACTCCATAGTTAAGCGTTCTTGGGCGAGAGTAGTACTAGGATGGGTGACCTCCTGAGAAGTCCTCGTGTTGCACCTTTTTTTTTTATTTCGGATTTTCTAGCCAAGTTTCGGAGCAACACGGGCAAGATAACAAGAAAGCGATTTTAGCGTGGTTCTTTTTATTTGTTCTAGGAAATATAAGGTTATTTGTTATTTAGAAAAAAAAAATCCATGGTTCGAATGAATTTCAATTAGTCGGGGGCGTCTTTTTTATGTATTTTCTGTAGTGCAACGCATATATTCAATTACGACGCATTAATTAACAGGTGCAATCGTACAGCACTAATGAACCGGATCACATCAGAACTCCGCAGGTAAGCGTGCTTGGGCGAGAGTAGTACTAGGTTGGGTGACCTCCTGGGAAGTCCTGGTGGTGCACCTTTTTTTATTTATTTATTTCGGATTTTTGTGCCAAGTTTCGGAGCAACACGGGCAAGATAACAAGAAAGCGATTTTTAGAGTGGTTCTTTTTATTTGTTCTAGGAAATATAAGGTTATTTGTTATTTAGAAAACAAAATCCATGGTTCGAATGGATTTCAATTAGTCGGGGGCGTCTTTTTTATGTATTTTCTGTAGTGCAACGCATATATTCAATTACGACGCATTAATTAACAAGTGCGATCATACCAGCACTAATGCACCGGATCCCATCAGAAATCCGCAGTTAAGCGTGGGATTTTCTCGCCAAGTTTCGGAGCAACAAGGGCAAGATAACAAGAAAGCGATTTTAGCGTGGTTCTTTTTATTTGTCCTCGGAAATATAAGGTTATTTGTTATTTAGAAAACAAAATCCATGGTTCGAATGGATTTCAAATAGTCGGGGCCGTCTTTTTTATGTATTTTCTTTAGTGCAACGCATATATTCAATTACGACGCATTAATTAACAAGTGCGATCGTACCAGCACTAATGAACCGGATCCCATCAGAACTCCGCAGCTAAGCGTGCTTGGGCGAGAGTAGTACTAGGTTGGGTGACCTCCTGGGAAGTCCTGGTGTTGCACCTTTTTTTATTTATATATTTCGGATTTTTTGGCCAAGTTTCGGAGCAACACGGGCAAGATAACAAGAAAGCGATTTTAGCGTGGTTCTTTTTATTTGTTCTAGGAAATATAAGGTTATTTGTTATTTAGAAAACAAAATCCATGGTTCGAATGGATTTCAATTAGTCGGGGGCGTCTTTTTTATGTATTTTCTGTAGTGCAACGCGTATATTCAATTACGACGCATTAATTAACAGGTGCGATCGTACCAGCAATAATGAACCGGATCCCATCAGAACTCCGCAGCTAAGCGTGCTTGGGCGAGAGTAGTACTAGGTTGGGTGACCTCCTGGGAAGTCCTGGTGTTGCACCTTTTTTTATTTATATATTTCGGATTTTCTGGCCAAGTTTCGGAGCAACACGGGCAAGATAACAAGAAAGCGATTTTTAGAGTGGTTCTTTTTATTTGTTCTAGGAAATATAAGGTTATTTGTTATTTAGAAAACAAAATCCATGGTTCGAATGGATTTCAATTAGTCGGGGGCGTCTTTTTTATGTATTTTCTGTAGTGCAACGCATATATTCAATTACGACGCATTAATTAACAAGTGCGATCATACCAGCACTAATGCACCGGATCCCATCAGAAATCCGCAGTTAAGCGTGGGATTTTCTCGCCAAGTTTCGGAGCAACAAGGGCAAGATAACAAGAAAGCGATTTTAGCGTGGTTCTTTTTATTTGTCCTCGGAAATATAAGGTTATTTGTTATTTAGAAAACAAAATCCATGGTTCGAATGGATTTCAAATAGTCGGGGCCGTCTTTTTTATGTATTTTCTTTAGTGCAACGCATATATTCAATTACGACGCATTAATTAACAAGTGCGATCGTACCAGCACTAATGAACCGGATCCCATCAGAACTCCGCAGCTAAGCGTGCTTGGGCGAGAGTAGTACTAGGTTGGGTGACCTCCTGGGAAGTCCTGGTGTTGCACCTTTTTTTATTTATATATTTCGGATTTTTTGGCCAAGTTTCGGAGCAACACGGGCAAGATAACAAGAAAGCGATTTTAGCGTGGTTCTTTTTATTTGTTCTAGGAAATATAAGGTTATTTGTTATTTAGAAAACAAAATCCATGGTTCGAATGGATTTCAATTAGTCGGGGGCGTCTTTTTTATGTATTTTCTGTAGTGCAACGCGTATATTCAATTACGACGCATTAATTAACAGGTGCGATCGTACCAGCAATAATGAACCGGATCCCATCAGAACTCCGCAGCTAAGCGTGCTTGGGCGAGAGTAGTACTAGGTTGGGTGACCTCCTGGGAAGTCCTGGTGTTGCACCTTTTTTTATTTATATATTTCGGATTTTTTGGCCAAGTTTCGGAGCAACACGGGCAAGATAACAAGAAAGCGATTTTAGCGTGGTTCTTTTTATTTGTTCTAGGAAATATAAGGTTATTTGTTATTTAGAAAACAAAATCCATGGTTCGAATGGATTTCAATTAGTCGGGGGCGTCTTTTTTATGTATTTTCTGTAGTGCAACGCGTATATTCAATTACGACGCATTAATTAACAGGTGCGATCGTACCAGCAATAATGAACCGGATCCCATCAGAACTCCGCAGCTAAGCGTGCTTGGGCGAGAGTAGTACTAGGTTGGGTGACCTCCTGGGAAGTCCTGGTGTTGCACCTTTTTTTATTTATATATTTCGGATTTTCTGGCCAAGTTTCGGAGCAACACGGGCAAGATAACAAGAAAGCGATTTTTAGAGTGGTTCTTTTTATTTGTTCTAGGAAATATAAGGTTATTTGTTATTTAGAAAACAAAATCCATGGTTCGAATGGATTTCAATTAGTCGGGGGCGTCTTTTTTATGTATTTTCTGTAGTGCAACGCATATATTCAATTACGACGCATTAATTAACAAGTGCGATCATACCAGCACTAATGCACCGGATCCCATCAGAAATCCGCAGTTAAGCGTGGGATTTTCTCGCCAAGTTTCGGAGCAACAAGGGCAAGATAACAAGAAAGCGATTTTAGCGTGGTTCTTTTTATTTGTCCTCGGAAATATAAGGTTATTTGTTATTTAGAAAACAAAATCCATGGTTCGAATGGATTTCAAATAGTCGGGGCCGTCTTTTTTATGTATTTTCTTTAGTGCAACGCATATATTCAATTACGACGCATTAATTAACAAGTGCGATCGTACCAGCACTAATGAACCGGATCCCATCAGAACTCCGCAGCTAAGCGTGCTTGGGCGAGAGTAGTACTAGGTTGGGTGACCTCCTGGGAAGTCCTGGTGTTGCACCTTTTTTTATTTATATATTTCGGATTTTTTGGCCAAGTTTCGGAGCAACACGGGCAAGATAACAAGAAAGCGATTTTAGCGTGGTTCTTTTTATTTGTTCTAGGAAATATAAGGTTATTTGTTATTTAGAAAACAAAATCCATGGTTCGAATGGATTTCAATTAGTCGGGGGCGTCTTTTTTATGTATTTTCTGTAGTGCAACGCGTATATTCAATTACGACGCATTAATTAACAGGTGCGATCGTACCAGCAATAATGAACCGGATCCCATCAGAACTCCGCAGCTAAGCGTGCTTGGGCGAGAGTAGTACTAGGTTGGGTGACCTCCTGGGAAGTCCTGGTGTTGCACCTTTTTTTATTTATATATTTCGGATTTTTTGGCCAAGTTTCGGAGCAACACGGGCAAGATAACAAGAAAGCGATTTTAGCGTGGTTCTTTTTATTTGTTCTAGGAAATATAAGGTTATTTGTTATTTAGAAAACAAAATCCATGGTTCGAATGGATTTCAATTAGTCGGGGGCGTCTTTTTTATGTATTTTCTGTAGTGCAACGCGTATATTCAATTACGACGCATTAATTAACAGGTGCGATCGTACCAGCAATAATGAACCGGATCCCATCAGAACTCCGCAGCTAAGCGTGGTTGGGCGAGAGTAGTACTAGGTTGGGTGACCTCCTGGGAAGTCCTGGTGTTGCACCTTTTTTTATTTATATATTTCGGATTTTTTGGCCATGTTTCGGAGCAACACGGGCAAGATAACAAGAAAGCGATTTTAGCGTGGTTCTTTTTATTTGTTCTAGGAAATATAATGTTATTTGTTATTTAGAAAACAAAATCCATGGTTCGAATGGATTTCAATTAGTCGGGGGCGTCTTTTTTATGTATTTTCTGTAGTGCAACGCATATATTCAATTACGACGCATTAATTAATAGGTACGATCATACCAGCACTAATACACCGGATCCCATCAGAACTCCGCAGTTAAGCGTGCTTGGGCGATAGTAGTACTAGGATGGGTGACCTCCTGAGAAGTCCTCGTGTTGCACCTTTTTTTTTATTTCGGATTTTCTGGCCAAGTTTCGGAGCAACACGGGCAAGATAACAAGAAAGCGATTTTAGCGTGGTTATTTTTATATGTTCTAGGAAATATAAGGTTATTTGTTATTTAGAAAACAAAATACATGGTTCGAATGAATTTCAACTAGTCGAGGGCGTCTTTTTTATGTATTTTCTGTAGTGCAACGCATATATTCAATAACGACGCATTAATTAACAGGTGCGATCGTACCAGCACTAATGAACCGGATTTCATCAGAACTCCGCAGTTAAGCGTGGGATTTTCTCGCCAAGTTTCGGAGCAACAAGGGCAAGATAACAAGAAAGCGATTTTAGCGTGGTTCTTTTTATTTGTCCTAGGAAATATAAGGTTATTTGTTATTTAGAAAACAAAATCCATGGTTCGAATGGATTTCAATTAGTCGGGGCCGTCTTTTTTATGTATTTTCAGTAGTGCAACGCATATATTCAATTACGACGCATTAATTAACCGGTGCGATCATACCAGCACTAATGCACCGGATCCCATCAGAACTTTGCAGTAAAGCGTGCTCGGGAGAGAGTAGTACTAGGATGGGTGACCTCCTGGGAAGTCCTCGTATTGCACCTTTTTTTTATATTTTGGATTTTCTGGCCAAGTTTCGGAGCAACACGGGCAAGATAACAAGAAAGCGATTTTAGCGTGGTTCTTTTTATTTGTTCTAGCAAATATAAGGTTATTTGTTATTTAGAAAACAAAATCCATGGTTCGAATGGATTTCAATTAGTCGGGGGCGTGTTTTTTATGTATTTTCTGTAGTGCAAAACATATATTCAATTACGACGCATTAATTAACAGGTTCGATTATACCAGCACTAATGCACCGGATCCCATCAGAAGTTTGCAGTTAAGTGTGCCTAGGCCAGAGCAGTACTAGGATGGGTGACCACCTGGGAAGTCGACGTGTTGCACCTTTTTTTTTTATTTATTTCGGATTTTCTGGCGAAATTTTGGAGCAACACAGGCAAGATAACAAGAAAGCGATTTTAGCGTGGTTCTTTTTATTTGTTCTAGGAAATATAAGGTTATTTGTTATTTAGAAAACAAAATCCATGGTTCGAATGGATTTCAATTAGTCCGCGGCGTCTTTTTTATGTATTTTCTGCAGTGCAACGCATACATTCAATTACGACGCATTAATTAACAGGTGCGATCATTCCAGCACCAATGAACCGGATCCCATTAGAACTCTGCAGTTAAGTGTGCTTGGGCGAGAGTAGTACTAGGATTGGTGACCTTCTGGGAAGTCCTTGTGTCGCACCTTTTTTTTTTATTTATTTCGGATTTCTTTTTATTTGTTCTAGGAAATATAAGGTTATTTTTTATTTAGAAAACAAAATCCATGGTTCCAATGGATTTCAATTAGTCGGGGGCGTCTTTTTTATGTATTTTCTGTAGTGCAATGCATATATTCAATTACGACGCATTAATTAACAGGTGCGATTATTCCAGCACCAATGCACCGGATCCCATTAGAACTCCGCAGTTAAGCGTGCTTGGGCGAGAGTAGTGCTAGGATGGGTGATCTCCTGGGAAGTCCGTGTGTTGCACCTTTTTTTTTTTATTTCGGATTTTCTGGCCAAGTTTCGGAGCAACACGGGCAAGATAACAAGAAAGCGATTTTGGCGTTGTTCTTTTTATTTGTTCTAGGAAATATAAGGTTATTTTTTATTTAGAAAACAAAATCCATGGTTCGAATGGATTTCAATTAGTCGGGGGCGTCTTTTTTATGTATTTTCTGTAGTGCAACGCATATATTCAATTAAGACGCATTAATTAATCGGTGCGATCATACCAGCACTAATGCACCGGATCCCATCAGAACCCCGCAGTTAAGCGTGCTTTGGCAAAAGTAGTACTAGGATGGGTGAGCTCCTGGGAAGTCCTCGTGTCGCACCTTCTTTTTTTTTTTATTTCGGATTTTCTGGCCCAGTTTCGGAGCAACACGGGCAAGATAACAAGAAAGCGATTTTAGCGTGGTTCTTTTTATTTGTTCTAGGAAATATAAGGTTATTTGTTATTTAGAAAACAAAATCCATGGCTCGAATGGATTTCAATTTGTCGGGGGCGTCTTTTTTATGTATTTTCTGTAGTGCAACACATATATTCAATTACGACACATTAATTAACAGGTGCGATCATTCCAGCACCAATGAACCGGATCCCATTAGAACTCCGCAGTTAAGCGTGCTTGGGCGAGAGTGGTACTAGGATCGGTGACCTTCTGGGAAGTCCTCGTGTTGCACCTTTTTTTTTTTATTTATTTCAGATTTCTTTTTATTTGTTCTAGGAAATATAAGGTTATTTTTTATTTAGAAAACAAAATCCATGGTTCGAATGGATTTCAATTAGTCGGGGGCGTCTTTTTTATGTATTTTCTGTAGTGCAACGCATATATTCAATTATGACGCATTAATTAATATGTGCAATCACACCAACACTATTGCACTGGATCCCATCAGAACGCCGCAGTCAAGCGTGCTTGGGCAAGAGTAGTACCAGGATGGGTGACCTCCTGGGAAATCCTCGTGTTGCACCTTTTTTTTTTATTTATTTCAGATTTTCTGGCCAAGTTTCGGACCAACACGGGCAAGATAACAAGAAAGCGATTTTAGCGTGGTTCTTTTTATTTGTTCTAGGAAATATAAGGTTATTTGTTATTAAGAAAACAAAATCCATGGTTTGAATGAATTTCATTTAGTCGGGGGCGTCTTTTTTATGTATTTTCTGTAGTGCAACGCATATATTTAATGACGACGCATTAATTAATAGGTGCAATCACACCAGCACTAATGCACCGGATCCCATCAGAACTCCACAGTTAAGCGTGCTTGGGCCAGAGTAGTACTAGGATGGGTGACCTCCTTGGAAGTCCTCGAGTTGCACCTTTTTTTTATTTATTTCGGATTTTCTGGCCAAGTTTCGGAGCAACACGGGCAAGATAATAAGAAATCGATTTTAGTGTGGTTCTTTTTATTTGTTCTAGGAAATATAATGTTATTTGTTATTTAGAAAACAAAATCCATGGTTCGAATGGATTTCAATTAGTCGGGGGGGTCTTTTTTATGTATTTTCTGTAGTGCAACGCATATATTCAATTACGACGCATGATAGTGAATCGTATAGTTATATGAATAGGTAGTTGTGAATATGTAGTTCTGGGCTGTTGTGAATATGGTAGTTCTATTATGAATATGTAGTTGTGAATATGTTGTTCTGGGTTGTTGTGAATATGTAAATATGAACTAATTGTTGTGAATATGTAGTTCTGTTGTTGTTGTGTGCTGATTTTGTGAGATGATTGTGACGTGATTCTGGATGAAAATGATTTTGGAATCAAAATTAAAAGACAGCGCTTTCAAAAAACATGCCATAAAAAACCAAAAAGCACTTTTTAAAATTTACAGCATAAGAATGCATCTATTGAATGCACCTACTACAACGCTTTTTTGAAGAAGCGGTGTGAAAGGTGCATAAGAATGCATCTATTGAATGCACCTACTACAGCGCTTTTTGGAAAAAGCGTTGTAAAAGGTGCATAACAATGCATCTCTATATGAATGCACCTATTACAGCGCTTTTTTGGTAAAGCGTTGTAATAGGTGCATAATAATAAAACAATTAAATGCACCTATTACATCGCTTTTATTGAATGCACCTATTACAACGCTTTTTCACATAAGCGCTATAATAGGTGCATGCATATGAAGCGCTATTGCAGGATTTAAAAAGCGCTGTTGCAGGGATTTACAGCGCTTTTTCAAAAAAGCGCTGTAAAACGAATATAATAAGCGTGCAATATATCCACCTATTTTACAGCTTTTTATTTATTTTAAAAAGCGCTGTTGTATCTTTTTACAGCGCTAGTAACTACAGCGCTATGTTTTTTGAAAAAGCACTGTAAATGGCTTTAAAAAAGCGTTGTAAAATGCGCCTTTTTGCGTAGTGCGTTATGAGTTGTACCAATAAAAAAAAACCATGTATCTTTGACTAATGATGTTATTAAACACATAATTATTTACAATAAAATAAAACTGAATAATGAATATACATCCTCTAAAATTTAATTTGTAACTCTTCTTAGGATTTAAGATTTAGAAAATTGGTTTTTAACTTAGTTTTATCGATATTCATTTTTTAGTGATATGTTTCACTTCATAAAGGAAGGAATCCAAGAAAACTATGTCATTTTTGATATTCGTATTGATCCATGAGTTTTCTTAAATATCATGTTTTGATGTTTAAAACATGATAAATTTATGTTAGAATGATAAGAAGTTATATTTAGGTTGCATCCGACACAAATTGTGGAAAATGTAGTAGAAAATATGGAAAATAAAGTGATATTATAATGAATATTGTCTTAAAATAATAACAATTATGTGTTTAAATATATTTTACAATATATAATAAGGGTGTTACCATACAATAACAATTTTTTGCTGAAAAAAATAAAATCTTATTGTGATGCCTTAGATATCCCCAAAGAAAAGTAATATTATAATTAAGTAATCCAATACAAAAATGAAATTTAAAGATTTTAATAGAAAGTTTCCAATGACGAAAATAAACTAACAAAAATCATATAAAGTAGTTTACTCGTATCGTTTTGTATACTAATGAAATTTCATTATAAGTTCTTAAACCTAAATAGAATTATCGATAAAATTAAATATAATTTTTTCAATAATATTAAGATAATATTTATATAAAAAAATGTTCAAATAAAATTGAATTTTTTATTTACTCTTTGATATGTATATTTTGAATATGATTTTAATTAAATTCTAATACCTATATCAAACGTATTTGCAAGAAATTCAAGAATGGAAGTAACCCCTACACTTTAAGGGTGTTTGTGGAACTTTTTTTCTCCATGGTCGCCTTGCAACATCTCCAAGAGATGTGGCATAAGTAATATGGTCTTTTAGTACTCTAAGTTTTCTATTAAAATGATTATAAAATGTAATTATTTCAATTATATTAAAGGTTGTAGATATATATACATATCTATATTATATGTGTGTGCTTGTGTCTATATATATATATATATATAAATTGAGATATATTAAGTGACATAAGTTTTATTTTGAGAGGGTAAGAGGATCAAATCTTGATCATACAACTCTACATACGTGGTTATGATTGAAAGTGTCACATGACAACTTAAAAAGGTCATATGACTTTTTGTTTTAATATTAGCAATTTATGACTTGATCAATTGTTTAGATCAATTCCTCCCACACTCTCATTATAAACACCCTCTCATTTAATATTTTTCTTTTATATATATATATATTAAAATATATGTCCGGCGTAGATTGTTCGGATGGTGATCTAAGGGACATCAATGGTGTATTCAAAAGAAGATTCCTAGTTCAAATCCATGAAAATAACATAATAACCTACAATATTCTAACATTTTATTATCAGTATATAGATATATATTATCTTAATCTTAGATAGTATTAAAATAAGATATTCAAACTTCTAGAAATTTTGAACATTGACTTATGTTTTATATTATTAAAAATGTTGATTTTTTATATAAAGCCTTGGTTTTTATTTTTACAGTGATATATCATACAGTAAAACAACAAGAATAGATCATATTACTCTAGATATTGAAGCTATTTGAAATGGCTAAGTTTTCTTTCATGTGGTTTATCATCCTTGCGCTTATTTTTCAGGGACAATTTTTCTGTGTTTATTAGAATAAATTAGATAGGATTTTTTTTCATCTAATATTGTGTTTATTTTTAACTATTACAGTTATGACAAGTGGTGCAAACGGACAACAAAAAAGATGCATTGATGTCATCAGTAAAGATACATGTGACCTTGCAACATGCAGAAAGACGTGTTATTTTAAATATCAGAACAAAAACGGGTGGGGACAGTGCGTTAGTGTAAACCCTTTTACACCTTATAATTGTGTTTGCACATATGATTGTCAAAAATAGAACAAAAATATGATAGTTACTTAAATTTAAATGTAAAAGCATATCAAAATAAAGTTAATAAATTTGTTTTTAACTTAGTTTTATCGATATTCATTTTTTAGTGATAGGTTTCATTTCATAAGTAAGCAAATATTTTCATACTAACATGCAATAAATCAGTGAAAGAGTTCATGTGTGTTTTATATTTTCATACTAACATGCAATAAATCGGTGAAAGAGTTCATGTGTGTTTTATACAGATAAATCATAAAAATCTAATGCCATTAGTTTTTTTTTTTTTTTTACCAATTCTAAAGGAAGAAATCCAAGAAAACTATGTCATTTTTGATTCGTATGGATCCGTGATTTTTCTTAAATATCGTGTTTTGATATTTGAAACTTGATAAATTTAGGTTAGAATGATAAGAAGTTATATTTTGGTTGTATCCCACACAAATTGTGGAAAATGCAGTGAAAAATATGGGAATAAAAAAGTGATAATATAATTAATATTGTCTTAAAATAATATCAATTATGTGTTTAAATCATATTTTACAATATATAATAAGGGTGTTACCATACAATAACAATTTCTTGCTGAAATAAATAAATTCTTATTGTGATGCCTTAGATACCTCCAAAGAAAAGTAATATTATAATTAAGTAATTCAATACAAAATGAAATTTAAAGATTTTAATAGAAAATGTCCAATGATGAAAATAAACTAAAAAAAATTATATATGGCAGTTTAATCGTATCGTTTTGTATACTAATGAAATTTCTTTAAAAGTTCTTAGACAAAAATAGAAATATCGATAAAATTTAATATAATTTTTTCAATAATATTAAGATAATATTTATACAAAAAAGTTATAATAAAATTGAATTTTTTATTTAATATTTTTTATTTACTTAAATTCTAATACCCTATATGAAACATATTTGGAAAAACTTCAGGAATGGAAGTAACCCCTAATCTTTAAGGGTGTTTGTGGAACTTATTTTTTCCATGGTTGCCTGGCCACATTTGCAAGAGATGTTGTGACATCCTAAACCCCAAAATAACATTTATAATAATTTATACTAAATTATTAGAACAAAACTCGCAGCGGATAAAGAAAATTTGTTCAACAAAATAAAAACTTTTATATCTAATTTAGGATATTATGTTTCTCTAAATACACATGTAACAATTCAACTTTGTTCCTCAATTATAACAGTGTAATCTCAATGAACTTGATTTGACTAGAATTTCTTGATTTAATTCCCAAGACTTATTGGTTCTAAGGTTTTCATATAAAAATCATTTGTAGTTACATAAGAAAAAAACACATTACAACTCTTAATTCCCGATATCACCTATCAGAGCAGGGTTTCTCCCAAAGTTGAACTTGTAGACTCGTTAACCTGTAATAACTGGGATTTTGCAAGTGCAGGGCCAAGCCATTCAAACACAAACAGTGAAGGATGTGAGTTTTGAAATCATGTTGATAATATAATATAAGTAAGAAGAACACGCAATTAATCATAAATAAACCGTATCATTACACAAACATTCTACAAGGAAAAACACCACATTATATAGTCAAAATCAAGGAAAATCAATACATTTCACTCTAACATCAAATCATTTAAGAAATTATCATCGCACACAATACATATTAATCACAACAACCAATCACACACAAATGCAATGCTATGCATGAGCTTAGACTCTACTTCACAATGTGGTACCATTCTAACTCTGAAGTACTTGGTTAGGAAGCTTGATACTATGCCACCATCCCGGTGGACGGACAATTCAAATTGGCCTTGTCCTCATAGATCCCCTCAACTCAACCAGAGCAACATATACGCGACAGTCGAGGTAAACGTGTGTTGCATGGTAGCTCCCGACATTTGGAGTGCTACCTCCAAGTCACCTAGGAATTCCCCACCCGAATACCTCCAAGGTCTAATAATCTTGCCTTAAGGCTCAACAGCAGACCGCCACGATCAGGCTCATTCAGTTGTACTTCCCCGAAATCACTAGGCTTGTCAGGCCCTACCTATATGATGACAAAATAATCTCCACTTCACAAATTCTCAATATTTATTTTCTCCCCTCATTGGCCTATGATACTCCATTAAGACCGTCATCTCAAACACAAATTAGAATCATCATTATTTCATCAAGTAAGGGGTTACCTCAATATTCTCATCACAATTTTATGACATCATTAATCATACATAATCATTGTCATCATATAAACTCATCACAAATTTACAACATCACTATCATCAATCAAACATCTTTACATAAACTTAGCACAAATTTATATCATAAATCACACATCATCATCAAATAAACTTACATCATACACTACATTCATATTTTATTATCACTTCACATAAACTCATCTAATCAAACGTATGCACCAAATTCATTTGAAATCAAATATCACAATAGTATCAAATACCACACATTTAAAGAAATTCAATCAATCAACACCTTATAAATATTTCTATTCCACATTTTAATCTCACAATTTCCATATTTGAACATTAATTAATTTATCACTCAAATGGCTACTGCCGTACGTAGCGAGCCCCGGATGAATCGTTGGGAAATACGGTTTTCCCGTTCATCTCACAATATATTATACTCATGAATTCAAACGCTCTCTCACCCCTTACCTTATTTAGATGTTTTCTCAAACACAAAAATCAATGGATGTTTTCAACAGGAACTGCAGATCGACAACGTACAGTGAGCGAATCCGAATAAATGACGAGTTCACAAAATCGCCGAGACGTATCTGATAAATTATGCGGAGCATAAAAATCAATGTAAAAAAATTAAGAATAATTTTTGGAGCAAAAATGGAGTCAAAACAATGAGAGAAAAACTGCAGAAAAGTCTCACCAACTCGTTAGAGCTCCAGATGTGTCTGACGTCAACTTCAGCGAAAAATACAAATGAATAGTGCTTCTTGAAGGTTTCGACGAGAGAAATTCAAAAACGATGTCAGTTTTTTGAGACGACAAACGTGGTGATCGGAATCGGGCAAAACCAGCTCGCCCAATGAAAGAAACGAAGCTGTTTCTGAAGAAATGGAGCAACGATTGATAAAATTGATGCCAAAAATGGATTTAGTGGCCGATTTTGTGTGGGATAGAGGTTGGAATCAATTCAAATGGCAAGGAATTGGTGGGAGTGAATTTGAAAGAAAAAGAGTTTGTTGTGATTTGGCAGCGATGCCATTAGTCTTTTTTTTCCAATTTTTTTTTTTAATTAGGTATTACTATTACATATGGGCCTAACTCATAAAACACATTTTACTTCTTTATTTTGTTTATTTATTTATTTTTAAATAAAACAAACTATTACTAAAACTATTTTTTTAACACTTTTTTTAAAACACAATTCAATACTAAAATATTACTAATAATTTCAAAATTAATATTTTATGAAATAAAGTAATTAAAGTAATTAATCTTTAAAATACGTTAATAATCAAAACTTTCATATTCCAAATAATCACTATAATAATACTTATTTTTCCAAATACTTAAATTAAAATATTATAATCATTGGAGAATAGTCGAAATTACAAAATAAATAAATATTACATCAACACTTTATATTAATTACTAAATTATAATAAACATATATATAATAATAAAATATAACATTTATTATTCATATAACTTATTTGGTCAAATATGTAGAAGATTAGCACACATATAAAGAAAAACAATCATAAAATTAATCAACATATATTCTAAGATAATTTTAACACCAAATTAATTATTTAAAGTCCTATTTTATTAACAAAATAGATTATTATAAAAATCGGGGTGTTACAGATGTGACATCCGTAATATGGTCTTTTGGTACTCAAATTTTTCTATTAAAATGATTATAAAATGTAATTATTTCAATTATATTAAACGTTGTAGATATATGTATATATATATATTTGTGTGCGTGTGTCTATATGTATATATATAGATTGAGATAAGTTTTATTTTGACACGGTAAGAGGATCAAATCTTGATCATACAACCATACATACGTGGTTATGATTGAATGTGTCACATGACAACATAAAAAAGTCACATGACTTTTTGTTTTAATGTTAACAATTTATGTTTTGATCAATGGTAAAGATCAATTCCTCTCACACTCTCATTATATACACCCCCTCATTTAATATTTTTCTTAAATATATATATATATATATATATATATATATATATATATATATGTCTAAGGAAGTGTATTCAAAAGGAGATCCCTAGTTCAAATCCAGGAAAATAACATAATAACCTACTAATTTCTAACATTTTATCATCAATATATAGATATATATAGGTTTAAATATATTTTTGGTCCCTGTAAATATAACTTTTTTTGATTTTGGTCCTCGTAATTTTTTTTTGGTTTACATCTCTGTAATATCAAAAAACATTATTTTTGGTCCTTAACGTTAAGTGGACGTTACAAAAACGTTAACTGACAAATGGAAACAGTTTTTTGTCCCTGTAAATATAACACTTTTCAGTTTTAGTCCCTGAAAAATATTTTTTTGAATTTCATCCCTGCAATATTCGAAAATCTCCTTAAATATAAAATAACATACAAATTGATTTTTATTAATAATAAACTTATGCCAAGTAATTTTTAAAATGTTTTAACTTCAATAATTTAAAATTTATTAATCTTCTGTTTTTTTTTTATTATTATTAAATTAAATTTCATTTTCTGTTTCAAAAAAATCACTAAAATCTTTTGTTTTATTTAATTATTATATTAAATTATATATATTAGTATAAAATAATGATTAAAATAACTTTAGATTTAAGCTTTATAATTTTAATTAAAATCTCCTTTTACGCTTTAGACTTTTTTCAATATAACTTAAAATAAGTAAAATATATATTAGGTAATAGATTTATTTTAAAAATTATTTTATACTAATATAATTGTAGTTAATATTATATTAATTTTATTTTAATTATAATATTATATGATATGTTTATTTTAATTATATTATATTAAATTAATTATATTATATTATATGTTTATTTTAATTATATTATATAATTTTATAATTAAAATAATATTAATATAATATTAACATAATATTAACTACAATTATATTAGTATAAAATAATGATTAAAATAAATCTATCACCTAATATACATTTTATTTATTTTAAGTTATAGTGAACAAAATCTAAAGCGTAAAAGGAGATTTTAGTTAAAATTTTAACGCTTAAATCTAAAGTTATTTTATACTAACATAATTAATTTAATAGTAATAAATAAATAAAACAGAAGATTTTAGTGATTTTTTGAAATAGAAAATGAAAATTAATTTAATAATAATAAATAAATAAAACAGAAGATTAATAAATTTTAAATTATTGAAGTGAAAATATTTTAAACATTACTTGGCATAAGTTTATTATTAATAAATATCAATTTGTATGTTATTTTATATTTAAGGAGATTTTTGAATATTATTAAGGGATGAAATTCAAAAAAATATTTTTCAGGGACTAAAACTGAAAAGTGTTATATTTACAAGGATCAAAAACTGTTTCCCTCTGTTAGTTAACGCTTTTGTAACATCCACTTAACGTTAAGGACCAAAAATATTTTTTTTTGAAATTACAAGGATGTAAACCAAAAAAAAAAAATTACGAGGACCAAAATAAAAAAAAGTTATATTTACAGGGACAAAAAACATATTTAATTCATATATATATATATATATTATCTTAATCTTAGATAGTAATAAAATAAGATATTCAAACTTCTAGAAATTTTAAAGGAAGAAATCAAAGAAAACTGTCATTTTTGATATTCGTATGGATCCGTGATTTTTCTTAAATATCATGTTTTGATGTTTGAAACTTGATAAATTTCTGTTAGAATGATAAGAAGTTATATTTTGGTTGTATCCCACACAAATTGTGAAAAAATGTAGTGAAAAATATGGGAAAAAAAAGTGATAATATAATTAATATTGTCGTAAAATAATATCAATTATTTGTTTAAATAATATTTTAAAATATATAATAAAGGTGTTACCATACAATAACAATTTCTTGCTGAAATAAATAAATTTTTATTGTGATGCCTTAGATATCTCCAAAGTAAAGTAATATTATAATTAAGTAATCCAATACAAAATGAAATTTAAAGATTTTAATAGAAAATTTCCAATGATGAAAATAAACTAAAAAAATTATATATGGTAGTTTAATCGTATCGTTTTTTATACTAATGAAATTTCTTTATAAGTTCTTAGACAAAAATAGAAATATCGATAAAATTTAATATAATTTTTTTAATAATATTAAGATAATATTTATACAAAAAAGTTCAAATAAAATTGAATTTTTTATTTATTCTTTGATATGTAAATTTTGAATATGATTTTAATTAAATTCTAATACCCTATAGAAAACATATTTGGAAAAAATTCATGAATCGAAGTAACCCCTGCTCTTTAAGGGTGTTTGTGGAATTTGCTTTTTCCATGGTTGCCTGGCCACATTTGCAAGAGATGTGGCATACGTAATACGGTCTATTGGCGCTTTAACTTTTCTATTAAAATGATTATAAAATGTAATTATTTGAATTATATTACACGTTGTAGATATATATATATATATATATAAATTTTATATATATATTTTATATATATATATAGATTGAGATAAGTTTCATTTTGAGAGGGTAAGAGGATCAAATGTTGATCATACAACTATACATACGTGGTTATGATTAAAAGTGTCAGATGACAATTTAAAAAAGTCACATGACTTTTTGTTTTAATATTAACAATTTATGTTTTGATCAATTGTTAAGATCAATTCCTCTCATACTCTCATTATAAACACCCTCTCATTTAATATTTTTCTTTTATATATATATATATATATATATATATATATATATATATATATATATATAAGGGACATCAAAAGTGTATTCAAAAGGAGATCCCTAGATCAAATGCAGAAAAAATAACATAATAACCTACTAATTTCTAACATTTTATCATCAATATATAGATATATATATTATCTTAATCTTAGATAGTATTAAAATAAGATATTCAAACTTCTAGAAATTTTGAACATTGACTTATGTTTTATAATATTAAAAATGATGGTTTTTTTTTCTATAAAGCCTTGGTTTTTCATTTTACAGTGATATATCATACAGTAAAACAAAAAGAATAAATCATATTGCTATAGATACTGAAACTATTTGAAATGGCTAAATTTCCTTTCGTGTTGTTTATCATCCTTTCCCTTATTTTTTCAGGTATACAATTTTTTACGACATATATGTATTGTTTGTGTTTATTAGAATAAATTGGATAGGATTTTTTCATCTAATATCGTGTTTTAATTTTAACTATTACAGTTATGACAAGTGGTGCAAACGGACAACAAAAAAGATGTGTTGATGTCATCACTAAAGATACATGTGACCTTGCAACATGCAGAAAGACGTGTTATTTTAAACATCAGAACAAAAATGGTTGGGGACAGTGTGTTAGTGTAAACCCTTTTACACCTTATAGTTGTGTTTGCACATATGATTGTCAAAAATAGAACAAAAATATGATAGTTGCTTAAATTTAAATGTAAAAGCATATCAAAATAAAGTATATAAATTTAAGACATTTGCATTTTGTGTTTAAAATTAATGAATTTAATATACTTCAATGAGAATAAAAATAAAACTTGAGATGTTTTCTATAGTGTTATTTTGGCTAAAGATTTCGATCGTAGCATATATTTTTTACATTCTTTCAAAATATGGGAGAATGATTATGACTAAAAAACAAATACACACAGTTAATAGACATGCAACACACTCCAAATAAATTGGAAAATTGCAATAATATGGTGTTGAATAAAATGAGAGGGAGTAATTTAGATTAAACACAAAGGAAATTGATGTATGACCAACGATATTCTAGTAATAATACATGCATAAAGTCTCATTGAGAAACCTTATAGTGTTGTAGTTGATTTGGTAGAGAGTCTTACGAGAGATGAAATAGGCAGTTCAACAACATAAAGATAAAGTGAAGAAATTGGAAGCAAAACTATAACACAAATTATCAAAAATAACTTATATGTACTGGTAGTGTTGTACGGAAAGTTCTTATTTACATCTCTTAAATAAAATTATGAATCTAATTTTCTTACGAATTATAACAGACATTTTTGTCGGAAAGTATTGAGCAAATAGTACTTTTGTCAATGCTTTTATTTATTTTTTAAAAGAATGAGTAGTTAAAGTGATTTTCAAAAAATATCGTAAACCCGTATCACTCATAAGTTAATGTGCCACAATATGTTAACGTATTAGCGGCGACAACTTCATTACACACCGCAAAAAGTTGGGTAAGGTTATCCTTATGAGTTGTACCAATAAAAAACTACCATGTATCTTTCACTGATGATGTTATTAAACACATAATTATTTACAATTAAATAAAACCATAATGAATATACATATTTTAAATTAATTTGAGATTTAGAAAATTTGTTTTTAACTTAGTTTTATCGATATTCATTTTTTAGTGATAGGATTCATTTCATAAGTAAGCAAATATTTTCATACTAATATGTAATAAATCGGTGAAAGAATTCATGGGTGTTTTATACAGATAGATCATAAAAATCTAATGCCATTAGATTTTTTTTTTTTTTTTTTCTTTTACCAATTCTAAAGGAAGAAATCCAAAAAAACTATGTCATTTTTTAGATTCGTATGGATCTGTGATTTTTCTTAAATATCATGTTTTGATGTTTGAAACTTGATAAATTTCTGTTAGAATGATAAGAAGTTATATTTTGGTTGTATCCCACACAAATTGTGGAAAATGTAGTGAAAAATATGGGAAAATAAAGTGATAATATAATTAATATTGTCTTAAAATAATATCAATTATGTGTTTAAATCATATTTTACAATATATAATAAAGGTGTTACCATACAATAACAATTTCTTGCTGAAATAAATAAATTTTTATTGTGATGCCTTAGATATCTCCAAAGTAAAGTAATATTATAATTAAGTAATCCAATACAAAATGAAATTTAAAGATTTTAATAGAATATTTCCAATGATGAATATAAACTAAAAAAAATTATATATGGTAGTTTAATCGTATGGTTTTGTATACTAATGAAATTTCTTTATAAGTTCTTAGACAAAAATAGAAATATCGATAAAATTTAATATAATTTTTTTAATAATATTAAGATAATATTTATACAAAAAAGTTCAAATAAAATTGAATTTTTTATTTATTCTTTGATATGTAAATTTTGAATATGATTTTAATTAAATTCTAAACCCTATAAGAAACATATTTGGAAAAAATTCAGGAATGGAAGTAACCCCTGCTCTTTAAGGGTGTTTGTGGAACTTGTTTTTTCCATGGTTGCCTGGCCACATTTGCAAGAGATGTGGCATACGTAATACGGTCTATTGGTGCTTTAACTTTTCTATTAAAATGATTATAAAATGTAATTATTTGAATTATATTACACGTTGTAGATATATATATATATATTTTATATATATATATATATAGATTGAGATAAGTTTTATTTTGAGAGGGTAAGAGGATCAAATCTTAATCATACAACTATACATACGTGGTTATGATTGAAAGTATCAGATGACAATTTAAAAAAGTCACATGACTTTTTGTTTTAATATTAACAATTTATGTTTTGATCAATTGTTAAGATCAATTCCTCTCATACTCTCGTTATAAACACCCTCTCATTTAATATTTTTCTTGTATATATATATATATATATATAAGGGACATCAAAAGTGTATTCAAAAGGAGATCCCTAGATCAAATCCAGGAAAATAACATAATAACCTACTAATTTCTAACATTTTATCATCAATATATCGATATATATATATATATATATATATATTATCTTAATCTTAGATAGTATTAAAATAAGATATTCAAACTTCTAGAAATTTTGAACATTGACTTATGTTTTATAATATTAAAAATGATGGTTTTTT
>JBBPBQ010020321.1:41881392-41928379 GCA_037974755.1 Cicer yamashitae
ATATATTATCTTAATCTTAGATAGTATTAAAATAAGATATTCAAACTTCTAGAAATTTTGAACATTGACTTATGTTTTATAATATTAAATATGAAGTTTTTTTTTCTTTAAAGCCTTAGTTTTTCATTTTACAGTGATATATCATACAGTAAAACAAAAAGAATAAATCATATTGCTATAGATATTGAAGCTATTTGAAATGGCTAAATTTTCTTTCATGTTGTTTATCATCCTTGTCCTTATTTTTTCAGATATACAATTTTTTACTACATATATGTATTGTTTGTGTTTATTAGAATAAATTAGATAGGATTTTTTTCTTCTAATATATGTTTTAATTTTAACTATTAGAGTTATGACAAGTGGTGCAAACGGACAACAAAAAAGATGTGTTGATGTCATTAGTAAAGATACATGTGACCTTGCAACATGCAGAAAGACGTGTTATTTTAAAAATCATAACAAAAATGGTTGGGGACAATGTCTTAGTGTAAACCCTTTTACACCTTATAGTTGTGTTTGCACTTATGATTGTCAAAAATAAAAAATAAAATATATGATAGTTGCCCAAATTTAAATGTAAAAGCATATACAAATAAAGTTAATAAATTTAACACATTTACATTTTTTGTTTAAAAAGTGTTATTTTTGAGTTTCGAAAACTGTTTAAAATCACAATTTATGCCACCAAAGATATTACTGGGTTGAGTCGCGGACTAGGTTTCTCTCGTTAAGACGTTTCGCGGCACTACCCAAATTGTGCAAGGCAGACTATCAACCACGAAGTCCCCCGGATAAAACAGCCCAGATTCACTGTATCGGAGTTCCACTGCACCGTAGAAAACCGTTCTAGAATTACACCCTCAATATGGCGGTTAAAGCCACTCAATATGACAATTAAAGTCATTCGCAATATGGTACTATGACCACTCATAAATCAAAAAGACTACGGCATAACAACCGCTCTAAAAACAAAGGGACTACGGCATAAAAACTGCTCTATAAACCGAAAGGACTGCGGCATAATAACCGCTCTAAAAACCGAAAGGGACTGCGGCATAATAACCGCTCTAAAAACCGAAAGGGACTACGGCATAATAACCGCTCTAAAAACCGAAGGGACAGAAAGAAAGGGGAGAAGTGGCTCAAAAATTAGGCGAGCAGAATAAAAGAGCACAATAGATTGAAACTCATTATATAGTGATGGAAGCAAACTGACATATGATTACTAAGCAATGTGGGACTTTAGCATATTAAGAGTTGGAAACTACTCATAATAGGAGAGTTTTCCAATGTGGGAGTTCAAAAAAATTTATATCCAATGTGGGACTTGAATTTTAAAAAACATGTTTCTTTCCACTTGAATTTACCAAAACAAATTCTTTTCAATGTGGGACTTCAACAAAAATTTTAAATTCACACAATAACATATTTTATGTTCCAACAATCCCCCACTTGAATTTAAAAGAATGTTTCTGAAATAGCGTCAAACGCTTCTATAAGATTGTGCATAAACAAAGGTGTCTCTTGACTTGAACCTTTGCATAGTAAGTAAGATTCAGATTCAACAAGAGTGACCCGTAGTCTTGAACTCTATCTCTGACATCAAACCCACACACAACCTTTTCATAGGGTGTATTCTCAAAAGCCCGTGCATTAATGACCCTGCACGTGTATCCCAATATAGTGAACGCTCTAGGAATTCTGCCTCAAAATTCCATAGGAAGCGGCCCCACTTCCACATTCACATAGGTGAGTCTATCAAGGGTACTCCTATAGCTAGGTACTCCCTCCACAAAGAGTATAGATCTCATTAAGAGTTTTTATTACCTCATCCTATCATTGCTTCAGGAATCATATGCTTCTCTAATTTATAATAGCATGTTCATCTCATATCACTTCACAACTTGTTATTACCCATTGAACCTAATTCTTGGGATCTCCGGTCTTTTAGGTCGGGTTACCATCATGAGTGACTCTATAGGCATTAGTCCCATCCTTTTGGATGTATTTAGGACTTTCTCGCTAGCTAACCCTTTCGTCAAAGGATCTGCTAGATTCTCATCAGTGCGTTCATGATCCACTATATCAACTCCTTTAGAAAGTAAATCTCTAACAGCGTTAAGCTTACGACGAATTTGTCGTCTCTTATCGTTGTAATAACGATTCTCAATCTTTGCAATAGCCGCGGTACTATCACAGTGGATCAACACAACTGTCATAGGTTTTTCCCATAAAGGGATCTCAACTAGCAAGCATCTCAACCAGCTCGCTTCTTCACCAGTAGTAGCTAGTGCTATCATTTCAGACTCGATAGTGGACTGAGCCAATATGGTCTGTTCTTATATTTTCAAGGTACAACACCACTAGCTATACTAAAATATAGCAACTGGTTGCTTTGGAGTCATCTGATAAGATGTTCCAATCAATAACACTGTATCTTTCAAGGACGGTAGGAAATCTTCGATAATGTAATCCGAGATTCATGGTCCTTTTTAGGTATCTCATGAATCTTTCGATAGCGTGCCAATGCTCCATACTAGGTCTACTAGTAAACCTGCACAACAGTCCCACGACGTAGGCAATGTCGGGTCTAGTACAGTTAGTGGCATACCTGAAGCTGCCAATGATGCTCGCATATTCAGTTTGTCTAATACCTTTACCAGTGTTCTTGAAAAGTTTCACACTTGGATCATATGGTGTGCAAGCAGGTTTACAGCCAAAGTAATTATATTTCTTTAGGATATTTTTCAACATAGTGAGATTGATCCAAAGAAATTCCCTTTTCTGACCTAGTAATCTTTATTCCAAGGATTACACTCGCTTCTCCGAGGTCTTTCATATCAAAGTTGTTACTCAACAGTGATTTCACATTATTGACGGCATGAATGTTTGAACCAAATATGAGTAAGTCGTCTATATAGAGACATATGATAGTGCAAATACCATTTTCAAATTTGTAATGAATACATTTGTCACTTTCATTCACTTTAAACTCATTCGACAAAATCAAGTTGTCAAATTTTTCATGCCCTTGCTTAGGAGCTTGTTTAAGACCATACAAAGACTTATCTAACTTACAGAACTTGTCTTCTTGCCCATGTATTACAAAACCTTCAGGTTGTTCCATATAGATTTCTTCTTCCAGGTCACCATTTAAAAAAGCTACTTTTACATCCATCTGGTGTATCACCAGGTTATGAATAGCCACAAGTGATATGAGCACCCTGATGGATGTTATTCTAGTGACAGGTGAAAAAGTGTCGAAGAAATCTATATTTTCTCTTTGTCTAAAACCTTTGGCTACAAGGCGTGCCTTGTACTTGTCAATAGATCCATCGGGTTTTAGTTTCTTTTTCAAAATCCATTTACAACCTATAGGTTTGCAACTAGGAGGCAAGTTCACTAAATGCCAGGTCTTGTTAGACTCTAGAGAATCCATTTCATCATTTATAGCTTCTTGCCATAAATTTGCATCCAAAGATGACAAAGCTTCCTTGAGATTTGCAGGATCCTCTTCTAAATTGTAGGGCATATATTCAGGACCATAATCTTTAGCAACTCTCACTCTCTTACCCCTTCGAATTTATGTTTCGTCTTGTTTGGTGCTTTCAGTGCTTCTTATCATAGGGGCTTGACTAGGTTCGCTGCCCCCACTATTTCTCGATTTGAAAGGGAATTTATTTTCATAGAAGTCAACATCATTTGACTCTATGATCACTTTTGCATTTAGGTCACAAAACCTATACGCTTTGTTCTTTATTGCATACCCAATGAATACACATTCATAGGCTCTACTGGCGAGTTTAATTCGCTTGGGATCGGGGATTCTGACACAAGCTAGACAACCCCAAGTTTGAAAATAAGACAAGTTCAATTGTCTTTTCTTCACTATCTCATAAGGAGATGTTTTGTTTTTAGAGTTAGGAACTCTATTCAAAACATAGCAAATAAGCAATATATTTTTCACACACCAATGAGATGCAGCACTAGAGTTAA
Organism: Cicer yamashitae; assembly: GCA_037974755.1. Classification (NCBI taxonomy): domain Eukaryota; kingdom Viridiplantae; phylum Streptophyta; class Magnoliopsida; order Fabales; family Fabaceae; genus Cicer; species Cicer yamashitae. The sequence continues at coordinate 41,885,392 of JBBPBQ010020321.1, forward strand.
GCATATTAGCAACAACTAGTTCAATAAGAGTTCTATTTTTTCTTACAACATTACCATTCACTTCAAGCAATTATGGTGCAGTTGTTCCAAGTATAATTCCAGACAATTTATAAAACTCATTAAATAAACCAAAATCATACTTGGAACCTCTTAATCTTTCTATTAAATTGATTTTAAATTTCAGTTACACATATCCTTAACATGTCAAGCATTTCACTTTTATTTCTTGTTAACGTCCCATCAAGTTCACATATATCCAAGTGTAATAAATCTAAAGACTTAGATTCTCTAACTACAAAATTCTCTGAGTAGCAGCTCACAACATACTTATTCAGAGCATCTCCAACAGTATTGCTGGAACTGTAGTAGTTATACAGATCATCACCAAGTCTATTAAGAATATAATTCTTATCATGGGTTAATTCTCTAGCTTTATTATCCTTTTTTGTTTGCTTCAAATTGAAACAATTTACTGAAATCAGAGGCAACAGAACCAAATCCAAATCCAGTAATTTCTTCGGTTGACATGGCAGAAAGAAACGTCTTAAAATTGTTATTTTTGAGTTTCGAAAACTGTTTAAAATCACAATTTATGCCACCAAAGATATTACTGGGTTGAGTCGCAGACTAGGTCGCTCTCTTTAAGACATTTCGCGGAACTACCCAAATTGTGCAAGGCAGACTATCAACCACGAAGTCCCCAGGATAAAACAGCCCAGATTCACTATATCGGAGTTCCACTGCACCGTAGAAAACCGTTCTAGAATTACACCCTCAATATGGCGGTTAAAGCCACTCAATATGACAATTAAAGTCATTCGCAATATGGTACTATGACCACTCATAAATCAAAAGGACTACGACATAACAACCGCTCTAAAAACAAAGGGACTACGGCATAAAAACCGCTCTATAAATCGAAGGGACTGCGGCATAATAACCGCTCTAAAAACCGAAAGGGACTGCGGCATAATAACCGCTCTAAAAACCGAAAGGGACTACGACATAATAACCGCTCTAAAAACCGAAGGGACAGAAAGAAAGGGGAGAAGTGGCTCGAAAATTAGGCGAGCAGAATAAAAGAGAGAAAAGAGAAAGTTGGGAAAAGCATCCAACTTTGGTGTGGTTTTCACAATAGATTGAAACTCATTATATAGTGATGGAAGCAAACTGACATATGATTTCTAAGCAATGTGGGACTTTAGCATATTAAGAGTTGGAAACTACTCAAAATAGGAGAGTTTTCCAATGTGGGAGTTCAAAAACATTTCTATCTAATGTGGGACTTGAATTTTAAAAAACATGTTTCTTTCCACTTGAATTTACCAAAACAAATTCTTTCCAATGTGGGACTTTAACAAAAATTTTAAATTCACACAATAACATATTTTATGTTCCCACAAAAAGTGTATTAAAGAATTTAATATACTTCAATGGGAATAAAAATAAAACTTGAGATGTTTTCTATAGTGTTATTTTGGCTAAAGATTTCGATCATAACATATATTTTTTACATTCTTTCAAAATATGGGAGAATGATTATGACTAAAAACCAAATAAAAACAGTTCATTGACATGCAACACTCTCCAAATAAGTTACAAAATTGCAATAATATGGTCTTGAATAAAATGAGAGGGAGTAATTTAGGTTAAACACAAAGGACATTGATGTATGACCAAAGATATTCTAGTAATAACACATGCACAAAGTCTCACTGAGAAGCCTTAGAGTGTTGTAGTTGATTTGGTCGAGAGTCTTAGGAGATGAAATAGGCAGTGCAACAACATAAGGATAAAGTTAAGTAATTGGAAGAAAAACTATAACACAAATTATCGAAAATAACTTGTATGTACTTTGACACCCTAATCTCCAAAATAACATATGTAATAATTTATACTAGATTTTTTTACCAAAATTCGAAGCGAATAAAGGTAATCTATTTACAAAGAAATAAAAACTTTTGTAACTAATTTAGGATATCACGTTTCTCAAAGTACACATGGAACAATTCAAATTTTATTCCTCAATTAAAACAATTTAATCTAAATGAACTTGATTTAACTATAATTTCTTAATTTAATTCTGAAAACTTACTAATACTAAGATTATCATATAAAAAGTCGTTGGTGTAACACCCCAATTTTTATTATAAACTATTTTGTTAATAAAATAGGACTTTAAATAATTAATTTGGTGTTAAAATTATCTTAGAATATATGTTGATTAATTTTATGATTATTTTTCTTGATATGTGTCCTAATCTTGTACATATTTGACCAAATAAGTTATATGAATAATAAATGTTATATTTTATTATTTTATATATTTTTCTAAAAATAATAGTATATTAGTGTAAATATTTTAAAGAATAAGATTTAAGCGATTTTATCTGTATATGTGAGTTGGTAATTAATGTGATATTTTCTTGTGTGTTTGACTAATATTAAATGTACACTTAATTATATTTAATTATGTCTGAATATATCGTATTTTAATTATTTATTTTATAAATAATTATCTTGAGATAGTAGGACTATTGTGTTTAATTTCCTTTATTTTTATATACTTGTTATGACATTCTGATTTTATATATATTTACTATAATTTAGTAATTAATATTAAGTGTTGATGTTATATTTATTTATTTTATAATTTCGACTATTCTCCAATGATTATAATATTTTAATTTGAGTATTTGGAAAAATAAGTATTATTATAGTGATTATTTGGAATATGAAAGTTTTGATTATTAACGTATTTTAAAGATTAATTACTTTATTTTATAAAATATTAGTTTTGAAATTATTAGCAATATTTTAGTATTGAATTGTGTTTTTAAAAAAAAGTGTTAAAAAAATAGTTTTAGTAATTGTTTGTTTTATTTGAAAATAAATAAATAAACAAAATAAAGAAGTAAAATGTGTTTTATAAAATGAAAAAAACAGACTAATGGCATGGCAGCCAAATCGCAACAAACCATTCTTCTCTCAAATTCAATCCCACCAACTCTTTGCCTTTTGAATTGATTCCAACCTCTATGCCACACAAAATCGGCCACTGAATCCATTTTTGGCATTAATTTTATCAATCGTTGCTCCGTTTCTTCGGAAACAACTCCGTTTCTTTCCTTGGGTGAGCTCTTTTTGCCCGATTCCGATCACCACGTTTGTCGTCTCAAAAAACTGGAATCATTTTTGAATTCCTCTTGTCGAAGCCTTCAAGAAGCACTACTCATTTGTATTTTTCGGTGTAGTTGACGTTGGACTCTTCCGGAGCTTCGACGAGTTGGTGATACTTTTCTGCAGTTTTTTTCTCGTCGTTTTGACTCCATTTTTGCTCAAAAAATTATTATTAATTTTTTTCTTTGATTTTTATGCTCCGCATAATTTATTAGTTACGTCTTGGCGATTTTGTGAACTCGTCATTTATTCGGATTCTCTCACTATACGTTGTCGATTTGCAGTTGCTGTTGAAAACATCCATTGATTTCTGTGTTTGAGAAAGCATCTAAATAAGGTAAGGGGTGAGAGAGCGTTTGAATTCATAAGTATAATATATTGTGAGAGGAACGGGAAAACCGTATTTCCCAATGATTCAACCGAGGCTCGCTACGTACGCCAGCAGCCTTTTGAGGGATAAATTAATTAATGTGCAAATATGGAAATTGTGAGATTAAAATATAGAATAGAAATATTAGTAAGGTGTTGATTGATTTAATTTTTTAAATGTGTGGTATTTGATATTATTGTGATATTGGGCGTCGAATTAATTTGATGTATATGTGTGATTAGATGAGTTTGTGTGATGTGATAATAAAAGATGGATGTGTTGTGATAATTTTATGTGATGATGATGATGTATGATTAATAATTGTGATGTTATAAATTTGTGATAAATTACATGATGATGTATGATTAATGATAGTGATGTTATAAATTTGTGATGAAAATATTGAAGTAACCCCATAGTTGATGAAATGATGGTGATTACAATTTGTGTTTGTGGTGATGGTCTTAATGGAGTATCATAGGCCAACGAGGGGAGAAAATAAATATTGAGAATTTGTGATGTGGAGATTATTTTGTCATCATATAGGTAGGGTCTGACAAGCCTAGTGATTCCGGGGAAGTACAACTAAATGAGCCTGATCGTGGCGGTCTACTTTTGAGCCTTAAGGCAAGCATAACATAGCATTGCATTTTTTTGTGATTGTTTGTTGTGATTAATATGTATTGATTTTCCTTAATTTTGACTATATAATGGGATGTTTTTCCTTGGAGAATGTTTGTGTAATGATACGATTTATTTATGATTATTTGAGTGTTCTTCTTACTTATATTATATTATCAACATGATTTTAAAACTCACCTCCTTCGTTGTTTGTGTTTGACTGGCTTGACCCTGCATTTGCGAAATCGCAGTTATTACAGGTTAGCGAGTCTAGAAATTCATCTTTGGGAGAAACCCTGCTCTGATAGGTGATACCGAGAATTAAGAGTTGTAATGTGTTTTTTTCTTATGTAATTACAAATGATTTTTATATGAAAACCTTAGTACCAATAAGTTTTGGGAATTAAATCAAGAAATTCTAGTCAAATCAAGTTCATTGAGATTGCACTGTTTTAATTCAGAAACAAAGTTGAATTGTTACATGTGTATTTAGAGAAACATAATATCCGAAATTAGATATAAAAGTTTTTATTTCCTTGATCAAATTTTCTTTTTCCGCTGCGAGTTTTGTTCAAATAATTTAGTATAAATTATTATAAATGTTATTTTGGGGTTTAGGGTGTCACTGTTGGTAATTAAATAAGTAAAATACAAAGTAAAATCTTAATTCCCGGATTCACCTATTAGAGCGGGGTTCCTCCCAAATTTAAACTTCAAGACTCATTTACCTGTAATAACTGCGATTTCACAAACGCATGGCCAAGCAAGTCAAACACACACAACGAAGGAGGTGGGTTTTGAAATCATGTTGATAGTATAATATAAATAAGAAGAAGACACAATTGATCATAAATAAACCGTATCGTTACACAAACATTCTTTAAGGAAAAACATCACATTATAAAGTCAAAAACACTCAAGGAAAATCACTACATTTGACTATAACATCAAATCATCTAAAAGAAATTATCACACACGATACATATTAATCACAACAAAACAATCACACAAAAATGCAATCCTATGCAAGAGCTTAGACTCTATTTCACAATGTGGTACCATTCTAACTCTGAAGTACTTGGTGAGGAGGCTTGATATTATGCCACCACCTGGGTGGACAGACAATTCAAATTTGTTGTGTCCTCATAGATCTCCTCAACTCAACCCGAGACACATATACGCGACAGTCGAGGTAAACGTGTGTTGTGTGGTAGCACTCGACATTTGGAGTGCTACCTCCAAGTCACCTAGGAATTCCCCACCCGAATACCTCCAAGGTCTAACAATCTTGCCTTAAGGCTCAACAGTTGACCGCCACTGTCAGGCTCATTCAGTTGTACTTCCCCGAAATCACTAGGCTTGTCAAGCCCTACCTATATGATGACAACATAATCTCCACTTCAAAAATTTGCATCAACTTCAAATATTCCCAACATCTATTTTCTCCCCTGGTTAGCCTAGACTACTCCATTAAGAACATCATCTTTAGCACAAGTTGGAATCATCACTATTTCATCAATTATGGGTACTTCAATATTCTCATCACAATTTAATAACATCATTAATCATACATAGTCCTGATCATCATATAAACTTATTACAAATTTGTAACATCACTATCATCAATCAAACGTCATCATTATCATCACTTAAACATATGTCATACAATGCATCCATCTTTTATTATCACATCACATAAATTCGTCCAATCAAACACATGCACATAATTTCATTCGGCATCCAACATCATAATAATATCAAATATCAAATACCACACAATTATCGAAAATTAAATCAATCAACACCTTATAAACATTTCTATTTAACATTTTAATATGACAATTCTCGTATTTTCACATTAATTAATTTATCTCTCAAAGGGCTACTACTGTACATAGCGAGCCCCAGATGAATTGTTTGGAAATATGGTTTCCCGTTCATCTCACAGATGGAAGGGTGCAGATAGCAGATGTACAGGTACAAGAGTAAAACAATCTATAAGGTCCAACACAGGGTAGTCAAGTCTGAGGCAGAAGTGGGGGTGTAATGAGCAACTCACAAGTGTAGGAAAGAAAGACCCAACCAGTAATAATCCAAATTAATATGCATAAGTAGAAACTTTTTACCCTAAACCCTAAACCCTAAATCCCAAACCCTTAATAAATAAATAATTTATTTTACTGACCAACACTAGAAACTTTTTTTTCAAAATACTCATTTTAACATAATATTATTTTTCCTTAACATAGATAAATCTAATTTTAATCAAAACTCTCATACTCAAAATAATAAGTATAATTATTACTATAATATTTTTCAAAATAATCACATAAAAATACATCATCTTTATAAAATAGTCGAAATAATAAAATAAATAAATATAACATCAACAATTTATATTAATTACTAAATCAAAATAAATATGTATAAAATCATCATACCATAACAACTATATAAAAATAAAGCAAATCAATATTAAAATTACTAATATCTCAAGATAATTATTTGTAAAATAAATAATTAAAATAACATATATTTATAAATAATAAAATATAATTATGTACACACTTAACATTAGTCAAACATACAAGAAAATATCACATTAACTACGAACGCACATATACATGTAGAATCGCCTAAAATCTTATTCTTTAAAATATGTACACTAAAATAATATTATTTATAGAAAAATATATAAAATAATAAAATATAATATTTGTTATTTATATCGCTTATTTAGTCAAATATATACAAGATTAGCATATCATAGAAAATTAGTCACAAAATTTATCAACATACATTCTAAAATAATTTTAACACCAAGTTAATTATTTAAAATCCTATATCAGTAATAAAATAGTTATTATAAAAATTGGGGTGTTACAATTCTCCCCTCCTTAAAAAAATTTTGTCTCGAAATTTGAAGTGAGTGAACTAATATCTAACGTACCACCCTCAAGATTCAAACTTAGTCTATAATCATATTTAAGACATTCACTCTCCAATTAAGCACAACATGTCAAAAATCAATTAACTTAGCATGATAGGCTAACATGACACAATAAGTCAATTAAACACATATCACATGTATCATTCAAATATGAAATAAAATACCATAGAGTTACTCACTATAATTTACATAAAAAACATAACATATAGATTTCGTTAATAATAACTTAGTTCATATAGTTGGGTTAAATGAAACACATTCGAAGTACATTGTCAATTTCAACTAATTCTTGCAAACAAAATATTACTAGTTTTACTCCTTAAAAAAATGTTTAGATCCTATCACTAAACATTCAACTAATTTAACTTAAGTCCGACAAAGAGAGCAATTTTGAAAATATTAAACACATCTAACAACTTATTGACATTATAATAGATTTACAATCAATCACTATATAAAAACAGACTTTATATATAATCAAGCAGAAAAAAAAAAAAAGTCAATGATAGAGATACTATTTCACAATAACATATATTTAATAATTAAATTCATTCAATTGACATAAGCAATTAACACATTTTTCAACTATTTAAAGAATAAAATTAAAAGGTACTTCTAACAAAATGATGAGTTATCGTTGCCTTTTTTATAGATGATGAGTCATCGGGGTAGCTAGTCCCTCCTACTCATGGAGTCAATTAGTTAAAGCAACTATAACTATAGTCATTCAAATTCAAACATGGGTAATTAAAAATATCTTTAACGTGGTTCAAGAGTGCGAAGGCGGCGCCACAACTTTTACTCCTTACTTCAAGTTAAAACTCACTTAATTACACATTCACAATAATTTATTTGTAATTTACATCTAGTTACAACCACAAAAGAAATGACACTTATATCAATATGAATCAACAATCAAAATAAAGAAATATATAATTATCTCACTTTTAAAACACACTCAACTACTGTAAACACTATACACTAATTCCGAACACTTAGAACACTTGAAACAAAAACATTTTTATATTCACATAATCATATACACATCAAAATAACTAAACCAACTATTTGGCACAATGACTCTACATTTATTTCACAACTCAGACGATGTGATTTTAAATGTAACACCCAATTTTTTGTTATTATATTTTAGTAATATAATAATTTATTATTATTATTATTATTATTATTATTATTATTATTATTATTATTATTATTATATGTGTGTTTGGTATGATTGATAATTTTTCGTGTTACCTTAAAATTTATCTAAACTATTAGTAATAAAAATATTTCTGTTTATTTTTCCTTAAAATAAAATAAATATAGTAATAATAAACAAATAAGAAAAAGTAATAATAATAGAGAATAAAACATGATGAGGCCGCAATTAATGTGCTTGTGCCTTCGGTACTAGATCAGCACATTTCCCACTTATACATAATCATATATATATATATAGAGAGAGAGAGGTATTAGTAGGTAAGTAGATTCTATTTGCCTCTAATAGGCACGTTGCCCGTTAGGAGATAGCCGCCGCTCAGAGAATTTAGTATCAAAAAGAATAAGAGTTACGCTTATTAGAAACAAAACATTCGCATTTTGGTAGAATTATAAGCCGCTAGAATAAATTGATTAACGCAGTTTAGTCATTCTATAAGGTATGTATATTTTAGTACCTATACGAACTTTTTTTCATATTATTTTTATATTAAATCTTCATGTTATTAAATTGACAGAAACTCTAAAGATTATGGTAGGATTATCGTTCTCATATTAGTATTCACCCTATACCTTTAATTCCCTATTTTCTTTTATTCATTTCTTCCCTGTAAATCGACAATTTCTTGTCATGTCAATGTCAGTATGAAATCTAGAACCTGACTAATTTAGATTAATCTTAGGCATAAATTTTCCTTATGTTTTTTTAATTATCATATGATCATGTATATTATATTTATATGCTTTATAATTATAATTTTATATTATGTCAAGGAGTCTAAAATCTGTTGATGTCTAAAGGCTTTGGGTTATTTTAATTATAATCCAAATTAAAATTTTATAATTCAAACTGTTCTGACTTTTTGTAGCAGTGATTCCAGGTCCTTAGCATTATCATAACCATGTTTGTTGATATGTTATTAGGATTTTTATTGAAATATTTTGATTTTCCATTTGCCCTTTAGAATTGCTTTCACTATGTGTATATTTTGAAATCTTCACCTGCCAATGTACTGGACATAATTTTCTAGTTTTGCCAATTAGTTTAGATAAGTCGATGGATATCTCTAACAACGTTGGGTCTGTGTTGTACCAGTAGCAGTAATTAACTTAGCAAATAACACATATGCTAAATAACACACATCTAAAGCTATTAGCAGTATTAAGTTAGCAAATGACACATATCTTAAGGCTGACAGTCTAATTGATTTCACAACTGAAAGGTTTAATTTATTTTGATTATAATATAAAATTTGGTGTAACCAATACTAAGCTGTAATTAATTAATTATTATTACTTGAGTTCATGTGATATATATAAAAATATGTATAAAACTCAAAGCTATATATATATATATATATATATATAGACACAATATTTAGTTATTCTATCATGCTTAGTTTAAACAAAATCTAATTATAGTAATATGTGTGTTTAATGATATTAAATATATTTTGGATTATATTACAATAGCAGATAATTATTTATGTATTATTAATAAATAAATTATTTATCTATTGGAGCAAGTGACTAGTTTATATTTGGGTGTTGCGGTGATGTATTTTCTTTTGCGGACTATTAGAGATGGTGGTTGGCGAAGACGCGACACATTAAATAAGCGGATCGGCTTCGTTGGAAAAATCTTCAACTGAGGTAAGGGGTGAGAGTAGGTTCGATTTTATGAGTATAAAATAACGTGGGATGAATGGGAATACCGAAATTCCCAGATATTCATCCGGGGCATACTACGTAGGGTTGAGCCCTATTGAGTAATAATAATTAATTAATAAAATATGAACGGTAATAGTGAGGACTAAAATATAATTTAGCAACCTATAGAATTGCCGTGAATCTATTTATATCAAGATTGCATGCTGCCTGATTTTCTGAAATGTGATGCTGATTGTTACTGTATGAATGATATATATTGGAGTGTTCTTGCTACTTGATTGAAATCGTGATATTATTAGAATGTGCTGCCTGTTTGATTTTTTGATTTCGATTGATAAGATTGGATTGTGCATTGTGAGTAGTTTAAACCAAATATTGGGATTGTATTATGATTGACGAATATACATATATAATGATGAATATTGTGAAGTCAAACTAAAACTTATTGAGTTGTGTTGATTGAGTAAGTCTGAGATATGTGTTGTAGATTTTGGAGTTAGGATTATTTTGTCATGATATCAGGAGGGTCTGACAAACCTAGTGATTATGGGGAAGTACCACTGAATGAGCCTGGTTGTGGAGGGCTATAGTCGAACTGTAAAGTAAGACTAATAGACCTTGGGGGTATCTCTGGTTGGGAATTCCTAAGTGGATTAGTGTGTAATTCCCTAAGGCCGAGAGCTACCATGCAACACAAGAGTACCCCAACCGCCGCGTATATGTTCGAGATAATACGGCTTCCTACACTTCAAGAGCATTAATCTTCACCTGCAGCTTGCGGCTCGTCTGCGTCCATCGCAAACGCCAAACACAAACATCGAGGGGTGATTCGAAATGATGTAACAGTATAAATACACGAGAAGAACACGCAATCAGTTAAAACAACACAAATAAAGAGAACATTCAAGAACATAATATCAAAGGTTAATCTAATCCAATCACAATAAAATAATTTCAAGGATGAAATGCTATGCATGCCCTATACTCTATACTTCATCATTTGGTACCATTCTACTCTAAAGTACTTGGTTAGGAGGCCTAATACTATGCCACTACAAGAGTGGACGGACAATTCATGAATGGCCAAGTCCTCATAGATCCCCTCAACTCAACCCGAGACACATATACGCGACGGTCAGGGTACTCTTGTGTTGCGCGGTAGCTCCTGGCCTTAGAGAATAACCCACTAATCAACTTAGGAATTCCCCACTAGATGTACCCCCAAGGTCTAATAGTCTTACCTTATAGTTCGACTGTAGCCCTCCACGATCAGGCTCATTCAGTTGTACTTCCCCGAATCACTAGGTTTGTCAGACCCTCCCTATATGATGACAAAATAATCGTAACTCCAAAATCTACAACACGTATCTCAGACTTACTCGATCATCACAGCTCAATAAGTTTCTGTTGACTTCACAATATTTATCATTATATATGTATATCAGTCAATCACAATACAATCCTAATATTTGGTTTACACTACTCACAATACACAATCCAATCTTATCAATCGCAATAAAAAAAAAATCAATAGGTAGCACATTCAAATAATTTCACGATTTCAATCAAATAGCAAGAACACTCCAATATATATCATTCATACAGTAACAATCAGCATCACATTTCATAAAATCAGGCAGCATGCAATCTTGATATAAATAGATTCACGACAATTCTATAGGTTGCTAAATTATACTTTAGTCCTCACTATTACCATTCAAATATTATTAATTAATTATTATTGCTCAATAGGGCTCGACCATACGTAGTAAGCCCCGGATGAATTTGGGTATTCCCGTTCATCTCACATTATTTTATACTCATAAAATCGAACCTCATCTCACCCCTTACCTTAGCTGAAGATTCCTCCCAACGAAGCCGATCCGCTGATTTAATGTGTCTTCACCAACCACCGTCTCTAAAAGTCCGCAAAAGAAAATAAATCAATGCAACAACCAATACGAATTAAGTACTTGCTCCAATAGATATATAAATTATTTATAAAAATTAATTAAATAAACTATTTGCTACTTATAATATAACTAAAAATATATTTAATATCATCAAATATCCATATTAGTATACCAACATAAAACAAACGTCTAATTTTAATTAAAATAAAACAGACTCACATATTTAAATAAATATGGCATATATCTATAGTTTGGGTGTTAAACAATTTGAGATTATTTATTTATTCATCTATAGATATATGTAAAATAGAGAAAACAATTCCAACAAGCAGATTTCATGAATCATGATCCATATCTTGACCTGCATTAACGACCATGTACAACGTATATGTGGAAATGGACAAAGCACATATGTAATAAGTTTTGAAAACTATTAATACTGACGATTAACTAATGAAATGAAAGAAAAGTAATCACGTGTGATCAAAGATATGCATAGAGTAGAAGACAAGAGAAATGAAGTACAACCACATACCTGATTGTGGTTTGCAATTGGAATTGGAATTCGGAATTGAAAATGGAATTGGAATTGGAATTTTTGGTGCGGCAGGAACAATCACGAAAGGGAGCTTTGGTGCAGCAGGCGTAACTTTGTTTTCAGCTATCTATCTATCTATATATATATATATATATATATATATAATACTTGCCAACTAGATTAGTTAGGGTATTAGTGCCTCGGAATCTAGATAAGGATGTACCGCTAAAGAGTGGTGTTTTTAATTTCTTTTACTTATTTGTTTATTATTACTATATTTATTTGATTTTAAGGTAACACGAAGAATTATCAATTATATCAAACACACATATAATAATAACAATATATCATTATACTATTAAAATATAATAATAAGAAATTGGGGTGTTACAAAGGTACTTATAACAAAATAATGAGTTATCGTTGCCTCTTTTATCGACGATGAGTCATTGGGGTAGCTAGTCCCTCCTACTCATGGAGTCAATTAGTTAAAGCAACTATAATTGTAGTCATTCAAATTCAAACATGGGTAATTAAAAGTATCTTTAACGTGGTTTAGGAGTGCGAAGACGGTGCCACAACTCCTACTACTTACTTCAAGTTAAAAATTCACTTAATTACACATTCACAATAATTTATTTGTAACTTACAAGTAGTAACAACAACACTTACATCAATAATCAATAATCCGATTGAAGAAATACATAACTATTTCACTTTTAGATGCTCTCAACTACTCTAATTCTATACACTAATTCCCAACAATTAAAACACTTGAAACACAAACATTTTAATATCTACATAATCCTAACACAGGTAACATACTCTCATAGAAGGTTAACTGCTCCTAATTGATCACGACTAAATTTTCTTTTGAACTAATCATCACTAAAAAGTTACAACAAACTAAAGCAGAGATTTTCAAGTAGCAAATAAGATAATTAATTATTTACTACAAGGTTCAACACACTACCAAACCAAATTGAATCAGGTAGTACATAAACCACTTTAAATGTTACACATCATTCTAAAAATTGATTTTTAGACCTAAATTATTATAAAATGTATCACTAATAATTTAGCACCAAAAAAAATCATTGAAAATTCAAAGCTTTTCCTTAAATTACGGTTCAATAAATCATGTCTAAATAAAAACAACTAAAATAAATCACGTTTCTAAATACAATAATAATAAAATAAATCATGTATATTTTTAAAATCTATAAGATTTCTAAAATTTCACTCGTACTTTAATCATCAAAAACACATTTCTAAATAATTAAGCACTATAAGAATTATTATTTTCAACTTATATTTTGAAAGAAAATTCAAACCACATATATAGATAGACATGATTTTGAAACTCATCTCCTTTTTTGTTTGTGTTTTTTTGGCTTGGCTCTGCTTTTTCAAAATTGCAGTTATTATAGGTTAATGAGTCTTGAAGTCCAAGTTTGGGAGAAGCTTTGCTCTTATAGGTGATACAGGGAATGAGAGTCATAACTTGTATTTTACTTATTTAATTAGAAACAAATTTTGCATGAAAATATTATAAGTACTAACAAGTTTTTGGAATTAAATTAACAAATTATAGTTAAATCAAGTTTATGGAGATTGCACTGTTTTATTGGAGAAAAAAAGTTTAAAGTGTTCCTTTTGTATTTTCAGAAATGTAATATCATAAATAACTCGTAAAAGTTTCTTTTTCCTTTAAAAGAGGTTTTATTTATCTGCTGCAAATTTGTATAGAAATATGGTATAAATAATTATATATATTATTTTAGGGTTTAGGGTGTCACACAAGTTGTAGATGGTGTAGCTTCTAAAACTTAAGGTTACAAACAATGGCATAATAGAAAGATAAGATTTTGAGCCACAATCTCAATGTTATGTATATTTAGAAAATTTCTTTGACAACATATTTAATAGTGTGCTGAATGTCAAAGGCAAAATAAAAGACAATGACAAAGCTAGGAAGAACATAACTTTATACTGCAGACGACATGATTACTTGTTGGTGGAACACACTAACTATAACACCCTAAAACCCTATGCGAATTAAACTATATCGACACAAGAAACCAAATCTTTTTGTCGTCGGCTAAACTAATTAAAGATGTTAGACGATTATTCTTCTAATCTAGCAAGATGTGCCAATGAGTAAAACAGAAGGATGTATAGGATGAGAAGTCATGATAATCATGTTTTAATGGAATTTTTACTTCCTATTTCCTTTGATTCTTTACCAAACGATGAATTGAACTCACTTATTAAAGTGAGTCAATATTTTAAGATTTCGTATTATGCAATGCTCAAAGTAGAAGTTCTTATCAAGATGGTGAAGAGTGAATTGAACAAAAGAAATTGGGGGTTTGAATTTTCTTTTCTTAACTTAATTTTTTACCTTTAAAACAAATACTTATTGAAAGACAAGATGAAGCAAATTAAAGAAATGAGATAGAGAACAGAAACACAAAACCAATTTATCATGGTTCACCACCAACACGGTAGTTATATCTAGTCCTTCACTCTAAAGGATTTAATCCACTAAATCAACTAATTTATCACATATCCACTAGAACATCTTCTAGTTAAACTGATTGTGTTCAAGTCTCCTAACTTTCTAGCTTAGTACAATCAAGCTGTTGAAGACAACTGCCACTACTAGGCTTGGTTATAAGAAAGTAGTTTTAGGTTTTCTGAAAGGCTCTTACAAGAGAATATTCTCGAGGTTTGGTATATGTTTGCAATTTTTGTGTGATGATATTTTGTTGTCGCCTTTATATTAAGAATTTTTACAGCAATTAGGGTTTCAAATCGGTGTAGTGATTTGCATAAATTCCATGATGATGATGATGATGATGATGTATGATTTATGATAGTGATGTTATAAATTGGTGATAAGTTTATGTGATGATGATGAGTTATGATTTATGATTGTGATGTTATAAATTTGTGATAAGTTTATGTGATGATGATGATTTATGATTGATGATAGTGATGCTATTAATTTGTAATAAGAATTTTGAAGTAACCCCATAGTTGATAAAATAGTGATGATTCCAACTTGTGTTAACGATAATGCTCTTAATGGAGTAGTTTAGGCCAACGAGGGGAGAAAATAGATGTTGATAATTTTTTACGTGGAGATTACCTTGTCATCATATAGGTAGGGTCTGATAAGCCTAGTGATGTAGGGGAAGTACAACTGAATGAGCCTGATCTTGGCGGTCTACTTTTGAGCCTTAAGGCAAAATTGTTAGACCTTGGAGATATTTGGGTGGGGAATTCCTAGGTGACTTGGAGGTAGCCCTCTAAATTGCGGAGCTACCATGCAACACATGTTTACCTCGATTGCCGAGTATATGTATCTCGGGTTGGGTTGAGGGGATCTATGAGGATAGGGGTAATTTGAATTTTCCGTCCATTCATGGGGTGGCATAATATCAAGCCATCTAACCAAGTACTTTAGAGTTAGAATGGTACCCAATTGTGAAGAAGTAGAGTCTAAGCTCATGCTTAACATTGCATTTTCTTCTTATTGTTTTGTTGTGATTAATGTGTTTCAAAGGTCATAATAGTTTCTTGAGTGACTTTGATGTTATATTATAATGAGATTATGTGTTATGATATGGTCTATTATGATTATTTGTGTGTTCTTCTTATTTATATTATACTATCAACATGATTTCGAAACTCACCTTTTTCGTTGTTTGTGTTTGATTGACTTATCCCTACATTCACGAAATCGCAGTTATTGTAGGTTAATCGAAGTTCAGGTTGGGAGAAACCCTGCTCTGATAAGTGATACCAGGATCGAGAGTCATAAGTTGTATTTTACTTATTAAATTAGAAACGAATTTTATATGAAAACCTTTTAAGTACTAGTAAGTTTTTGGAATTAAATTAAGAAATTATAGTTAAGTCAAGTTTATCGAGATTGCACTATTTTATATGAGGAAAAAAAGTTTAAAGTGTTCCGTTTGTATTTTGAGAAATGTAATATCCTAAATAACTCGTGAAAGTTTCTTTACCCTCTGAAAGAGTTTTTATTTATCCGTTGTAAATTGCAATAGAAATATGGTATAAATTATTATATATATAATTTTGGCGTTTAGGGTATCACAAAAAACGACAGGAATATCAGAGATGATCAATTAGAGGATAAGTATAACTTTGTTGAGCAGAAGATGTTGAGTTGTTGACTTGTTCAAAGTTCTTGGCTTAGATGATTGACTTATAAATCATTGACTTCGAGCAGAGCATTGACTTTGTTGTTTAATTCTTTCGGATGCAGAAGTATTCGAGTAAGCTTTCGTTAAGTAGATCCAGCACAGGCACGTTGATCAAAGTCATACGAATAGTAATGTAGGCACGTTGATAGCGCCTTGATCAGAGTTAGACGAAGAGAACATATAAATAGCTACAAAGGATTTCCTTGATGATGATCTTTTTATGTCTAACAAAGGATCAAGTTAAGAGCATACCTTAGAGAGTCTGCACACTTAAATTCATTAAACCATAAAGTGTTGTCACAAAATACTTTTGTTATCATCAAAATAATTGAGAGTCATTGTTTTTCAAACAAACTTGGTTCTAACAATCACCCTTTTTGACAGGAGCAAGGTTAAAAAGATTGATGTTGAGAAAGCCATAGAATTTTTATTTTAAAAGAATAAGAGTGAAATTGTTCTTAGAATATATACTCCCAGTTTTATCATCAAACAAAAAGAAGTAATAACAAGAATGCAATGAGACTAAAGAAACACAAATTTTTCGTTAAAAATGTCAAAGAGAACCTTTAAACATATCATAAAGAAGAGATTTATTTTACAGAAAACAAACAAAAGAAATCCTAAGGATTTAGGTTGGTTAACCTAGCTAGGATAAGACCTAGGGTATTCTGAATAGGTTCTTGATTATTGGCCATTTGTTCCATAAACGCCTCAGTGTTAGTATCAAACCTTTCAAAGTCCACTTTCTTCACAAATTGTGAAAGGTCAAAGGTTGGTGCAGGGGGAGCAGCATGTGGGCCTTAAGAGGCAAACACATGAGATCCTATTGCAGTAATAGTAGCTTAGTATTCTAGAAGAGGAATCTGCACTTGAGGAATGGTCACAGAAAACTGTAATTGTGCTAGAGGAAGAGCGACTGGAATTTCCAAGTGTCTTCTGATGTAGTAGTCATAGTTTTCCTTGTCTAATTTTCATGTGCTCTCTGAAAATGCAAAACTTAGAGGTAGAGGATGTTTGCACTATGTTGGAAAGCACTTGAGTTCTAAACAGCCAATGGCCTTCCATACTTCATGTTGTCCCTTAGCCAATTTGTTAAAAAGTTATAACTTGGTCCCACTGAGTTGAGACTTCATGAGGGTCTAAACTACAAGAATTTATGTTTATGATTTTATTAACTTTAGCAGTAAAAGAAGATATGACTGAATCCAGGTTCGGAAATCCAAAGGGTAGGGACGGAATGAAGGGTGCAAGATCTTTGGGAATGGAATAGACAAGTTCGAAATTTGGTAAGGCTGGGTTAATAGCAGATGAGTCATCAAAAGAAGTTTCATAGACCAGATTATTTACTACTTAAGCTATTATCTTAGATGCTATGTGGATCAGATCCACAAGCATGAGTTAACGGGGGTCAAAGGCATGAGAAGTTGGGGAGGTTTGAGTGTTCGTCTAACAAGTTGTTTGAGGTAGGTTCTTTAGTGGAGCTTGGAGTGTGGATGTTGTGTCTGATTGAGGTGAGGTTGGAAATTCGGTCAACATATGGGTCAAAAGATTTCTAGGTTTTCCTCCAAACCTTCTATAAAGTAATCATTAAAGGTATATGAGTCAGACTCAGAGGTAGATGATACATTAACAATGTTTCTGGTTTCCTGGTTTGATGGTGTTGAGCTTGGTGAGGATTCATGTATGGTTGTAAGTTCATTGGAAGTAAAAGTAGGGGGTTGATTAGAGGATTCAAGTTGGGTTTGGTTAAAGGGTGCAGGGGCAAAGGATTCATGAATATCAAATTTGTAACACCCCAAATTTTATAATAAATATTTTCTTAATTAAATAGGATTTTAGATAATTAATTTGGTGTGAAAACTATTTTAGAATATATGTGGATAAATCTTGTGACTAACTTTCGTTATATGAGTGTTTTCTATGATACGCTAATTTTTTATATATTTGACTAAATAAGGGATATAAATAACAAATATCATATTTTATTATTTTATAAATAAAAGTATTTTAGTGTAAATATCTTAAAGAATAAGATTTTAGGCGATTCTACATGTATATGTGCGTTCGTAGTTAATGTGATATTTTCTTGTATGTTTGACTGATATTAAGTGTGCACATAATTATATTTAACTATATATATATATATATGTTATTTTAATTATTTATTTTACAAATAATTATCTTGGTAAATTAGTAATTTTCATAATGATTTAGTAAGTAATATAAATTGTTGATGTTATATTTATTTATTTTATCATTTTGACTATTCTACAAAGATGGTGTATTTTTATGTGATTATTTTGAAAAATGTTATAGTAATAATTATAATTATTATTTTGAAGATGAGAGTTTTGGTCAAAATTAGATTTGTCTATGTTAAAGATAAATAATATTATGTTAAAATGAGTATTTTGGAGAAAAAGTTTCTAAAAAAGTAAAATAAATTATTTATTTATTAAGGGCTTTTAGAAATACTAGAAAATGAATTTTGGACCAGACGACTGTTTACACCCCTATTTTCTACTTCTGCATATTAATTTGGGATATTACTAGTTAAACTTTTCTTTCCTACACCTGCGAGTTTCTCATTACACCCCTATTTCTGCATTAGACTTTACTACCTGTGTTGGGTCTTACAGTTTTACTCCTGTACCTATACATCTGCTATCTGCACCCCTCCTTCTGCAATTAAAAAAAAAAAACCAAAATCAGACTAATGGCGGCCAAATCGCAGCAAACTATATTCCTCTCAAATTCGCTCCCACCAATTCCTTGCCATTTTGAAACGATCTCAACCTCTATCCCACACAAAATCGGCCACTGAATCCATTTTTTGCATCAATTTTATCGATCGTGGCTCCGTTTAATTAGAAACAGTTGCGTTTCTTTCATTGGGCGAGCTGTTTTTGGCCGATACCGATCACCAGGTTTGTCGTCTCAAAAAAGTGGCATCGTTTTTGGATTCCTCTCGTCGAAATCTTCAAAAAGCACTACTCATTTGTATTTTTCGGTGAAGTTGATGTCAGAACTTTTCGGCGATCCGACGAGTCGGTGAGACTTTTTCTGGAGTTTTTCTTGTCGTTTTGACTCCATTTTTGTTCCTAAAATTATTATTAATTATTTAACATTTATTGTTATGCTCCGCATAATTTATCAGTCACGTCTCAACGATTTTGTGAACTCGCCGTTATTCGGATTCGCTCCCTGTGCATTGTCGATCTGCAATTGCTGTTGAAAATTTCCATTGATTTCTGTGTTAGAGAAAGCGTCTAAATAACGTAAGGGGCGAGAGAGCGTTTGAATTCATGAGTATAATATATTGTGAGATGAACTGGAAAACTGTATTTCCCAACGATTCATCCAGAGCTCGCTATGTACGGTAGTAGCCCTTTGAGGGATAAATTAATTAATGTGCAAATATGGAAATTGTGAGATTAAAATATAGAATAGAAATATTTGTAAGGTTTTGATTGATTTAATTTCTTTAAATGTGTGGTATTTGATATTATTGTGATATTGGGTGTCGAATGAATTTTAGGTATATGTTTGATTAGATGAGTTATGTGATAATAAAAGATGGATGCATTGTGATTATTTTATGTGATGATGATGATGTGTCATTAATGATAGTGATGTTATAAATTTGTGATGAGAATATTGAAGTAACCCCATTGTTGATGAAATAATTGTGATTCCAATTTGTGTTGAGATGACGGTTTTAATGGAGTATCATAGGCCAACGAGGGGAGAAAATA
Source organism: Cicer yamashitae (assembly GCA_037974755.1). Classification (NCBI taxonomy): domain Eukaryota; kingdom Viridiplantae; phylum Streptophyta; class Magnoliopsida; order Fabales; family Fabaceae; genus Cicer; species Cicer yamashitae. The sequence goes on from JBBPBQ010020321.1 coordinate 41,905,846, forward strand.
AATATTGAGAATTTATGAAGTGGAGATTATTTTGTCATCATATAGGTAGGGTTTGACAAGCCTAGTGATTCTGGGGAAGTACAATTGAATGAGCCTGATCGTGGCGGTCTGTTGTTGAGCCTTAAAGCATGATTGTTAGACCTTGGAGGTATTTGGGTGGGGAAATCCTAGGTAACTTGGAGGTAGCACTCCAAATGTCGGGAGCTACTATGCAACACACGTTTACCTCGATTGTCGCGTATATGTGTCTCGGGTTGAGTTGAAGGGATCTATGAGGATAGGGCCAATTTGAATTGTCCGTCCACCGGGATGGTGGCATAGTATCAAGCCTCCTAACCAAGTACTTCAAAGTTAGAATGGTACCACATTGTGAAGTAGAGTCTAAGCTCATGCATAGCATTGCATTTTGTTGTGATTAATAAGTATCGTGTGCGACAATAATTTCTCTTAGATGATTTAATGTCTATAGTGAAATGTATTGATTTTACTTGAGTGGTTTTAACTTTATAATGTGATGTTTTTCCTTGAAGAATGTTTTGTGTAATGATATGGTTTATTTATGATTAATTGGGCGTTCTTCTTACTTATATTATACTATTAACATGATTTCAAAATTCACCTCTTTCGTTGTTTGTGTTTGACTGGATTGACCCTGCGTTTGCGAAATCGCAGTTATTACAAGTTAATGAGTCTTGAAGTTCAAGTTTGAGGGAAACTCCGCTCTGATAGGTGATTCTGAGAATGAGAGTCATAAGTTGTATTTTATTTATTTAATTAGAAACAACTTTTTGTATGAAAACCTTACTGTTTTATAAGAGTAAAAAGTTTAAAGTGTTCCTTTTGAATTTTGAGAAATGTGATATCCTAAATTTGTTATAAAGTTTTATTTCCTTGAAAACAGATTTTTTTATCCGTTTCGAATTAAAGTTAAAAGTTCTTGTAAAAATTATTTTATATTATTTCGGGGTTTAGGGTGTCACAAAATTTACTAATAATATTATCAAAAGTAGATATAAACTCAATTATAGGAATTACCGGGTTCGATTCCAACGTAAGGCAATAGCTCGCTAATTTCTAATTGTGGGAAAATGGGGATTGAGAAGACTGGGAATAACAGTACCGGTCAGAGGGGTCGAGCTGTTACATCTTCACTATGATCTTTAAGTTTCCTTTCTTTTGATTCTTCCATAGCTAGCAAAGGCTTGGAATTTGCTTTCTTTCCTTTATACTTGAGAGCTATAGACTTTGACTTCTTCTTTGGTTCATCTTCAAGTAGTTCAATCTCATGAGATATGAGTGAACTCATTTGCTGTTCTAGAGGCAACTTGTTAAGATCTTTAGCTTCTTGAATAGATATCACTTTTGGTCTCCACTTGCTAGGTAGACTTGATCAGCTGTAGTGTAACTCTTTTGGAGAATCGTTAGCCTAGAAAATAAATCGGAAGAACATTTTCTCAATGTCTTCATTCTCTTCCATCTGGAAAAGTTCATACTTTCTTATAAGCAAGTTTTCCTTAGCTTATATACTTGTTTGCCTATTTCATATTTGAGGCACAAAGCATCGAAGATACATTTTGCTATTTCTTGATTGCTACATTTGTCAAACTCCTTGAAGGTGATTGCGTTCATCATAAAGTTTTTGCCTTTATAATGCATCTTATATTGTTTCAACACCAGCATCATTCTTGGGTGCCACATAAACATCTGCTACTAAGTCCCAAAGTTCAGGATCATGTGTGAGATGTATAAACTTCTCAATTAACATTACAACTTGTAGCGTCATACCAGAGTTAGTCATAATAACAACAATAATAAGATCTTTTCTCAAACACGGTTATGTGCTTAGCTAAGAGATCGAGCTCTGATGCCCACTGAAGAGTGAAAAAAACACATGAAAATGGGAGTTTGAATTATGTTTTGTTAACATAAAAACTTTTTTTTTAAAACAAATACTTATTGAAAAACAAGATGAAGAAAAATAAAGTAAGGAGATAGAGAAGAGAAACACAATACCAATTTATCATGGTTCAGTATCATCACAATAGCTATGTCCAATCCCTTAACTCTAAAAATTTAATCCACTAAATAAAATGATTTATCACACGTCCACTCGAACACCTACTAATCAAACTGATTGTGTTCAAATCTTCTCAATCTTCTAGGTTAATATAATCAAAATGTTGAGGACAAGAACCACTACTGGGCTTGGTTACAATAAAGTAGTTTTAGGTTTTTTGAAAGGCTTCTCACAAAAGAATATTACAAAGATATGCACTTATAATGTAAAAGTATTTCATTAAGTACAAACTTTCTCAAGGTTTGTTGCATGTTTGCAGTTTTTCTTGCTTGTATTTTCTTGTTGTCATTATGTATTGCACTGATGATCATACGTCTTTATATAGAGAACTTTCATAGCAATTAAGGTTTCTGACTGTTTTAGTAATTTGCATAAACTCTACGTATAATACGGATCGCATCAATATTTAGAAATCTTAAATCGACGTTAAATATGTGTTATTAGTTGTCTTCAGCGTATTTTGATAAAAATGCCAGGAATATGATGATCAATCAAAGGATAAGTAAAACATTGATGAGTAGAGAATGTTAACATGTGTCTTAAGTACACATATTAAATATTCCACAAATTATAATTATATCTTCCAAAAATGAAATATATAATATTTTAAAAAAAACATGCACAATTTTCAACACAAAATTTATATATTTAGTACAAGTATTCTACGAGGACATGTTAATGTTTCTAAAAAATAATTGTCTTTTTTTTTTCTTTTCGAGGACATGTTAACATTTCCCAATGACATGTTAGCATTTCCCAAAAATAATCGTTTCTGTCTTTCTTTTCATAATATCGTATTCAATTGTTTACCTTAGCTCGTAAGTAATCAAAAAGCGTGCTTGATCTTTCGAATAAAAGAATGCTCCCAAAAGCCAACGTCTATCTGATTCGTAACTTCACTTTCATTTCTTTGTCACGGGAGACTAGGAATTCGTCAAGAACGTCGCTTATCCCATTAAAGTAAACAACTTTTGAATTATCACCTCGTTATCCATGTCATAAGTCATCATCATACAATTACATACAAGCATTTATAATTTTTGACTTATTTGTAATTTTAGTCCTCTATTTTATTAATTCACAAAATTGATTATGTCTCAAAGTCCAATCTATTTAGTTTATTTTTCTAATTTTTTAATTAAAATATATGTGATAGTGATGTCACATATTTTAAATGACGTAACATATGATATTACAATGTAGAATGGTTAATAACTATAAAATTGCAATAAAACACTAAAAACTTTTTTTTCAATCTATGAAATTATTCATTTTATTAATTTAATTAATGACATATGTATATTTAATGCACCTAGATAGTTCTATATCATGAGATCATATGACAAATCATTTAAAAAATGTCATTGTCATTTTTTTAGTTAAAAATAATGAATGAATGACCAAAATTGTCAAATTATAAAATAGATAGATCAATTTCGTAAAATAGTAAAAATAGGGGACAAAAATTATAATTAAGTCTAAATCTTTTATATTTTCTCACTGAAATTAGAAAAGAAGAATACACAAAAATAGACTAGTTTTTATTACAATATTTATGTTTGTCTTTTCTTTTCATAAGGACACGAGATATAAGTATTTAAGTGATAAGAAGGTTATGAATGATCCCATCAACAAAATAAAAACTAACAATAACTAATATTTGCTATTTTTTTTTTTGGTTTAAATCCTCATATTTGTAAAAAGTTCAACCGAAAAATAAATAAAATCTGCCTAAGAATTGTTTAAGTCAAGAATCAAACTCAAATGTCTCGAACGATTTGTATTTAACTGAATTTCATTAACCACATGAGCTCAATTACTTAGTTATTTATATTTGCTATTTCAAAAAGTAAAAAATCTTACGTGCATTCTCAATATTTTTTTTAAAAAATTGGTGAAGTAAAATTTATCTTTAATGCGTTTGATTTTTATAGCACAAACTTTTTAAGGGTTATTCATGTCTTTTTATCTTTAAAAACATACTTTTTCTACATTATCTTGTTTGTCTTTTATTTTTATTTTTATATATTTTATTACTTTCTGTTCTTTATATTTCTCTCATTTATCTTACTATTTTATACCAATTTATAACTTTTTCTTATTTTCTTTCTTTCTCTTAGCGGCTATCCTCTGCTTTGTCAAACTTCTCTACAAAATTTCGCAATATAGTTGAAGGATCAACAATTCTATTATAAATTAGAATCCGTGACTTTCTTATATCGTATAAATTTAACTTTGAAACTATTCATTTTTCACCATATCATACTTACCCGTAATTTATACGAGAAACATATTTTATAAATTTCAATATGGGCTTGTAAAGAGGTTAGTAAATTTTTAAAGGAGAAAATATATTGCCAAAAATTGGTCTCACCATACATACAAGGTAACTAGTTGTTTTGATTCTCAAACCCATCAATATAATATATTAAAACAAACCCTTAAAATAATATGTTGACACATCACATCCTTATATGTCATATAAGACTAATTTTGCCACATCATTCAATAGTATGATATTTTGCCACATCATTCAATAGTACGATGTGAAACCTCTAGAATTCATTCATTTTTTATTCTACATTCTATTAATTTTTAGTCTATATTTAAATAAACAACAATAAAAATATAACTCCCATTACAAACTTGATTTAATTGTTAATTACTTTTTTAATTCATTGTATATAAATACATCACAATATTTTAATTACATTTTATTAATTAAAATGTAGCAACCATAAATTACCACAAAATATATAAAAATATAATAATCACATAAAAAATCAATAATCAAACTTATGCACAAACAATCCAATGAAGTTTAAATTAAAATAAATAAAAAATGTTAAACCACAGACATTTAAATTAGCAAACCTTTGCAAAACAAAAAAACCAACAAAGAATATTTTTAAAAAAATAAAAATGTTAAATTATACATTAAGTATTTTCAAAGTAATATACAATTTGTGTTCATTTTTCTTTTATTAGTGCTTGGATACATATTCTATTCCTTTAATACAACCAAAGTATTTGTCTATATAAATTGTTCATGAAAATAAAAACACTCATTTCAAAATATTAAACTTATAGATTAGATGAAGCATAAATCAGAGCATAGTTTCAATTAACGGCAAAAATAATCAAAAATCAAGTAGTGATTCCTTATCATTTCCAACATTATTTTTTGTTTTTGTCGTAAAAAATAATATTTTGAGTTTATTCATTATATACAGTCTCCAAAAAGGATGATTAAATCAAAATATTTTTGAAAGAAATACATGACATAACACCTCTAGTTCATTCAATTAGTTTAAGTGTAAATGAGACATGAAACATAATATATAAGAAATAATAGTTCATTCAATTAGTCAAAAAAAGAATTCACTCATTTTATTTAAATTTTTTTAATTGTGTATACAAACACTAACTCATCTTTTTTTAATCATATTTTTTAGAGTGAAAATCACTCATTTTATTATAAATTTTTCAATTGTTTCCATTCTATTTATTTTTTTGTTATACAACCACTATTCTTATAAATTAAGAAACGTACAAATTTGAAACTCTTTTTCCGATCAGATTGATACATTTATACACCATAAATATCACCTTAAAACTTTAAATAAAAATTATACTGAAAGAATATTTTACAAATTACAACCGCGCAACGTACTGGTTATATTTTAGTTTATTATAAATATGGACCTTGATACAAACACTACTGAATGTGGTTGTCAACTTTAATTTATGAATTTTGTGGTAATTTATGAATTTATGGGGATCTTACGAAGCATATTGTTGGTTGAAATTCTCATGGATCCCACCAAATTGGGTGATTCTATTTAAGTTTGTTGTAACGTGTGTGAAATGTAATCAATAAAAAAGAGTATGTTAATAAGTGTGTTTTAAAGAATGTGTTGCTAACATTTTTCACTTCTTTTAACAAGTTTTCGGTATACAATTGTGTGTGAGAAAGAAAGTGAAGATCCTAAATTAATTATTAGAGATCGCATAGTATTGCCATGCAGTTTTGTTGTGAATTACAAGTGAAGATCCTAAAATTTCGAACCTATTGTGTTGCCATGCAGTTTTGTTGTGAATTACAATAGCACAACAATTGCAGTATAATTTAGTTGCAGTCACTACCGCAGTTGAAATATTACAGCCATATCACGTGATGTGGTCTGCAAATTGAATCTTTATCATAATAGAAGAAGTCACTACTAGAAAAATTAATTTTAGATTCGGCCAAAAGCCGACGCTAACGTTGATTTAGCGTTCGATCCGCGTCTAGCCTAAAACGGTCGAAGCTAATACACAGCGTCGGACAAATACCATTCGACGCTAATATAGCGTTGGTCAGACCTACTCTAAGTCGACGCTACCAACAAAATAGAACATACGACGCTAGTTTATACTCGTTGACACGTCATTTGAAAAAATTCTATTGTGTCAGACGGGCCGTCGCTAAAGTCAACAAATTGTAGTCAACAAACTAGTTAGCGTCGGTGGTAAACTAATAGAAGTGAACAATTAAATAAAAGTCAACTTTATTAACAATATAGTGTCGGTGAGGCCGACGCTACGGTCAACAATTGAAAAGTAAACAATGAAGAACAAATCAAATCAATGTAGTTAAATATGCCACCACAAGCATGATATAATTGATAGTGCATAAAAAATACTTTAAGAAATGCCTAATTCTTTCACCAGGTTCCATTATGCTTCATTATTATATACTTATATCATAAATCCTAGATAGACATCAAATAGAGAAAATAAACTTTACCTTGTAAAACGAGGTAATGAACAGCGCCAAATTCTTTATAAATGCCTAAATAGAGGGTGCAAAAAAGCCAACGTTAGACTCACTTGTTCCTCAGTTGAACCATGTGCATATGCCTCAGGTATATTTGTATTAGACTCACTTCTATTCTATTTTTTAAAATACTTTAAGATGATATTTATGGTATATAAATGTATTAATCTAATCGAAAAAGTTTTTATATTTGTAAGTTGGCTTTGTTAAAAAAGCAATAAATAAAATAGAAATAATTGAAAATTTGCATTAGAATACGAGTGATTTTCATTCTAAAAAATATTATTAAAAAAAGATGAGTGATTGTTTGTATACATTTTATTTTGTTTTGAACATTCAATCATTCTAGAATACTTTATTCTTATAAAAAATAGAATATATGTGTTTGTAAGCATTAATTTGATATACATTTGTAAGCATTGGTTTTTATATGATCATAACTTTTATGTTTGTTTTATTTTTTATTTTGAATATATTGTTATTTCTTTTTTGACCACTAGATTTTGATTATTTTTGTTGTCAAATGAAACTATGCTCTAATTTATTCTTTGTCGAACCTATAAGTCTAATATGTTAAAGTGAGTGTCTTTATTTTTATGAACAATTTATGTAGATAAATATTTTTTTTTGTATGTACCCAAAATAAATAAATTCTCTTGTATTGGAGGAATAAAATATGTACTTGAGTAATAAGATAAAAATGTACATTAATTGTATATTATACTTTAAAAATATATTCAATGTATTATATATATATATATATTCCCTTTTTAAAAGATATCCTTTGCTGTTATTTTTTCTAAGGCGCAAATTTAAAAGGGTTTATTTGTTTTAGTATTTTTTATTTATTTTAATTTAAATTTCATTGAATTGTTTGTGCGTAAGTTTCATTATTGTTTTTTAAGATTGATGATTATATTTTTTTATATATTTTGTGATAATTTATGGTTGCTAAATTTTAATTATTAAAATATAATGAAAATATGACTTATATTTATATGTATTGAATTAAAAAAGTAACTGACAAATAAATCAATTTTGTAATTGTTGGTTTTTTAATCATAGAGATATAGACAAATAAGTAGTAGAATGAGAAAGAAAGAAGAAATGAATTCTAGATGTGTCACATCATATTATTGAATGATGTGACATAATTAGTGTTATATGGTATATAAGGATGTGATGTGCCAACATAATAATTTGGGGCTTCTTATAATATATTATATAATGATATTAATTACCTTTGATTAATTCTTTTAATCAATTCATTAACAAATTACCATTTTCTAATTAAGAAATTAGTTAGTTATTGAGATGAAATGAATGTTACGAAGATGATAATAGCGTAGGCAAAATTGCTTACTTCCTCTTTTTATTGAAGGAAACAGTCAAAGTATATATATACATGAGTCTAGAAGCAGAATTACAAAATATAAGGAATATAAACTTAACAAAATAAATTGGACCTAATAAACTAGACTGGGCTAATAACTAATAATTAAGTATGTAATACCTCCCCCCCCCCCCCCCCCACAAACTAGAGAGTGTATGTCAATAACTCCTAGTTTGGACAATAAATACATGAACGGTTAAGGATCAAGAGGCTTCGTGAATATGTCGGCAAATTGATCGGATGAGGAAACAAACAAGAGATGAAATAACTTGGATTGTAATTTCTCGCGGACGACATGACAGTCAATGTCTATATGCTTTGCTCGTTCGTGGAAGGTTGAGTTTGTAGTTATGTGACAAGCAGGTTTATTGTCACAAAATAATAGTGCAAGGGTTTTGAGGGAAACCTTGAGATCATGAAGGAGATAAGTTAACCACTGCAGCTCACAAAAAGTGGCAGTAAGTGCTCTGTACTCGGCTTCAGAGGACGAACGCGATACAATTGCTTGTTTCTTTGAATGCCAAGAAATGAGTGAGTCACCAAGAAATATACAGTAGCCGGTAACTGATCGTCGACTTAAAAGGCATGAGGCCCAGTCGGAGTCACTGAAAGATTTGAGTTGAAAACAAGATTTTGCAAAGAAAAACAATCCTTGCCCAGGATTCTTCTTCAAGTAGCATAGAACCCACATGGCTGCATGATGATGTGAGGTTAAAGGAGAAGACATGTGCTGACTAAGTTGTCGGACAACATAAGTGATATCTAAACGAGTTGTGGTGAGTTAAATTAGATGGCCAATGAAATGATGATATTCTGTAATATCATAAACTTGTTCATCAGACTGGATGATGGAAGATCTGCTCATGGGTGTCAAAATAGGTTTGGCAACTAGGAGACCAACATCAATGAGCAAATCAAGGGTGTATTTACGTTGGGAAATGGAAATACCAGATTTTGTTCTTGCGATTTCAAGGCCAAGAAAATATTTAAGGACACCCAGGTCCTTAATTTTAAAAGAGATGTCAAGATTGTGTTTGATTGTAGAGATTACAGCAAGATCATTACCAGTAAGGATAAGATCATCCACATATGAGTATGACAATGAAGGACTTGGCAGATTGCTTGGTGAAAATAGAATGATCACTTTGGGATTGTGAGTAGCCGTGGGTGACAAGGAAGGTTGAAAGCTTAGAAAACCATTGGTGGCTAGCTTGCTTAAGGCCATAGATAGATTTAGTGAGACGACAAACTTGATTGGGAGCATAAAATTTAAGACCCGGTGGAGGTGTCATGTAGACTTCTTTATCCAAATCGCCATGAAGAAAGGCGTTGTTGACGTCCAATGGAAGATGCCAATCTTGAGAAGTAGCAGTAGCTAAGACAAGCCAAACTGTAGTTAACTTCGCCACTAGACTGAAGGTGTCAAGAAAATCAACCCCTTTAGTTTGTGAATACCCTTTTGCTACGAGACGTGCCTTGTGACGTTCAATTGAACCATTAGATCTGTACTTTGTTTTAAACACACATTTACATCCAATAGGAGTTTTTCCAGGAGGTAGAGAAGTGATGATCAAAGTATTATTGTCTTGGAGGGCAGTCAATTCAGCATCCATTGCTTCAATCCAACAACGAATTTTAGAAGCTTGAGTATAAGATGTGGGCTCATCATTCGAAGAAATGGCCATAATGAAAGATTTTAGGTGACTAGACAGGTTTTGATATGAAAGAACAGATGACAAAGGATACAAAATACCTGAATTTTGTGACGATGTTGGAGCCTTAACTGTTGGACAGTCATAATCAAGGAGATGGGCAGGTGGTTTACAGTGTCGTTGAGATTTTCGTGGTCCAACAGGATCAGATAGGTCCTTATGAATAGAATTGGAAGGGAGCTGATGATTATCGTCATTTGTTGTGGCAGACAAAGTGTCAATTGAACATGCATCATTGTTATTGGTACAAGGAATAACATTTGGAATATTTGAAGGAACAAAAGGTAAATGCCGTGAAGGAAATAGAAAGTTATAGTCAAAATTGATGTTATCACAAGATGTATCAATTGAAGCTGATTTTCAAGAAATGTTATAATAAGGAAAAATACTTTCATGAAAAATGACATTCCTAGAAATGAGAATTTGTCTAGAATTAATGTCAAGAACTATGTAACCTTTTGTGCCATTTTTATATCCAAGAAACACACACTTAGATGCCCTTGGATCAAGCTTACCACGGTCGTTAGTCATTGTTGAAGCAAAACAGAGGCTACCAAAGACTTTAAGATCAATTAAAATAGGAGGCTTACCATGAAGGATCTCAAAAGGAGATTTATAACCCAAGATTGGTGTGGGTAACTTGTTAATAAGATACATAGCATGACTAATAACATAGGACCAAAGATACTTGAGTAAATTAGAATGAAACAAAAGAGACCTAGCAACATTTAAAATATGTCTATGTTTTCATTCAACAACAGAATTTTGTTGCGGCGTTTTGACACAAGAAGTTTGATGCAAAATACCAAGGTTATTATAAAATTGTGGCATCATAAATTCAGACCCATTATTTGAACGAATCATTTTTACTTTGCAATCAAATTATGTTGAGACAAGAGCAACAAAATTTTGAACAAGTTATCTAGTTTCTCCTTTATGTTTCATGAGAAAAATCCAAGTATATTTAGAAAAATCATCAACAATGGTAAGAAAGTAAAAACGTCCATGAACAGAAGCAAGAGATAAAAGGCCCCATATATCCAAATGAATTAAATCAAAAGACTTAACAATTTTAGTGCTACTAAGTGTTGGTCCATCTTGGTGTTCCGACGTAGAAGGATTTGAAGTTGAGTCCTCATTATCTAAAGCATTAGCAAGAGATATGTTGTTGGTCATAGGGGTACGATTCTTGAATTTGAAGCTCGGAGGAAACCCATGCTTGTAATAACAGGAATCCACTGTGTGTCTTCCCCTACAACAAAAAGTGCATAATTTGGTGGAACCACCATTAAAAGATTTTCCATAACCTTTTCCTGTACCACGACCAGAAAAAGAATGCAAAGATGGATTAGATTTAGTAGCCGTAAAGAGGATTTTGGGATCACCAAGAATGCCATTGGAGGCAGCTAATTGACTTTCTTGTTGAAGGACTGAAGCAAGAACACTAGAAATTGCTGGGAGAGGATCCATCATTAAGAGTTTTGTTTTTATAGTGGAAAATTGATCATTAAGACCTTTGAGAAAGAAAATCACTTGCTCTGAATCTTGAACCATCTTTAGGGTTTTAATCATGTTGGCAGAATAAGCACAGATAAGAGTGCAAATGCATGTTGGGTTATGGTCGCAATTGTTCTAATTCGACCCATAAACCCTTCAAATCAGTAAAATAAGCAGTAACAAATCTTTCCCCTTGATAGATCGTATGAATATCGCGAAGGAGTTGTAAAGCTCGAAAGTAATTACCTTTGGTAAAGTGATCCTTGAGATCGTTCCAAAGATCCACCGCATTGTCGATGTAGATAGTGCTTTGCGCGATGGAAGGGGAAAGAGAGCGAGTAATCCAAGAAACAACCATAACGTTGCATTGTTCCCAAGCGTCAAAATTGACATCCGAAATCGGCGGAGGAGAGATTGTGCCGTCAACAAATTTAAGTTTGTTCTTTGACAATAGGGCTCGCCGCATAGCCCGGCTCCATTGATGATAGTTACGACCATCTAAGGGAGGAGTAACAAGAATTGCTCCAGAGTTTTCTCTTGGGTGTAGATAATAAGGATTTTTATAGGAATCCAATGGTTCAAGATTGGGTGGAGAACTAACAGTAGGAGAAGGCTCTTCCATTAAAGAAGGTAATGAAGAAAGAAAGAAGAAAATGGATCTTCAGGCTGATACCATGTTACGAAGATGATAATTGGGTAGGCAAAATTGCTTACTTCCTCTTTTTATTGAAGGAAACAGTCAAAGTATATATGTACATGGGTCTAGAAACGGAATTACAAAATATAAAGAATATAAACTTAACAAAATAAATTGGGCCTAATAAACTGAACAGGGCTAATAACTAATAATTAAGTATGTAATAATCAAATCACCCCTGTTTGATTCACGAACTCTAAATCCGATTGCATTGATGTATATAGCTTATGGACGTAGTTGATGGAAATTAATTTTCAATCTAATATATATAGTAATAGGATATAGGAGTATAAAAGGGTTGTTTTGTTGTTGTTTCTTATAGGAATTTGACATAGAATTGTTTTCTCAATTTTTATTAATAATATATATATTATTTTAATATTTACCGGTTATAAAAATAAAGATGATCTTCTACTTGATGAATATCTAGATGATCTTCAATATGATAAAGATGATGAGAAGTTGAATTAATTATGTTTTGTTTTGTTTTGATTTTTTGGAGATATATATAAGACAATTACAAGTTTATATCGCTAACTTGGATTAATTTTAAACATATATGGTTTTACATTTTGGAGAGTGACATTTTTTATGCCATTTTGGAATGCTTGGAAATGTTATTTACAATTTATGAATTAGTTTCTATTCTATTAGTATTAACTATGAGCAAAATAGACATCAAATTTGATCTACATGATTGGAATATAGACAACAGGAGACATTAAAACTTATAGCATTATTCAACTAAAAATGTTTCCTAAAGTGTATAATGATTTTATCACCATAAAAAAGTCAATATAGTGTGTACTTACAACTGCACAATTGTGTATTAATAGAATAGACAACACTTTATAATGTGTAGTTAAATATATGTGACTATGTTTGTGAAATTATGGGGTAAAACAGTAGGCAACGGTTTATAAATGTAACATGAGATATCTGACAACATTTATGGAAGTGTTGTCTAAACCTATAAACAAACGTTAACATTAAATCATGCGCTATATATACCTTTTAGGCACCAATTTTAAGAATATGTGGCCTAAAGTGCAAAAATCGTTGCCTTTTTGAATAAGCATTGGCTATATACTCTACGTGTGGAAAACCATGGGCAAAGCGTTGCCTGAAGTTTAGGCCACCGTTTTATTGTTTTTCACCATACTTTTTATTATTGTCTAAGGTCAAAAATGTTGAGTGCCTTTTATATGTATATAAAATAAATAAATTACAGTTGCTAAAACAAAAATAGCTCATATATATGCATAGACAAACAGCAAATTTAAACAAAACTATAATTATATTGTTTTAATCATGATTTTATTGTTTGTATATGGTGATAGAGAAGGTAGAGTAAATAATACTCGAAGTTTAAATAGGTTAAGTTAAGAATATTCAAAGTCTAGAGAGACTTAGTTATAAGAATCCTCAAAGCTTGAAAAAGCGGATCGTCAAGAATACTTGTGATCTATTTGAAGAGAGAACTAGATGTAATAACCATATTGGTTGAGACAAATATAAAAATCATTGTGTATTTGTTCTTTTTGTTATCTCTTTACATTAGTAATCATTATATCATTTCTTCAAATGAATTTAATCAAATGTTTAATTAAAGTAAAATAAAAGATTTTACTAAAGAATATACTGATTTTTTTTTAAAAGGAAACACAATTAAAACCTCTCTTTTATTGTGTTTTATCACCTTTGTCGGAGACTTTTAGTGAGGTTTCTTCTCTCCCATACACATTTTTGCCTACCACTAGGTTCAGCTATAAAATTTTGCTTAAAATATTTAAGTTCAGTTCTACTCAAATCAATGTAATTTTGATAAAATAATGAGAGGACAATATTTATATACTTTTGTATTGCAAGAAACCCTATTAATTTATGTGATTCAGGATTAGAAGGATTATTGATTTATCCATATGCATTTTAACTTGAAAGTTAGTTGAAGACTTGAGTAGTTTTATATATTAAGATTAAGATAAGATATCCACAAATACTCATTTTATGTATTCACTTACATGAAAATTGACGAGATCATTTTCTACTTAAAACAGCTTAATAATTTTATAACATTATTATTTTTATTAATTCTTCAATATTAATGATCGTCATTTACATAGTAAATATATAGTGGAGTATAATATTCTCAAAAGTGATATATATATATATATATATATATATATATATATATATATTAATTTGGAGAGAGAATTGAAATAAAATAATAAAATATTACATTAAAAATATAAAACAAACTTATTTTGAAGCATGACTCTTAAGGATTTTTATAGTGCATTTGAAAATTAACATATTTTGTTACTATTAAATTAAATCATTAATACTTGAATGACATATGATTATCTATAAATAAGTTTGATCATATTTCAGATTTAACACAACCAAATTTGTAAGTTTTATCTTTTGGATTTATTTTAAAATGACGTTTTTTGTGATGATTTTAATAAAAACTAAAATTTTAAAATTTCAATTATGGAATAATTTATTTAATTACTGAGATTAAAATTGAATATATAAATGTATCAAAATATTAATTTAGTCAATTTTAATAGATACTATAATAATACTCATTTGAACAAATTAAAAAATTTATATTAATCAAAATATTGATATTACTGATACACTATTTGTTTTTTTATAGTAGAATAGAACTTAACATGTTTCTTTTGTTATTCTAACGCTTAATATAGGAAGAGATTGAGTAGTATGGGAATAAAAATAATTACAACAATTGATACACTTAAAATTGGATCTATATTTCTTATTATTAGATGGAAAAATAAAACCCAACTTTTTGTTTTTTTATAAAGACGACCATAATACAAATTATCATCACTACTAGTTGTCAGTTGCATGATTATTCACGCGTGTACCTTATCGTGACGAAGCTTCTTTTTAATTTTAAATTCCGTGCGTGTGTATAATTTTATTTTTAATTGTCGACAATAGCTTGATACTATAACTCTCACTTTTTCCATGTCATCAATTGCTTGTCTCTTCTTCAAAGTTGGTTCTTTTCTATCCCATTTCCTTTTTATGTCGCATTATAATTTTAATTTCCACTAATTTTATGTCATTCCAAAGTTTGAAATAATAGTTTAAATAGATAGTGAAAGATATCAATTGAAGACACAAAAAATAAGAATAAGGGGGAAATAGGAATTATGGCAGATTGGGGTCCAATTTTTGTGGCAGTTGTTCTTTTCATTCTCTTGACTCCTGGTTTGTTATTCCAAATTCCTGGTAGAAACAAGATTGTAGAGTTTGGAAATTTTCAAACAAGTGGATTATCCATACTCATTCATGCTTTACTCTACTTTGGTCTTGTGTGCATCTTCATGTTAGCAATTGGAATTCACATGTTCGCGGGATAATTAATAATCCTAAAATACCATGAATTGTTGATTTATGTATTGTTTTGTTGATTTGGTATTGGTTTGAATTCTAGGACTTTTTTTTATGTATATTTGGAAAAAATGAATTAATGACCAAATTTAGAGATGAAAGAGATGAAATTCGAGGCTAAATCACGTTTTGTAAACTTAAGATTGAAATTGGAGACGAATTTCATATTTTATTTTTAAATTTTGGTAATTAATTCGATTTTTTAGTGGTACGTTGATATTGTGTTAGTTATGCTAAGAGACTTTAAACAGATGATGTTTATATTATTTAGAATGCAAATGATTTTAACAATCTCAAACTTATTCATAAAAAATATATTCGTCTCTCTTTGAATAATTTTGAGGGATGCAAAGGATAATGACACTGGAAAAATTAGTGTAACACTAAAAACGGAGAGACAAGTTTTACTCTAATACTTGTTTGAGACTTAGAAGAAAAGATTGAAGATTGAAGATTGAAGATTTGTTAGTGGCTAAACACTTGTTCTCATTTGCTCATTGGATTTTGGTTTATGTCTCCCAATCTTATTTTATTTTTATTTTTATTATTAATTATTAATAATTATGAGTCTAGTGTCAGTGATTGCTAGAGATCTAAGATTCCAACCTAGTTGAAATCTCTTTCCTCTGTAAAAATTAAAAATATTGTGTTAGTTAAGTTAGTTTTTTTTTTTTTTTTTTTTTTTTTCTTTTCTTGTTTTGTGATGAAGTACAACACTGCAATGACTATTTAATTGAGACCAAGATTCACTGCAGTGATAGCTTGGTGCAGACACTACAGTAACTCATGTGTGAGCCATTGAATATACCGATTACTCTATTATTATTTTTTTTAGCAAACCAATTACTCTATTATGGCACTTTATTTATTTTGCTGAAAAAAATAAATGGAAAATGCAAGGTAGACAGAGAATGATATAGGTGATTGGACGGTAGATATCCTTAATTGTGTGTGGACGGTAGATATCCAACTTTCTTTTCATGTTATCTTTTATTTTCACCTTTGGTCTAATAAAAAATATATAGTGCATAGGAGAGATAATAAAGAAGAAAGAAGAAGATAAGATTAATATTAATCAGAGAATGAATCCAAAAGAAAACTAAACAGGGTGTCTCAATTGTTTTAAGAAACAGAAAAAATTAATAAAATAAAACAACCTCTTCAAACGAAGAAAAATGTACAAGAAGACTAGATCAGATGTTTAATGTTGACTCGGTGAAAGACAATTACGTAATTAACAAGATAAAAACCCATGCCCATGCCCAAGCCGAGGCCCGGCCCAGCCGGACGGCGGCGGCGCGCGAACGCGCGTGGTGGTCAATTTTGCACACATCCACCTTATAAACACTACTAGTGTGTGTTATCTTTACTATGTGAGACTTCCTTATTTTTCAATTCACACCAACACTAGTTCTCATTAATATCATTATTTCCAACAATCTTCTATTAATATCATAATCATTTTCAACACTTTGTTTGTAGGCACATTATTATTAACCATTAGCGCCAAGAGTCTAGGGTATTTTGAAGCTAAACTTTTGAGTTGTTTCTTTGGAAGCATTTGAAGAAACTTTAATTGATTTTAATTTGTGTTTTTTTGGATTTAAATTTCATTTTTGATGTAGATGTTGAAGATAAATAACTCTAACAAATTTAATTTAACATTCTATTTTTTAATAAAAAATATATTTTTGTTGATTTGGACTTGTCATTTTAACACTCTTATTCTTATGGATACATTACTCTCTTAACCGTCGTGTGAGCTTTTTTAATAGAATTAATCTGAATTTTTTTTAAAAAGTTACCACTACAAGCTTGTTTTTTATGGGGAATAAACACAGAAACACAATAACAAGTAATACGCAGCGGATATAAAATTCCCCAACTTGCAAGAACCCGTGAGGAGTAACAACAAATATATGGCAGCAAATTAATCAAAATAAAAGAGCGTAAAAAACACCGATATTTTAACGTGGAAAACCCGTCAATGCAAGGGTAAAAACCACGGGTCGTCCAGACCAAAGAAGTAGCTCCACTATAATCAAATAAGGGTACAAGAGAGTCTCAAAAAGATGCACAAAGTGTGCCTACAACCAGCCAAAATAACAAAGCACTAAAGCTTACAAATGAAAAGCAAGAAGAAGTAAAACATCTAAAAACCTGCTACTGTGCGAGCTCGATTCCTCCCACTCTAGAAGTCGTTTCGCCGATCCGACCGTTGAAAACGAAGCCCTGAATGTTGCGAATCTACTGTCCAAATTTCAGCCCGATCCAACGGTTAACGAATGCGCAATCAATGTTTTTCTGAGACTGATTTAACAAAATCGGGAATAGGGTTTACTCTTCTCTTTTCTCTTTTGGTGATTGCCTTTTTTCTCAAAATAGTCTCTCTCTTTTACAACCCTAATTAGACCACTCTCCACTTAAATAAGTGAGACACATGGATTACAATATTTGGGCTTTTCTCCACATAGGAAGGGAGCCCAATACCCAACAGTTTTGACACTAAAAGGAAGAATATAAAAGACAACTTCAAGCTTGTTTTGACACTAAAAGGAAGAATATGAAAGACACTGATACAAGAAAAATGTCAAATTTAAATGAATATATATGTAATATTGTCATAAAAAAAGACAGCTTCAAGCAGGACTTTAATCTTATTTCAATTTATCGGAACTATGATTTTAAATTGCAGTTGCAATTACTATAAAAACCCTTATTTTGCGAAAAAATGCAGGTAAATGCTGCTGATATAGCCCCTCATGTCTCCATCAAATTTGTGGTGGAGCTTAACTAAAAACTTGGGGGTGCGAAAATGAAATATAAAACGCATATTCAATATGTAAATTATGTTGTATATCGAAAGTTTAATTTGTAGTGTAAGCACAAATTTGATAATCTCTATACTCTTTGAGTGAATTGAAATCATCAATAATAAAATCCGAACTAATACTTGGACAATTTCCCTATTAATATAAAATGTCATACTATCTGCCAAAAACATAGGTCATTCGGGGTTGTTTTTTTATTTCTATTTTGAAATTTTCAAAAACTAAGATGAGGTTTGAGTTTTCAATTTTAGTTGAGTTTTCAATACTTATTTGTTGAGTTTCAGTTTTTATTTTATTTGAATTGAATCACTTTCTTTACTTTGTCTCATTATAAATTCACCAAATATAAAAAAATATTGACACGTAAAAATAAAAAAGATTAAATTTAATAATTTTAAAATAATTCAAATACTATAAAATTATAATTTATTTAATTATAATAACTAAAGTAACAACGGTTGAAAATGATAGTTGTGAAAGATGACTATCGTTGTAGTGACTGTTCATCGAAAACAGCTGTAGAGGTAAAAAAAAAAGAGTTGATACCTAGAGGTAGTGGTCGGAGTGAAACCGATAGTTGTGACACCCTAAACCCCAAAATAACATTTATAATAATTCATACTAAATTAATTGAAGAAAACTCGCGGATAAAGAAAATATGTTCAAGAAAATAAAAACTTTTATATCTATTTTAGGATATCACGTTTATCTAAATACACAAGTAACAATTCAACTTTGTTCCTCAATTAAAACAATGCAATTTTAATGAACTTGATTTAACTAGAATTTCTTGATTTAATTCCCAAGACTTACTGGTACTAAGGTTTTCATATAAAAAGTCATTTGTAATTACATAAGTAAAATACACATCACAACTCTTAATTCTCAATATCACCTATCAGAGCGGGGTGTCTCCCAAACTTGAACTTCAAGACTCATTAACTTGTAATAACTGCGATTTCGCAAACGCAGAGCCAAGCCAGTCAAACACAAACAACGAAATAGGTAAGTTTTGAAATCATGTCGATAGTATAATATAAGTATGAAGAACACGCAAATAATCATAATAGACGGTATCATAACCACATTACGATACATCAAAATATTCAAGCAAATAGTACCATATTATAACATCAAAATCACTCAAGTAAAATAATTATCTCAATATAATATGCATCAAATCATCTAATAGAAACTATTATTACTTTTGAAACCCATCAATCACAACAAACAATCACAAGAAAATGCAATGCTATGCATGAGCTTAGACTCTACTTCACAATGTGGTACCATTCTAACTCTGAAGTACTTGGTTAGGAGGCTTGATACTATGCCACCATCTTGGTGGACGGAAAATTCAAATTGGCACTGTCCTCATAGATCCCTTAACTCAACCCGAGACACATATACGCGACAGTCGAGGTAAGCATGTGTTGCATGGTAGCTCCCGAAATTTGGAGTGCTACCTCAAAGTCACCTAGGAATTCCCCACCCGAACACCTCCAAGGTCTAACAATCTTGCCTTAAGGCTCAACAGTAGACCGCCACGATCAGACTCATTCAGTTGTACTTCCTCGGAATCACTAGGCCTGTCAGGCCATGCCTATATGATGACAAAATAATCTCCACTTCACAAATTCTCAATATTTATTTTCTCCCCTCGTTGGCCTATGATACTCCATTAAGACCGTCATCTCAAACACAAATTAGAATCATCATTATTTCATCAAATATGGGGTCACTTCAATATTCTCATCACAATTTTTTAACATCGTTAATCATACATAATCATTGTTATCATATAAACTCATCACAAATTTACAACATCACTATCATCAATCAAACATCTTCACATAAACTTATCACAAATTTATATCATAAATCACACATCATCATCAAATAAACTTACATCATACACTGCATTCATATTTTATTATCACTTCAAATAAACTCATCTAATCAAACATATGCACCAAATTCATTTGAAATCAAATATCACAATAGTATCAAATACCACACATTTAACGAAATTAAATCAATCGGCACCTTATAAAAATTTATATTCAACATTTTAATCTCACAATTTTCATATTTGCACATTAATTAATTTCGCACTCAAAGGGCTACTCCGTACGTAGCGAGCCCCAGATGAATCGTTGGAAAATACGGTTTCCCCGTTCATCTCACAATATATTATACTCATGAATTCAAACGCTCTCTCACCCCTTACCTTATTTCGACGCTTTTACACACGAATACGATTCCATGAGTAAACAGTCTTTGTTCTTTGACTCTTTGTTCTTCAATCGATCTAACTCGACAGTTTATGGGTAAACGTCAAAAATAAATTATGAGAAACTACTCTAACAACTAAAATCGAAATTCGGTCAAGGAAAATTACCATAAATCATAAAACCAATTAGTGGATAATATAGCCACTTTTCACTCAAGTCGGACTTACGGTGAAGAAGAACGGTGCAAAATAAAGAATTCTACAAACGGAGAAGTCGGGTATTTTTAGAGAGAAATCGGGGTTATTAAAAATCTAAAAAATTGTGTTTAATTGACTAGCTAAACAAATGAAACAACATACTCAAATTTGGGCGAAAATGGAGAATGTTTTCTGGAACAGTTATCGATCACCGGTGCCAAACGATAAGCTTGTTGTTGGTTTCCTTTTGGTTTTAGAGCGGCAGGGGTTGAATTGTGTTTGCACAAAGTTGATAACTTTTTGATAATTTATAAATAATTAAAAATTAGTTTGGTTTTGGTGACGTACTTGGAGTAGAAGAAATCGAATTTAGAGGCAGCAATCAATGAAAGCATAAATAATTTGACGCGTAGAATTATCCTGGTTCACCACTAACTTGACTACATCCAGTCCCCTCATTCAGAAGGCTTTAATCCACTAATTCAAAAACCTTGAATTACAAAGCACCTGACCCTCCAAGCCAGTCTTCCCAAACAGCCTGACAACTCCAGACTTTTGAGGAACTAACCACCTTGACCTTACAAGCCAAGTCTTCTCCTAACAACCTGACAATCCCAGATTGAAGAAGGAACTAAACCACTATCGGGTTGGATACAAGAGATTGAAACTTGAGTAGTTGCTTCTAACAAAGCTGATAATAATAATAACTTTCTAACCTGAACAAGTGTTTCTCTCTTTGAACTCTAAGATGAATTGAGAACTTTGAGCTTGAGTTACTCTTTTATGCTTTTCGATGCTTTTCTCCTTCAGCCTTGAGTGTCTATTTATAGAGAAAATTTGGGCTTCAATTTAGTCCTTATTTAATTCTGAATTGTATCTTGTTTAGATTGAGTTTGTAAATTCTTCAAATTGATTCTGTTCCTGTTTTGTGTAGATTGACTTTGTAAATTCTTTAGAATGATTCTGTTCCAATTTTTTGTAGATTGACTTTGTAAATACTTCATATCAAATATTCTTCAAATCTTCATTAAATGTTGATCAAATATTCTTCAAATCTTCATTAAAATGTTGATCAAATATTCTTCAAATCTTCATTAAATGTAGATCAAATATTCTTCAAATCTTCATTAAATGTTGATCAAATATTCTTCAAATCTTCATTAAATGTTAATCAAATCTTCACTAAATCTTCTTCAAATATTCTTCAAATCTTAATCAAATCTTCTTCAAATATTCTTCAAATCTTCTTCAAATCTTGACCATATTTTCTTTTCAACTTGGTCAAAGATTTTCTCCAATTATAAATTTGAATCAAATCTTATTTTAGATTTTCTTCAAAAACATGAATCTTCTTTCACACTCTTTGAAGTCAAATATATTGTTCTCATAAAATACTTTTGTTAACATCAAAACTCTATATGTAAAACCAACTTGGTTCCAACAATCTCCCCCTTTTCGATAATGACAAAACTTGTATTTTTGATAACAACTTTTCTTTATATTTCATTGACTCCCCCTAAGTCTTAGTATCATTTTCTTTCTACTTTATCAAATATCTTTCTCCCTCTTTTGTCATCAGACAAAAAAACTTGAATGTCAAACTTTGCCTCTTTACCTTTTTTTTTTTTTCTTTTTTTTTTTTTTTTTTTTT
>JBBPBQ010020321.1:41928698-42023832 GCA_037974755.1 Cicer yamashitae
ACACAATCCCATTAGTCTCCTTTTATGTTTTACTATTACTATTTTTATTTTATTTTTTTAAAACAAAATTTCATTAATAAAACATTATTAATATTTCAAAACTAATATTTCATAATAAAATAATTAATCTTTAAAAAATACATATTACTACTAATGAAACTCTCATATTCAAAATAGTCACTATAATTATACTTATTTTTCAAAACAAATTAAAATACTATCATCATTAGAGAATAGTCAAAATCATAAAATAAATAAATACATCATCAACATTTTATATTAATTACTAAATCATAATAAAATTATATAAAATCACAATGCCATTACAAGTATATCAAACTAAAGGGAATCAAACACAATATTGCCACTACCTCAAGATAATTATTTATAAAATAAATAAATAAAAACAGACAATAGTTTAAATTAATTAAAATATAACTATGTGCACGCTTAACATCAGTCAAACGCACATGAAAACATCACATTAATTACTCACGCGCAGATATACGTAAAATCGCCTAAAATCTTAATTTTTTAAAAATATTTCACTAAAATACTATTATTTTTAAAAAAATATATAAGATTATAAAATATAATATTTGTTATTTATATCACTCATTTAGTCTAATATGTACAAGATTAGAATAATAGAAAGCACACATATAAAGAAAATTAATCTTAAAATTAATCAACATATATTCTAAAATAATTTTAAATTCAAATTAATTATTTAAAATCCTATTTCATTGATAAAATAATTTATCATAAAATTTGGGGTGTTACAATAGTGACTATAGTGGTGGAAGGTGGTGGCGTCGGTGATGGGAAATGGTGGTGGGTGATCGGTGGAGGTGGTGACGGGCAATGGAGATGAAGGTCGGTGGGGATGGTGGCGGCGATGGAGGTTGTTAGAAGTTGTGGCTTTTATCTAGTTTCTCAACTTAGTTTTGATAATTTTTATTGCTGAAAAAATCTTAGTTGTGACTGTAAAAACTCGAAGAGTTGTGATAAGGCAAATTAGTCTATTAACCATGTAGTATTTTTTGACTTTTCATTTGCAACCAAACATATATTAAAAGATTTATAATTTTTCTTAAGAGTCGAAGCAGAACTTAGAGTTAACAACTTCATTACTTGCTCACTAAATTTACTATTCAAATCTTGCAATTATTTTGAAGACATGAGTGTCATTGTCTTGCTGAATAAGAATCATTAAGTTCATGAATCTCAATTTCATGTTTTAGATAAAAAGATGTCACATATGTTAACAATCCATCCCAAACATCTTCTCTCTAGTCTTGAATAAGTGATTTTATTAAATGAACCAAATGCATAGCATCAAATGAAGATTGTTGTTTCAAAGTACCAATTTCATTTGCCCTATACCAGTGACAATAATAAAAGTCAGTTTCTCAAAGAATTTATGATCTTTAATAATTTCTTTTGATGCAGTAACCAAGACAAGTTGAAATCAATGGAAAAAATAATGGAAGAAGTATGTATTAGGACAATCCTTCATAAATATTGCATGTAAACCATTCTGTTCTTCTAATATTTTTAGTAACATTAATTTTATCTCGAGAAAATAAAATAAAATCACTATTATATCTTTGACCACTCTTGTATAAAATCAAATTTATCAACAAATTTTAAAACAAGAGCCGTTAATTCTTTTATTTTATTCATCACGAGCTTCATATACAAACATACAAAATTTGGAATCACCAATTCCCTCATGGATATGCTTTTCCACCCTATTAGAAAAAATATACCAGATCTCTTTATAAATTTGATGTGAAGTATACTTGGAATTATATGGAGCATTTTCCAACACAACTTTTGCCACATCATAAATGTAAGATACTTAGAGTTTTACCAACTAAAGAAAATTACATTGATTTCTGGGTTCACTAGTTTCCTGTAACCGCTAAAGTCCATAGTTTGACGTGTTAACCAACAACCAATGTCAATTGAAGTCACGAGACATGGTAAGTTCCTCATAATTTGATCCGAGCTTTACACTAGAATAACATTCATATATAATAACCCATGTTTATTCAACATGTATTGACAAATAGAGGAAAAATTCTTTTATTTAATTATTTTGTTATATTTTTAACTTTCTTCCATCCTTTAAAACCGGTAACAATAAAGTCATCTACTTGGTATTTTGGGATATCCACTTAGTCTCTTTCTAAAAAGATAACATGGTAAACAATATCCAATATTTTCTTAAAGTGAATTCTAGCGATGGATGAAAGATGCTAAACCAAATATGTCGGAATCATTTTGGATGATCCTCTTTTTTAATGTTTTAAAAGAGACGAGTAGTAAAAATCACATATACAAAATGTGGAAAAAGTGAGGTATCCTAGATTCGAACATATGCCCCAATATATTAAATATCTTTACAACTCCCATTTGAGTTGTACTTCAAGGATGATCCTCTGTACAAAAACAAAGATTATTGTTCTAAAATCATTTTATATGGTCCTCAATTAAGAAAATGGTCCCTAATAATAAAATGTTATAGGGTGATCACCCCTTTATTTTTCTTTATTTAACCCGTATTTTTACAACATTAAGCCCAATTAAAATACAAATTGTCAAGTTTGTTTGGGTTATCTTTTTTTTTTCTCCATTATTATTGTTTTTGAAAGGCAAGTACGTCATAGTAACCATCAACGGGACAAATTGCCAAGATAAAGTGAGTCATGAAAATAAAAGATATCGTCATAGTAACCATCAACGGAAGAAGAAGTCATCACTAATATGATTCATATGTGGGAAAAGGGACACCACCAAAATGATTGTCGGTGGGAATAGAAGCCACTGTTATAATCTATTAGTAACAACTAAATTGCATGACAAACACCAAGGAATAAGCAACACGACTCTAATGAAACGAAGCCATGATTGATCAACGGAATAAGAAAATGCGTCCAAAACATGAGAGATAACGGCTGTTTGAACAATGACACATATTTTCGTTGATCAAAATTGGAGAGTAAGGGCAGATCTGAAACCATCGAAGAGAGAATAATCGTGCACCAAGAAGAATCCCATCAATTGAATTGCAAATCTTCTAAACCTGTCAGCTAAGAGCCCACTCATAAGGGCTGCAACAGCTGCCACGGCAAAGGCTGGAGAGTTTCCTCCACCAAAAAATCTGATCCCACGATCCACTTCCCAAGGACACCACAATATATGCACAAAACCTATGCACATTGAGATTACACCATAGCGACAATCCTTGCCACGATGCTTCATCTCATTCAACAAAGTTGCAATGGAGCACGCACCTGTGGCGCCTGAAGGATGCCAAAGAGCGATCGCACCACCATTGACATTGACTCTACTTGGATCAAGACCCAATTTTTTGCATGAATAAATAAACTATGATGCAAATGCCTCATTGATTTCGAACAAGTTGATGCTACCAAGTTCAAGACCAACAGATTTCACTGTAGCTGGAATAGCAAAAGTTGGGCCAACACCCATGATAGCAGGATCAACACCAACAGCGGCAAAACTCCTGAAGATTCCAAGAATAAGAAGCCCCTTTTGGACAGCCACACTTCTCTTCATGAGGAGCACCGCAGCAGCACCATCACTTACTTGGCTAGCATTCCCTACAGTTGTGGTTCCATCCTTTTTAAATGCAGGCTTCAGCTTTGCTAGATCCGTCGTATTTGCGTTTGGCCGGAAACCGTCATCAACATAAACAATAATTTGCTTATCCTCTCCAGTTTTAGGATCCACAATCTTTGTAGAAACTGGAATGATTTCTTCTTTGAATTTACCAGTTGTTGTTGCAGCTGCGGCGTGCCTGTGAGACTCAATAGCAGCCTGATCTTGCTCCTACCTTGTCACGCCGTAACGTTAAACAACATTTTCAGAAGTGATTCCCATAGGAAGAAGACAGTCCCGGGCTTGTGCAAAGGTTTCCACCTTTGGGTTAATATTGTGATGCCTCCAAATGTTATCTTGTGACATACACTCCAATCCAGCCCCAATTCCAATGTCATAGAAACCAGCTTTTATGTAAGCAGCAACATCGACAATTGCTTGAAGTCCAGATGAACATTGTCTATTGACAGTTCGAAGTGGCATAGTCTCTGGGAAACCAGCATAAAATGCCGCCATTCTGCATTCCGTTGCTTTTTCTGACCCTGGTCCTAAAACTGTGCCAACAATAATGCCTCCTACTTCACTTGGTTCCACATTTGTTTTCTCTATCACAGCCTTGAGAACTGGAGCAAGTAGATCATTCAGAAGGGTATCCTTGAATCCCCCACGCTTTGCTTTGCAAATGGCGGTACGATATGCAACTACAATCACAACATCATTTTCAGATCCACTTGTTTGCCCAGCAGAAGAGAATGAAGCTGAGAGATCAGTGGATTGATGAGTATGAGATAAAAAAAACTGAATTTGAAGAATTAGGTTGTAAATGTTTAAGAAGAACTTTCTGTCTCTCAATTTCTTTCTCCATATTTTTTAATTGAAAACCTTTCTCTATTTCTCTCCTTGAGAGTATCTTTGGAGTTTTGCCAACGAACGGCCGAGGCGAGCTGAAGCGAGGCGAGGCAGCAGCGGCGCAAGATGGCAAGAGGGCAGCACGGCAGCGGCGCGACGCAACGCAACAGGAGAGTGAGAGAGGAAGAGAGAGTTGCGCGCACCTGCTCTGATACCATGTTCAAGTTGTGGGATTTTAGAGAAAAGGAGGAGAGAAAATAATAAGGGTTTGAATATTATTGATAATAGCTTAATGCTGACTTGATTACAAAAGACTCAATAATAATCTCTATTTATAGAGAAACATAGACTTAATCCTAAATCTGGAACAAATCTTAATAATAATGAGATATTCTAAGATATCTCTATAATTATAAATTGATCCTAGAAAATAACTCAAGATAATCTAATATAATATAAAAGATATTATAAGATATCTTTTACGTGAGTTAATTCATAGATATGATGAATGCAAGCTTCTTTAGGAAAATTTTTGTGTTTTGATGTATGTGTAAACTATGTTTTAATTAGATGGTTTTGTGTGTCTTTATTGATTCTTCCATTCTCAATATCCACTTAAGTTTTCTAATTAGAAAAACCATTTTCGTAACTTCATTTGATTATGCATACCTTTAGGTGCAAGTTAAAAATAATTTTCAAAGTCATGCAATGCATTAAAAGCCTTTTCAAAATGATTTTTAATTCCATGAATTGACTCATATGCATATTAATCAACTTGCATAGCCTGTAAAGTTTTATAAAGAGTATTTTTGACAAATGAATCAACTCACCTGATGTGTAATTGACTTAAGAGTAATTGAGATGGAATCCAATATGATTTAGGAACTTAAGAGAGAGTATAACAAAGCAGCATTAATTTTTAAAGGAGATGACTATTCATATGGGAAAGAACACATGAAAATCCAATCGTTTCTTATGATTTGGATGTTAAAAAACAATTGAAAATTGATCATATGTTCAAACAATTATTTGAGGCGATGTTGCAATTAACAAACTTGAAATGGATTAGATAAATTTAGATAAAAAGTAAATACAATACGATTGAAAAACTTCGAATATCATCAAGTCAACTTTAGGACAAGATGAATATTATAAAGTTTCTCATTGTAGGACTTCGCAAAAACGTAGGGCACCTTAGAGATCGCACATGAAGGTGATGGAAAACATAAGAAATGGGGAGTTTGAATTGTGTTTTGTTATTTATGAAAGATACTTCAAAAGCTTAACCAAAAAGTATGTTCTTTATCAAGTCATTCAACTTACGATTAAAATAGGTTTGGAGACAAAGAGGTTGAATCATAAAGAACATAGATAAGAGAAACAAAGAGATATAGAGAACACACACATTTTATACTAGTTCACAACAGGTTGTTGCTACATCTAGTCTTCCCCTTATAGAGAAATTTTGTCTTAGTACAGTCGATGACTTAATCTATTATTTTAATAATATCATACAAGTATTGTTTATTTTGCATCTTCAGACTTTGAGTGTTCTTCTCTAGCCTCTCCAAGCTTTCATCGTTAGAACCCTTCTTCAATATTTTAGTAGCCTAGCCGTTGAGGTTCATAACTGTTGTTGTACCTTTTCAGGTACCTCTTAGGTGTGATAGAATTGTTGTCACTATCAGGATGGTTTACATCAGTTCTAGTTTGTGTTTGAGTCGACACAAATTTTGTTTCTGAATTCTAACTCACATTGAGAAAATGTAACATATCAAGTCCTATATCAGTTCAAGTGTGTGAAAACACTTTGAATGATTTACATCAATTCTAAACACTTTGTCTTCTTTAGAGCATTGACTCTTTTATAGCTTGTCATTTTAGATTAATTACTTCCATCAGAGCACTGACTATCTTGAGTGTTGTCTTTTTATCAGAATGTTGACTTTTTTAGAGTGTTGACTTTTTATCAAAAGTTAGACGATACAATGCTTGCCACAGTTATCAAAGGAAGACAATCATTTTGGTTGACATACTTATTAGAGGAAGACAATCATTTTTCTTGACATACTTATCAGAGGAAGAACATCTAGATCGTTGCTTGTATTAACAGATTCATTGGAGGCATGTTTGAGAGCGCATTCATTAGAGTCCTAAGGGGATCTTGGTGGGGTCACAGAGTGGCCACGACCACCCCAATGTCCCCAAATTTTTTTAAAAATAAAAATAACCTATAAAGTAATTACAAAATTACAAAAAATACTAATAAAAAAATACACTACATCATACAACTTAAATTTCAATTGTATGTGTTTTGAGTTTTGTCTAGAGATATAAAAATCAAACTAATGATTTGATAAATTAAAAAAAATTGAAATCAATTAAATTTATTTATTTTTTTCTGTTTCAAGTTCAATCTGAATCAAACCAAATAAACACAATCTTTGTTGATCTGAGTATGATTTTACTTCATTTTAAATCGACTATTGATATCTGAATAAAATCATTACATTATATCAGTAGTGTTATCTTAAATAAGTATTATATTTAAGGATTTTTTAATCATTTGCATATTATTTTTCCTATTGTAGTATAAAACATGCTATTCATTAGTTTGGGTTTACTTTTTATTAATGTCAAATTGATTGAAGTGAACTAAATCAACATGCTATTCATTAGTTTGAGTTTAATTTTGGGATAAAAATTGTAAAAACTCAACCAAACTAACTATTTTTTTGGTTAAGATTATTTTTCCTCTTCAAACATACAAACCAAAACAAAATGTTATACTCATAACTTAGTCTCTCCTAAACATGTGCAACTTTTTCGTCCAATTCCTCTTATTTTTCAATTGTGTTTGCAAAAAAAATTGTGTGTTTACATTCCAACTTTACAACCTAAAGTTCTAATATACAATAAAAATACTATATTTAATTTATCAATTCAAATTTAAAAAATTCGACACCCCAAAAGTATTTTTTCAAGCTCAGCCACTGATCATAGTCAAACACAATTGTACTAATTTCTTTAAAGTCACTGTAATTTTTGTTTAGAAGATTATCTTTTCTTTGGTCATCAAAGGATCTAGCTTATACCAAAACAATGACTTCTATTCCTTTTTCCTTTAATGTTTTGACTCAGACTGTATATCGTAATACTTCTTATTGCTATATTATGATTTGCTCTATTAGTAAATATACTTATTTGTTTATTAGGTGATCATATTCTTGTGTTTAGAAACAGTTAGATTATTATCTCTAACTCACTTGTAATTTATGCTACCTTAAAATAGATAGTCATTAATATAAATCTTTGTCTTCTAACTTAATTTGCACACTTAGCAAATACAGTTAGTCATTAATATAAATCTTTGTTTTTGTTATCATCAAAACATCAACTAGAGGATTGTAGCTAAAACAACTTTTGCACTAACAATCTCTCATTTTTTATGATGACAAATAACTATACAATTAATGAACAATTTTCCTTCACTAAATAAGGTTTAAAAGAAAGCTCCATTGAATATGATAAATGTGATTCTTTAAGAGTTTCAAACTTATTAAGTTATTTTATTTTTGATACACATGAGGGTAAGTTAAGAGAGAAAAGATAGAGGTAAAAAAAATAGAGATGTCAAAAAAATATGATCAAACTTTTCAAAAAGATGGTAAGTGTGTATAAAAACGGTAGAACTAATCTGACAAGAAGGTTACCTAATAATGAAGCTTACTATCTAAAAATATCCTAATTTACCCAAGCCTTATTACAATTCAAATGTCCTCTAAAAGTGTATGTCATATTGCACTGTATTTGTCATCTAGAAATCTTTCAAGCCTATGGTAGAGTGGTGCATGTTCTAGAAATTGAGTCAAAAATTAATAACTCTTGGTAAATAGTTGAGATAGTTTTTGGTAAGAAGCGTGAAAAGAGAAGTTGAATTTTGAAAAGTATTTGTTCAATTTATTGGTTTGCCTCATGTTCAAAGTAATTCCCTGTGAACACTGAACTTTCATTTGAGAGGGAAAATTGAGAAGTTTAGCACGAATATTCTTATTGTAAAATTTGTAGTAGGTTGTAGATTATAATTTTTTTTGATTTATGCCTTTTTTCTAGTTTGATTTAAATT
This sequence comes from Cicer yamashitae, assembly GCA_037974755.1. Lineage (NCBI taxonomy): Eukaryota > Viridiplantae > Streptophyta > Magnoliopsida > Fabales > Fabaceae > Cicer > Cicer yamashitae. The sequence continues at coordinate 41,937,304 of JBBPBQ010020321.1, forward strand.
GCCACTTGAAGACGATCAACAATCTAAGTTTGGGGTTGTAATTACGTGTCATTTCGTGTATATTTTCTAAGTTTTTAGTTTCATTTGTACTCTTTAAATAATAGTTTTGTCAATTAAGTCCTGGTGTAGATTAATTTTTGTGTTCCATTGTTCTATAAGTAATAAGTGAAAAAAAGTGATGTGCTTTCTTCCCTAACCATACAAATTCTTGTAATGTTGTTTTATTTGTTTGATTCAGCAAAAGGTGGAAATCCTAAAGTAGAACAATACAAACAATACTTAAGAAGTTTTCGAGTCTCACTCATGAAACTCAAAGTATTCAAGGGAATGGTGCCAAAGATATTTCTGGCAAATATCATCCAGCGAGATAAAACTAATTTTGAGTCAATTTTGAAGGGTCAAATTCTACCAAATCTTGTCTAACAAAGACTGTTGCTCACTGGGCGAGGTGATAAGCAATTGGAAGGTTGTTCGTCCTTATAAAATATCTCCTGACAACCAGACCAACTCGGGTAGTGAGTTAATCACAATTTTTAAATTTGTTCTTCACTGCCAGATTTCTCCAAGGGATGAATACACCTTGGTTTTGGCGTTTTGGACGCTAAGGAGACATACTGGTGCATCTAAGGAGCTCGAAATTGAAGATTTCAACCTAGAAACTAGGTTCAGATTTCTATTACAAATTTTTCGTGTGTAATACTTTGATCTCTTTTATTTTTATTTGTTCAGAATCAATAGTTAAACTCTCCATTGTTAGGGATGAATGGAATAAGACGAAAATATTTAGTTCTTGAATTGATATTTGGTTATTTGAATGAGTTCAATTGAATTGTGTTATAAATTTCTATACTTGATGCTTTTTACTGCTTGATGAATGATTAATTAATTTACGATTCAAAGTTTGAAGCAAGAGTGGAATTTTGGAATGCTTGAGATTGAAAGTTTGTGTGGCATGTACTCTAAACATAGATGTAGACACATGAAACAACTTATAATTTGTGTTATCAAATGCTTAATCCTACTGCATATATAATTAATAATAATTTGTAAAAATACTTAATAATTTGCTTAGAATAGATTAATAATTAATAATACAAAATAAATAAATGGTTGATTGACTTGCTACGTATATGTCACTTATAAACAACTTAGTGACAATAATTTGATGATTTTAAAGGTCAAACATTTTTTTTTTAAATTACTTGTAAATGTTGGATGAGTTGTAAATTATTTTGAATGATAAAATAATATAAGATTAGTTAAAATGTAAGAAGTTTCAATCTCAATTAACCAAATATGAGTTGTAACAACTTAATAGTAATCTTTCTTTTTTAAATCAAGTTCGTAAACCTAAAATATTTTGTGATTAAATTAACCAACACACATCCAAATCTTCGTAGTTTTGATTGCATTTAAAAGCAATAGTAGATTAGACGATTAACACATAACATAACCAAAATATTGTTTAACGTGAGTTGGTTTTGTTTATATTAAATATTAAAATTAAGATAAGATAAATATAACTAAAAACAAATAATCTTAACTGGTGATATACACTACAAGTAAACTTAAACGTATCGACAAAATTTTATGGCGGAATTGTATTGAGTAAGAAAAAAATTAATTTACAGCATAACCGTTGGTAAACTTTTTTTTTTTATTTTTTTAACTCAACTGTTGGTAAACTTTAAGAATAAAAATTGCCACTTTTTAATTTAATTTGCACTTAATTTTTCGATTTTCAATTTCTCACAGCTTCTTCGTTTTTAAGTTACGCACATATGTCATTTCTATTAAATAAAATATATATTTTATTTAAGAGAAATGATATAGAAATACATATTAATAGAACATATAAATATATGTCAATTTCATAAATCCACTAACTATTGGTTCTAATGTACATGTTGAAAGAGTCAAAAATTTCATAGTTAAAAAGACTCTAAAAAACAAAACCCCTAAAATTTTGTGGGTTTAATGGAGTCTATGAGTTCACTTTTTCAAAAAAGATTATTAAATTTTTCTTTAAAAAATTTCTACAAAATATTTTTTGATTATTTTTCGAGAAATAAATTTTTTCGATTTTTTTCTCAAAATTTACTTATTTCGAGGAAAAAAAATCAATTTTTTTTTAAAAAAAAAGAATTTTTTTTATTTTTCTCACAATTTTTCAAGAAAAAAAATGATTTAATATTTTAGATTTTATTTTGAGAAATTTTTTCAATATTTTTTGAGAAAAAGAATTTTAAAAAAATTTTCAAAAAAATTCTCAATTAACAAAATATAAAGCCCTTAAAAAATCATTCACTTAAAAGGACACAGAATAATAAAATAATAGACCGGAGTTACATATGGCTCCCACATATACGCTCTCTCTTTTCACTTTCTCTATATACTTAAAAAATATTGTGTTTCATTTATGTCTAAATTTATGGTCTTACATATAATTTTTTACTTAATTTCCTCTATTTTGTTCACTAATCCTTCTTTTCATATACCAAACATAAAACAAAACTCATATCGCAAAACGCTACAACGTGTATCACCAACAACTAGGGGTGGGAATAGGTTGGGCCGAACAAGGCTTTGCTAAGCCTCAGTCTGATATGTAAAAAAATTCAAGGCCTAAGCCTGACCTGTGGCCTGTCATAGGCTTACTTTTTAGGCTTGAGTCTGACCTTGATAGAAGTCTGGTATGGCTTGTTAGCCTACTTAAAAGCCTATTTCATTTTAACAATTTTGAATAAGTAATCAAACATATCTTTAAATAGATTAACGAGTTAATTTGTTAGTGAAATTAAGTTCTATTTTGATATTTAACATCACATTATGAAGAATATGACTTTATATACATCCCACTTAAATTATATTATATAATAATACATTTCAATATGCCAAAAACTAAATGAGGTTAATATGCGTAAATTACTAAAAGTTGAATATATAACAAAAGGATCAAAATTTAATATAATAATTACAGTCGTAAAAAAATATTATTAATTTTCCAGTGTTCCTTTTCTTTCTCAGTTAATTTTTGAGTCGTTTTATCAATAGTTTCACTACAAGAAGTTTTCATTATTACGACATTTAGCCTGCAACGGTTATAAAATAACCGCTCTCACCACAACATTGTGACGGGTCTTGGGGCAATTTTTGTCAACTGCCGCCGCCCTTTAAAGAAAACTCAAATCACTCCCGCATTTCATTTCCCAGTTTTTGTTGTCTTCACTTCTTAGTCCCATGTTGTCTTCTCAGTTTCGCCAAACCCTAAAATTTATGAAAAGCCCCAAATCTCACCAACCTATGTCAACGTTGAAGGAAACGAAATCAAACTTTGAAGAAAAACGAAATCACCTCTGTCAAAGAAGGTGATTTATCATCTTGCAAACAAAATCAACTCTTGCAAAGGTAATCTCTCAATCTAGAGCTGACTGTAACACCCCAAATTTTATAATAAACTATTTTATTAATTAAATATTATTTTAAATAAATAATTTAGTGTTAAAATTATTTTAGATATATGTTGATTAGTTTTATGATTAATTTTCTTTATATGTGTGTTTTCTATGATGTGTTAATATGTACATATTTGACTAAATGAGTGATATAAATAATAAATTTTATACTTTCTTATTTTATATATTTTCTAAAAATCATAGTATTTTATGGTACATATTTTAAAGAATAAGATTTTATGATATTTTACGTGTACACATGCATTCGTAATTAATGTGATATTTTCTTAGATGTTCGACTGATTTTAAGTGTGCACGTAGTTATATTTCGATTATTTATAACTATTTCTATTTTTAGTTTTTTATTTTGTGAATAGTTATCTTAAGATAGTAATCATATCGTGTTTAATTTCCTTATTTTTATATATTTGTTATGATATTGTGATTTTATATATAATTATTACGATTTAGTAACTAATATAAAGTGTTGATGTTATATTTATTTATTTTATGATTTCAAATATTCTCTAATGATGGTAGTCTTTTAATATGAGTATTTGAAAAAAAAAGGCTAAATTACATCCGCGGTCCCTTAACTTAATTTTAGTTAACGTTTTAGTCCTTTATCTTTTTTTTTCCCAAGTTGGTCCTTTATTTTAATTTTAATTGACAATTTGATATTTTATGTTTTAAAATGTCAACAATGTTATCCTTTTTTTTACGAAAATTCAAAAAAATCATCAAAATTTTCAACCAAAGCCCATAACACTCGTATTTTCATTCTTTATTTGATGTTTTTGGAGATGAAAATATGAGTTTATTTGAATATTTGAGTTATGAATTTGATTAAATTTGCATTTTATTGAATATGATAATGAATTTTATGGGTTTTAGTTGAAAACTTTGATGATTTTTTTGAATTTTTGTAAAAAAAAGGATAACATTGTTGACATTTTAAAACATAAAATATCAAATTGTCACTTAAAATTAAAATAAAGGACCAACTCGGAAAAAAAAAAGATAAAGGACTAAAACGTTAACTGAAATTAAGTTAAGGGACCGTTGGTGTAATTTAGCCAAAAAAAAAAAGTATAATTATAGTGATTATTTTGAATATGAGAATCTTAATTATTAATTAATGTATTTTAAAAGATTAATTACTTTATTTTATAAAATAATAGCTTTGAAATATTAGTAATATTTTTTGTAATTAAATTATGTTTAAAATAAATGAGTAAAATGTGTTTTATGGGTTAAGTCCAAGAGTAAAATAATAATAATAATAATAATAATATTAATAATATTAAAATAATAACAATACTAATGAACAAAAGAAAAAAAAAAAAAAAAAAAAAGGGAAGGAGCGTATACGTCTTCATGTATGCCGCCTCCATAGTCCATACCTATTTCTTCTCCATCTTCTTTCTTCGACCATGACCATTATAGTGGGTGTCGTGCAAAACCAAGGCCACATTTGTGATCGTCATGATTTCCTCTTTCATTCCCAACCTGAATCGCAAATTGAAACATCTTATTCCTCTTTGTCAAAAATCGCACCTCCGCCTTTTGATCAAGATTCTGGGCACCACGACTATTACCAACGAAAACCAAGACCATATTTGGACTCCACAAAACACCCTCTTCCATTACCTATGCCTGGAATCACCAACCGTTATGCTTCAAAAAATGGGTTTTCACCCTCATTGCGGCTGTTTTGTCGAATTCCGGCCAGCACGTTCATCGTCTTGAAAAGCTAACAGCATATTTGGATTCCCCTCGTCGAATCCTTCAAGAAACACTACTCATTTGCGTGTTTCAGTGAAGTTGACGTCGGACCCTATCGGGGCTCCAGTACATCGGTGAGACCTTTTCTAATAACCTGTTACACGACATTTTGAATATGTTTCTTCGCCTAATATTTTTATTAATTATATAATGCTGATTTTTATGCCCCGCGTAAATTATCAACCATGTTTCATTAACTCTGCAAATCCGTCGACGCTTTTCGACTTGCTCGTTGCGCGTTGTCGGCATCTCATGGTTGTTGAAAATTATTATGGTCGTTGTATCTTATGAAAGCGTCAGATTGAAGTATGGGGTGAGAGAGAGTTTGAATTAAGTGAGATGAACGGGAAAACCGTATTTCCCATAATTCATTCGGGGCTCGCTACGTGCGGCTAAAGCCCTTTGAGTAATAATTGACTAATAAGAAAACTTGAATTTGGTGAGTTTAAAATACGAGTTAGAAACTTTTATAGGGTGTTGTTTGATTTAAATTTTGAAGATTGTGTGGTAGCTGAATTATTGTAGAATTGTGTATTTGATGTATTCTGTGTTTTGTTTATATCAACCTTGATATTGTTATATGATATAAAATGTGATGAATTGTTATTATTTGCATTTCAATTGAAGTAGTGTGTGTGAATGATTTAGTATTATATCTGTTGGTGAAAATTATATATTGTTGGAGTTTGTGTATTATGATGATAAGTTTTGAATGTAATATATGACTATGAAAATATGCATTGATGATTACTTGTTGACTTATTGTAATACCCTTAATTTTTTAAAATGTACTTTTTGTATTTTCGGGTGCTTGTGTGTTGAATTCTGAGGCTTTTTAGCCTGTTTTATTGGTATTTTGGATGTTAAAATGCCATGAATATTTTGTGGGTCTCGTTTTAAATTATTTGGCGAGAAATAATTTAATTACGTTGCGGAAAATTTATTACCGGGTAGTTTTGTTAAAAATATCTCTAGTTGCTGAAAATTTTATCTGTCAAATGAGTTGCAACGAGAGTAGATATTTTTATCAAAATAGTTGAGATGTGAGTGAGGTGATGTGTGTAAGAGTATTTAGATATTTGTTGGTTTGGTTTATATATATATTTATATATATATATTGGTTGGTGAGTTAGTAATATTTATATATAGTTAGTAAATTAGTATGTATATATATGTGAGAGAAAGGATTAGAAACAGAGAAGCAAAAAACACTCCCTGCCTCGCGTTCATCTTCTCTTTCTTTCTTTCCTTGCTTCGCGACAAAGTGTTGGTGGTTTTCAAAACCGCCAAACACAAAACCTCACATATCACCTAGATCTAAGCTTTATCTCGCGACGCGACTGAAGAAAAAGTTGATCGTGATCACGTTGCGGTGCTTGGGAACTAATTTTCGCAGCTCTGTGCGAAGCGGGAATTTTACCAGAATTATATCGCGGTGCCGTAATCGGCCGTTCGAGCTACCGTCGAGGTAAGGGCTCCTTCCAAACTTTTAGCTTGCATATAGGACTCTATATGTGTATTTGTGGAGTTTGATTTTGATGGGGTTATGTGTGAATTTGGGAAAAGGTATTTAATGGGTTTTATGTGAGTTGTGGAAAAGAAATTTGGTAGTTTGTGTTTAAGGATTTTGAGTTTTGATTTGGTGTATTATGGTTGAAAATGTTTGGAAAATAAATTTGGTGGGTTTGAGGTGAGATGTTGTGAGAAATGAATTTAAATGCATTTTGTGGGAAAAATGGTGAAATTGAATTTAATGAGTTTTGAGGTGTGGGTGATGGTGATTTTTACTTGGCGTGGTTGATATGTTTATGGGTAATTTGATGAAAGTTGAGGTATGCTTGATGTTTGAAGATGTGGGGTTTTGAATAAATGCAATCTATGTGTGAATTTTGATTTGGTGTGATATGAATTGATGAGATTGTGTATGTGGTGATTTGAATTCAATATGATTTGTGAATTCAATTTCATGTGATTTGAGGATTGTATGCGTTGAGTATGCTCTGTGTTAAATTTGAGAATCATTAGTGTTAAATGAGCATTAAAAAAGGGGAATCTTTTAATAGCTGCATTTACTTAATGATTGTGGTGTCGAGAGTCAGAGTATGCTCATGCATTTCATAGTAGTGATAGTGGTGACCAGATGGGCCACGGGATGATTCCATGTGAATTGTTGGTTCATCTTATCCTTGCGGGGATTATCGCGTCGGTGATAGTGGTGACCGGATGGGCCACAGGATGATTCCATGTGAATTGTTGGTTCATCCTATCCTTGCGGGGATTATCGCGTCGGTGATAGTGGTGACCGGATGGGCCACGGGATGATTCCATGTGAATTTTTGGTTCATCTTATCCTTGCGGGGATTGTCGCGTCGGTGATAGTGGTGACCGGATGGGCCACAGGATGATTCCATGTGAATTGTTGGTTCATCTTATCCGTACGGGGGATGATTCCATGTGAATTGTTGGTTCATCTTACCCTTACATGGATTATCGCGTCGTGCTAACCTGTGAGAGGTTGCACATTAGTAAATCGTGCTAGCCATTGAGAGACTGCACCTTGGTAATTAGTACTAGTCTGTGAGAGGCTGTACAATTATGATTTACGCCCCTTCAAGGAGGGTTTTGTTGATATTCCAGAATCATGTGCATTGGCATATACGCATTGCATTAGGGTACTTGGCACGCGAGTAATGTTTGAAATGTTATGATGTTTGTATATGCGTACTTGATTGTGATGAGTGATTTGTGTTGTGTTGGTGTTTGTGATTGATTGAATTGGTGTTGAAAGTGTTGGAATGAATTTGGAAGTGTTGGAATGTTTTTGAAAGGGTTAAAAACAGATTTTCTGCTGTTTTTAGAGGTGTATTCGACTACACCTGTGTTGTAGTCGAATACAGATGATTAAATTAGCTACTGACTTGATTTCTTTGAAGTGTATTCGACTACACAAGGTGTTGTATTCGAATACAGTTGAATGGAATGTTGTATTCGAATACAGACAGGCTGCATTCGAATACAGTAGTGTTGTCAGTGCTGTTTTTGCTGTTTTTCTGCTGTTTTTGCAAGTGTATTCGACTACACATAGGGTGTATTTGAATACAACAGTGTTGTTTGGTCCAAAACTTCATTTTTCAACCTCGTTTATGCATGTTTAACATATGTAAACCCTTTCTAGATGCATGCTAAGTTGAAAGGTGATTTTGTGCATTTAAAATTAAATGCTATGTGATGTTTGTTAATTTCGGATTGGTGACCCTTTACAACTTTTGTGGAAATTTGGGCTTTGCCCTCAGATAAGAACCAGGGTCGATCTAAGGTGTGGCACAGTGATGGGTTGGTTGTGTGGCCGAAAGCAGGGGGCTTGATGCCGCTTGTGGATTCTCAGTACCCAGTCACCCTCAGATAGATTAATGATCAGCTTAGGGTTCTATTTAAGAATGTTATTTATTTCCCTTTCTTATTTCAAGTTGTTGTAGAAAAAGGAACTTGTGTATTTGAAACAAACTATTGGAGCCGGTGTACTTTATATTTGGATTATCAATTCGAAAACCTTTTTAATTTGTTGTAATTATGAGGAAATAAATTATGACTTTTTCGTTTGAGTTACGACTTGGTAATTTGTATTACGACTTAAATGTTTTGTCCAAAAGTATTTTCTTCATTTATGGATTTAACTTGGGATTCTTATCACTTTATTTTGAAAAAAAAATACACTCGCGCTTTTAAAAATCGGGGTGTTACATTGTGGTATCAGAGCTTTGGTTTAAATTTCTTTGGGACTGTGAGTTGTGTGTCATAAGCTGATCAAGAGTCGAGGTTAGGGGTATCAAGTGACTGGAGTCCACGTGTACTTTGTGTTTTGTTGTGTTGGGACAAGCATGATATACTTAAGTAGTTTATTGTTTCTTATACGAAACAGTGTGCCTTGTAGCACTTTAGTTGGAAGAGTAGTTAAAACAGAGAACATTAGTCGAGTTTGGTCGACGAGTGTCTCTGAATTCCTTAAACGTAATGGTCTGGGAAAGAAAGGGTTGAAACGAATCATGACGACATGGGATTTATGAAGTGGTTCCAAGGATACAAAGGCTATGTTATTAGTGATAACTCGAAGATTTTATTGGCGTGAGACTGATAGGGGATTTCAAGTAAAGATCTAAGTGGAGGAATTTTCTTTTAGAGAAGTATTGGATGTTTTCCTTGTAGATTTCAGGATGAGACTGGATGAAGTTTGATAATTGACAAAGAGATATGAACCCCATAAAATTGTTTAGAAGACAAGGCTTCCAATTGGAATAGCATCTTGTGCTCAGGTGCCAACTCAGGAGGCTTGTATTGAAGATAATGTGCGCTACACATTAGGGGTGAATACTACCTTGGATTAGATAAAGGATGCTTTGAGGAATAGCCGATACCTTGAGGGGTAAGGTCGAGCATTCGAGTTAAACTAGAATCGTGACTTAGATTTTTAAGTATGAATCTCATGACGATTATAGGAGCGAGACTATATATTTTGTTGGTAAGTGACAAATCTCTGTGTGGTTTAGGAGATAATAAGTATGAATAGTGATTGTATATGAAACTATTGACGCGTAAGTTTGTTTATTGAATAGTGATGAATTCGACCTGTGCCAATGATGGTTCTCTTAATGGAGTGAGTAACCTAGGCCAACGAGGGGAGAAAATTGATGTTGATAATTTTTGAAGTGGAGATTATTTGGTCATCATATAGGTAGGGCCTGACAAGCCTAGTGATTCCGGGGAAGTACAACTGAATGAGCCTGATCGTGGTGATCTGCTGTTGAGCCTTAGGGCAAGATTGTTAGACCTTTGAGGTATTTGGGTGGGGAACTCCTAGGTGACTTGGAGGTAGCACTCCAAATGTCGGGAGCTACCATGCAACACACGTTTACCTCGACTGTCGCGTATATGTGTCTCGCGTTGAGTTGAGGGGATCTATGAGGACAAGGCCAATTTGAATTGTCCGTCCACCAGGATGGTGGCATAGTATCAAGCCTCCTAACCAAGTACTTCAGAGTTAGAATGGTACCAAAGAAATAGGAGGAGTCTAGAGTATAAGAGCATGCATAACATTACTTGATTTGTGTGATTACTTACTTGATTGAGTGGATTGTATCAATGTTTTACCTTGATTATTCTTGTTAATTGTGATTTGATATGCTACGGTGTTTAATATATTTTACATGTTCTTCTCAATTATTTTATACTATTACATGTTTTCGAAGCTCACCCCTTGTTGCTTGTGTTTGGCGCTTGCGTGAGCGCAGTCATTTCAGGTTATCGATTGGTGATCCACGCTCTGATAGGTGATACTGGGTGGGTGTAATTTGTCGTATTTTGTTGAGTTATGAACTAATTTAGATTTTTGTAAATTCGATCGATCAATTATGTTATTTTTATCTTTTATTCGGATGTAGAAATTAATTGTCTCTAAGTTTAGAACGTGTTTTTATGTCAGAAATGTTTATTTAATAAACCTCAACTATATTCGATATTAAAGGATTTTTAATTGAAAACTTTTATGCAAGTATTTTGTGTAAGTATGAGTGTGACGTCTTGAACCTTATAGTTAAAAATAAATTTTGTATACACTATTTTGGAACCGCTGCGAATCTCTTTCAAAACTAACGCATTTTACTTTCTATTTCAATTTGGGTTTAGGGTGTCACACTGACGAGGCATGTTTTTGGAATAAAATTGTAAATTGATAAGAAAGACATTCACAAGTCTGAAGAAATGGTACAAAGTAAAACATAATAATGTTTAAAGTATGAAATCTGATGAAATTTATAAAAAAAAAAAAAAAAAAACTCTTTCATATGTTTGTGCCTTGTTGAATTTTTGTGTGTTGTTTTTATATATTATGTAAAAGATGGAGCATGGTATTGTTCAATTTATTTTCTTTAGTATTAATGTTCTCTTTGTTTCCTATTAATCACTATGGTAATTTATTATGCCAACATTCTTTGCCACATTCCAATTTCTCTAGTTTAGATTCAATGGTGGAATTAGTGGTAATTAATGAATGACTGTGAAATGAAATTAGTGACTATGAATTGAAATTAGTGGTGAATTGTAATGAATGACTAAGTATCCCTTTTTTCAATACTAGTATTTGACAAATTAATGGTGAATAAGTGAATTAGTGTTTGGTTTGCACGTTGGCTGTCTGATTTCGTTGATTACTTGAAGAAACAGTTTTTAAAAGCATTTCTTTGATTTCTATGGTTGGTTTATAATTTTTTTATGCTTCAATCTCTTTTTATGTGCACATTCCTTTGATTTCTTCTTCAATTGTATTGATAATTTTAATCTACATTGAATGATCGCCATTTTATCTGTTTCAACGTATTGAATGATCTTCAAGATTTGATTGAGTCTTTTAGCTACATTGAATTAAAGTTGTTGTGCTTGTTTGATTTTGCTCTCTCTTGTGAGATACATGCATCTTAATACTTGTAGTTTTATATAGTTGAGATTTTAGTATAGTATGTTTTAGGAGCTAACTCCTCTTTGTGGTCGGGTTGGCCAAAAGATTGTTAACTTCTAGAATTTCAATTATGTTTGGCTTACTGTTATGCGTTTGGATCTTCCTGCTATTATTAAGTTGTTAAGTGGGTATTATGTGAAGAAAAAAAACTTGTCAAGTAGGTTAATTAAATATAGCTATTGTCCTTAAGAAGAGCCAATATATTTTAATATTGAATTGTGAACAGGTTATGCATTTGTCATGATAACATGAAAATTTCATGATCATAATGTTGACACCTAATTTTGTTCGCTTTTTATTTATTTATTTATTTATTTATTTATTTTTTTACTTTTTATTAAAAGAGGAAATAATAATAATAAATATATATATATATATATATATATATATAAATGTGAAGAAATATAAAAATAAAAATAAATAATTAGGGCTATAAACTTTAGACAATCACGGGTGTTTCTAGTTCTTGTTTGCCTCTAATTCCTGTTCAGACTCTTTTCTAAAATATAAAAAAATAAAAAAATGAAAAGAAACCGAAGAGAAATGGATTGATGGTCATAAAAATCGGTATAATGATGATCAATTGAATGAAAAAAAACAAAACGAAATGGATTGATGGTCATAAAAATCGGTATAATGATAATCAATTGAATGAAAAGAAACCGAAAAGAAAGAGATTAATAGTAATAAAATGGTGATCAATTGGCAATTATTCCCTTGTCTTTTGTAACCTACACCCGAAAAGCCTATAAATAATCGATAGTAAGAGTAGAAGAGGGAGAGCACTATTGAGAGCACGATTGAGAGCACTATTGAGAGCACACAAAAAAGAAAGAGAGAACAATAGGCAAAAGAGAAGCAGAGAATAATAGGCAAAAGAGAAGCAGAGAATCTGGTCTTGAGAAAATTAGTCCAGCAAAAAACAATTCAGTACTAAGGTATCACTTTCTTATTGTTTCTCGAATTTTCTTCTTATTAGTCTTTGTATTACATCCTTTTAAAAAATGTTCTTTTTTCTTTCTTTTTTTCTGTTTATGCAAAAATAAACTCATATGTTAAGCTTTCATTTTTCTAAAGTTGTCTGTTCCTAAAATTATTTTCTTTGCAACACAAAATACTAAAACAAATATAACTAATTGATGTTTATAAACCAATCACTAAGAAAACAAATTCCACCCTATTATTATTATTATTATTATTATTATTATTATTATTATTATTATTATTATTATTATTATTATTATTATTATTATTATTATTATTATTATTATTATTATTACATTTTTATTTTTATTTTTAGATACGTATATAATAATTATTATAGTAAAATATAATTAAAATAGAGTAATAATAAAAATTGGACAACACATAAATATTTTTTAGCCAAAAACTACGTGTGTTTTGATTTCCCTATTGCACCTGCGGATACGTAAGAGCAAGGTTTTCCCTTGTCAAACCAAATTAATAAAAAAAACTATTTTTCCTTCTTTTATTAATGTAAATAATTTATTTTCTTTTTTTATTATTTTTTAGGGGGTAAAATAAATAAATAATTAAATAAATAAATAAATAATTTGTATACAATTAATTATAGGGTAACCGTTTTAACGGACGATGTAGGGTAATATTACTTTTTCTATTCGTAATTGACTCCCGAATCCGTTTTTTGGTTCAAGAATTTTATTCTAGGTTTTATCTAATTTTCCCTTTTAAAATAAAATTGGTGGAACTGATCAATAAACTTTCACGGAAAAATCAAACAGTTGCGTGGAACGAAGAATGGCAAAACACATTTGAGAAAATCCAACAGTATTTGCAGAAGCCTCCAATTCTGGTCCCCCCAGTTCCGGGTCGACCCTTGATTATGTATCTTACAGTCGTCGACGGGTCCATAGGATGCGTGTTAGGGCAATATGATGGAACAGAAGAAGAAAAATAGCATACCATTTACTATTTGAGTAACAAATTTACAGATGTTGAAACGAGATATACAATGTTAGAACGTACTTGTTGTGCCTTAGCCTTGGCGGCCCATCGCTTAAGGAAATACATGATTTGCCATACGACTTGCTTGATATCCAAGATGGATCCAATCAAGTACATTTTTGAAAAAGCCTCCTCTCAAAATATGATATTACCTATGTTACTTAGAAAACCATCAAAGGGAGTGCCTTGGAAGATTATTTGGCTAATCAACCTATGGATGATTATTAGTCAATGCAATGTGAATTCCTAGACGAAAGCATCATGGTTATGTTTGAAGAATGTGATAATGGAAAATGGACCTTGTGGTTCGACGAAGCCTCAAACATAATGGGGGGTGGGATTGGGGTTGTCTTAATATCTCCCAAAAAACAGTTCACACCTATCACAACGCGCTTGTGTTTTGATTGTACCAATAATATGGCAGAATATGAAGCTTGTGCCATGGGAATTTTGGCGGCTTTGGAATCAAAAGTGAAAGTGCTGGAAGTATATGGAGATTCAGCTCTGGTCATTAATCAGCTTAACCAAGAATGAGAAACTCGAGATAAGAAGTTAATACCTTATTTTACCTACATAAAAGAATTGTCTTTACAATTTGAAAAAATCACCTTTCACCTGTCCCTCAAGAAAACAATCAATTGGCTGATGCTTTGGCTACTTTATCCTCAATGTTCCAAATAAGTCGAAACGATGAAATCCCATCCATTAAAATGGAGAGTCGATATCATCCTGCCTATTGCCACGTAATGGAAGAAGAAAACGACTGGAAATTGTGGTATCACGACATCAAACATTATCTTATAAATAGAAAATATTCTCCCGGAATATCGGAGAATGAAAAAAGAACTCTGAGACGGTTAACCGCGAGCTTTTTCTTGAACAAAAATATTTTGTATAAGAGGAATCATGATATGGTACTCCTCAGATGCGTTGATGTCAATGAGGCGAAAGAAATTCTACAAGATATCTACGATGGCTCTTATGAGGTACATATGAACGAACACGCCATGTCTAGAAAGATTCTTCGGGCCGGGTATTACTGGCTCACCCTAGAAAAAGATTGTTTTAATTATGTAAAGAAATGCCATAAGTGTCAAATATATGCTGATAATATCCACGCCCCACCAATGCCCCTGAACACCTTTTCAGCGCCTTGGCCGTTCTCAATGTGGGGCATAGACGTCATCGGAATGATCGAACCAAAAGCATCAAATGGACACCGCTTCATCTTGGTGGCAATCGATTACTTTACCAAATGGGTAGAGGTCGCTTCGTACCCCAATGTAACCAAAAATGTGGTAGTCAAATTCATAAAAAGGGAGTTAATATGTCGTTATCGCGTACCAAGCAAGATCATTACTAACAATGCCACAAATCTAAATAAAAAATGATGGATGAATTGTGTGCCACCTTTAAAATTCAACACCACAACTTTTCCCCGTACAGACCAAAAATGAATGGTGCGGTTGAAGCAGCAAATAAAACATCAAAAAAATTATTCAGAAAATGGTTGTAACATACAAAGATTGGCATGAAATGCTGCCGTTTGCACTACACGGGTATTGCACCTCGATACGCACTTCAACTAGGGCAACCCCTTTTTCCCTAGTATATGGGATGGAGGTTGTGCTACCCATTGAAGTAGAAATCCTCTCGCTAAGAGTATTAACGGAAGCCAAACTAGAGGAGTCGGAATGGGTACAAACCTGTTTCTATCAATTGAATTTAATTGAAGAAAAATGGTTGGCGGCCTTATGCCATGGGTAATTATATCTGCTGGGTTGGAAACCTGAAAGGGCAACCTAGGAGAAGAAGAAAAACAACAACAAAAACAAAGAATATATACTCAAAATGATAGAATCAACAATATGGCTCAGACTATGGCACGAAAAGTTAGTACAGTCTACCTTTGAATTACTAGTAACCAAGTCGGGTCTTCCACCCATTTCTTTTGTTTTATGTTATGTATATTCTTTTTTTACGACGAATATTGAACCCCAATATATTGATATATACTTTTATCATCCTTATAATTTAACCCTCTTTCCCGAATGCATCTTATGATTATCATGTACATGAAAGTAAAACATATACCATACCTCGATATAATGAATTGCGATAAAGTCGGATATAGTAGACGTTGTTTAGAGTACAAGGCAGACGACAATATGAGATCCAGCTTAAGATTACAACAGTAATTCTTCTTCCAAAAAAAAAAGGAAAAAAGAGAAAAGGACAAAAGAGAGATCAAAGATATCAAGTTCAAGAAAAATGTATAAGTGCCTTTCTTATCCATGATTTTAATGATCGTATCCAATAAAAATATTAATAAAAACCAACGTATTCATTCATTCATTGATTCATGAAATTACATAAATTTAAAGCCGAGAAGATGACCCGCATGTTGAAGCCAGGAAAACGACTCGCAACCGAAGCCGAGAAAAGGACCAGCATGTTGAAGCCGGGAAAACGACTCGCACCTAAAGCCAAGAAAACGACCCGCATGTTGAAGCCGGGAAAGCGACTCGCACCCGAAGCCGAGAAAACGACCCGCATCTTGAAGCCCGGAAAATGTATCGCACCCGAAGCCGAGAAAACGATCCGCATGTTAAAGCCGGGAAAATGACTTGCACCCGAAGCCGAGAAAACGACATGCATGTTGAAGTCGGGAAAACGACTCGCACCCGAAGCCGAGAAAACGACCCGCATCTTGAAGCCGGGAAAACGACTCGCACCCTTCTAAAAAATTCTTATCGGACAAAATTAGAGTTGTCATCTTTACTTATCTTTTACTTTGATTCTCAAGTAAATTCTAAGTAAAGAGGGGCAGCTGTTCACACCTAATTTTGTCTGCTTTTTATTTATTTATCTATTTATCTATTTTTAACTTTTTATTAAAAGAGGAAATAATAATAATAAATATATATATATATATATATAAATGTGAATAAATATAAAAATAAAAATCAATAATTAGGGCTATAAACTTTAGACAATCCCGGGTTTTCTAGTTCTTGTTTGCCTCTAATTCCTGTTCAGACTCTTTTCTAAAATATGAAAAGTAACCGAAGAGAAATGGATTGATGGTCATAAAATCGGTATAATAATGATCAATTGAATGAAAAAAAAACAAAAAGAAATAGATTGATGGTCATAAAAATCAGTATAATGATAATCAATTGAATGAAAAGTAACCGAAAAGAAAGAGATTAATGGTAATAAAATGGTGATCAATTGGTAGTTATTCCCTTGTCTTTTGTAACCTACACCCGAAAAGTCTATAAATAATCGATAGTAAGAGTAGAAGAGGTAGAGCACTATTGAGAGCACGATTGAGAGCACACAAAAAAGAAAGAAGAGAGAATAATAGGCAAAAGAGAAGCAGAGAATCTGGTCTTAGGAAAATCAGTCCAGCAAAAAACAATTCAGTAGTAAGGTATTTTTTCTTTTAATTAGTCTTTGTATTACATCTTTTTAAAAAATGGTCTTTATTCTTTCTCTTTTTTTGTTTATGCAAAAATAAACTCATATGTTAAGCTTTCATTTTTCTAAAGTTGTCTGTTCCTAAAATTATTTTCTTTGCAACACAAAATACTAAAACAAATATAACTAATTGATGTTTATAAATCAATCACCAAGAAAACAAATTCCACCCTATTGTAATATAACACAACTCATATCACGTCTTTATCAAATAACTCAAAAAAAAAATCATAACAACGAATAAATAGTTTTTCCCTTAGGATTAGAATTAATGGTTGCTGCCGCCGGATGAAGTTCATCCTCACTCGTCGCGCCACATCACTCACCCCAATTGTTGGTGGCCTTTGTGTCGCGACACATCCGACAACGCACGAGCAAATCCTTTAACAGGTTGCTTCACTGTCGCGTCCATCTGTTTCGTTCACATACCGCCGTGTCACGTTGTTTTCTAACAAAAATCAATTTTTCTTTATCTTAAAACAAAAATAAAAAGATACAATTCGTGAGCAAACATTCACCTATTTTTTCGTTATTATCACATTTTCGTTACGTTGTTTTCTAACAAAAATCAATTTTTCTTTAAAACAAAAATAAAAATATACAATCCGTGAACAGACATCTCACTTCTTTTTTTTTGTTATTATTATTATTATTACATTTTTATTTTTAGCCAAGAACTACGTGTATTTTGATTTCCCTATTGCACATGTGGATACGTAGGAGCAAGGTTTTCCCTTGTCAAACCAAATTAATAAAAAAAAATATTTTTCCTATTTTCATTAATGTAAATAATTTATTTTCTTTTTTTATTATTTTTTAGGGGGTAAAATAAATAATTAAATAAATAAATAATTTGTATACAATTAATTATAGGGTAACTGTTTTAATGGACGATGTAGGGTAATATTACATTCCCTATTCGTAATTGACTCCCGAATCCGTTTTTTGGTTCAAGAATTTTATTCTAGGTTTTATCTAATTTTCCCTTTTAAAATAAAATAAAATTGGTGGCGACTCCTTTTTCGCGGAAATAAAATGAATTTTGAAGCAGTCACTTATATTTTGTCCATGTCCTTGGTTGTGTGGTGGTAAGCTAGATAGATATGTTTTAGCATCCATGTAGCCTACCAACTTGGGTGACTTTTGGGTGATTGGCATTTGAATCTGGTTTGTGCATTGAATAAATGGACCAGACAATTAATTTGTTGAAGATGCTGATTTTCTGCATCCAATTCCAATGGCTTGTGTTCTTTTGATGGAGTTGGTCTATGACTTATTATTTACCATTATTTGTTTAAATGTTTATGATTGTTATCTTGATCCTGTGTTGACACATATTTGAAGGATTATTTGTTATCTTGATCCTGCGCATTTGGTTTTGTAACAAGGCCTGATCTAATTTTCATTGCCATGGAAACAATAAAGTGCGTTCTTTTTTGTTTTCTTTGATGATTTCTCACAATGTTGTTACCTATTTTTCCAGATAAATAATATGAAATATGGTTGCTGGATATTCCTAATTTGATCTCTTGTCTAACATTGGAATTTTGATGTCTAGTAATAATATGCAATTGAGGTTAATTTGGCTATTGAGGTCAATGTTTGATAATCATCAAGATGAGCTTTTTTTTTTCTTCTTTCTTTTTTAGTTTATTTACACATTGTTTATGAATTTTTAAGGATGTAATGTGTTTATAAATTTTTATTTTCTTGATGATGTTTGTAGGTCAGTAATAGTTAGATTTTTATTTTTGTGTGGATGGGGATGTTGGAGAAGACTCCATTTCACTTCCAAACTTTTGTTTAGAATACAAACGAAAAACTAGTGTCATAAGAAGGTTGTAAAGTTCTTTTAATGAGTGCTCCTAAGCTTGAGTAATCACTTATTCTCTTGTAGACAAAAATGTAAAGGTTTTACAACACTTGATTTGGTTAACCATGGAAGAAGTGTCAAACATTGAACTTTTTTTTTATATAATAATATCTTAATTTATTTGTTTTCATATATTCTTAAGATTTTTCAACTTAAATGTGTTAGTCATATATATGAAGTTATACTATGTCTTATGATATTTTAGTTTGTTGTTGTTGTTTAGTATCTCTAAGTTGGATGAGAGCGTGTATTTGATCTTTCAAAATTTTCCTGTAGTGATTGGTGTCGTGTTTGCAATATTGTTTGCTGAAAATATGATTGTAATGTCAATGCCTTTGTTGAATTTGAGTACTCTTTGACATTAATTAATCATAATAATGTCCATTAGTTTGAAATATTTATTTATATTGTTGTAATTAAATCATAGATCATGTTTAAATCTTCTATTTGAGTTGTTTATTACCATTATCAAATCGGGGAATTAGTTTGATGTTTGCATGTTTTGATTTTGAGCGTTTGATCTTGTTTGAGTTTAATTAGTTTGATGTTAATATTAAAGTTTTGACTATGTATGAAAAAGAGAGGTTGAATTTAATATATATATATACTTATATGTTTTTTCAGCCAACATATACTTTGAATTACCAAGAGATAGAAGACGTTCTTCTGATTCTAGTTGTCGGTCTAATAATGGAACAACATCATTAGGGACTATCTAGATGATTTATGAACTAAGTTTGATGTTGTTGTTTTGCATGTTCAATCACTTTATTAATATATTGGTTTGTGAATATTTAAACTAATTTATTTA
The DNA here is from genome assembly GCA_037974755.1 of Cicer yamashitae. Taxonomy (NCBI): domain Eukaryota; kingdom Viridiplantae; phylum Streptophyta; class Magnoliopsida; order Fabales; family Fabaceae; genus Cicer; species Cicer yamashitae. The sequence continues at coordinate 41,957,205 of JBBPBQ010020321.1, forward strand.
TTTTTTTAATTAAATTTAATGTATGGTTGTTACTTTTGGAACGACGGTTTTCATAATCGTCCTAAAACAGTCTCGCGACGAATCTGCGACGGTTGAAAAACTATCGCAAACATTAAACTGCGATGGTTACAACCGCAGCAGGCCCCCCTTTTTAACTGTTGTAACATCATTTTTTTCTTGCAGTGTTTGACCATTGCAGTCTTCGACACAACTTTACCAAATGATCATATTCGTAACATGATCCATGTCTATCTTATGCTCTCTAAGTCTTTCACCAATATGTGCCGAATCACTAAAATCATCATTTGTTAATTGGCCTTTACCAATCCATGTGCCCAATCACAAAAACCCTTATTTGTTAATTGGTCTTTACCAATACCTTTTTCAACAACTTTACAACAAAAACAAAATATTCTATCAAGTTCTTTCAAATAAACAAGTCAATCTCTACCACACTTCTCTCCATTTAATAAAACTCTAGAATACAATATAGTTGTAAAATGTCTCTTCGAATTATCCTTAGGACTCTTCACAATGGACAAATCTCTTTTTAGATTTTTTGTAACTAATAAATCAATCATTTTAAAATCAAGAGTATTCCAATATCTTTGATCAAATATATCAAACAAATGTTTAAATGGGTTTGCTTGCTCTAAATTGTCATTAACATTATCCTCTTCACCGTCAAGTGAATTATTCAAATTAACACAATCACCATCAACATCATCATTATCAACATCAATATCATCATTTTCAATTGGCACATTGACAAGAATTTCAACATTAAAATTATCATTATTATGATGTTCAATTGAAATTAGTGGTTCTTTTATAAAAAAATATCAATAGCTCCTGCTTGAGATTGAGTTAACTTTAAAGTTTTTTTTCTTTTCCTACACTTCTCATATCCAAATTCGTACTTTGTAATCTTAGGAGGCATATTAAAAAAACCTGGAATTTATCACAATTTTGTCAGCTAATGATCAACTTTGCAACATTTACCAACAAGCAATCTAATAGATTTTTAGAAGCAATCTATTAGTACCATTTTGTTCCTACAGTGAATTAGTACCAAGGAAAATCAATTAAGCTAAGTATAGGAATTATCGACATATAGTTGTTAATGTATAGAGTCAAATTAGAATTGGATTCAAAAATGCAGAATGGAATTAAAAATGAGAATCAAATCAAACTACAATTGAATTCTGAATTAGTTTTAACAGCTAACAACAACACCAAAATTGGATTCAAAGACTATCAATTTTGAAAGAAAAAAAATCAAAAAACCCTAAAATCCCAATTTAGAAAACCCTAAAAATCACAAAAACCCTAACATCAAAGATTTAAGATTCTAACCTTTGATGAACAATCAATCTTCTCTGTTGGATGGAGGATTGAAACACAATTTGGAGAAACATCTGTAGAAAGCGCGATTTTATGCTTCAATGGGTCGTGTGATTCAGACACAATTTGCGAAGGCAGAACGCAGGATTAGAGAATCAGAAGGAGAAGGTCTCGAAGTCTCCTTCAGTGGCTGGTGGTGGCATCTACTGTCATTATTGTAGTGTATGAGAGTCCATTGTAGAATGTGTGATCATTAAGAAAAACTTGTGATTTGATTTCTCAATTGTGCAGTTTTGCTTGGCGGAAAATATTTAGCAAGAATGCTTGCTTTAACTGATCCCATGTAGTAATGGATTTAGAAGGCAATGAATGTAGCGAAGCTCTAACTCTATCCCTTAATGAAAAAGAGAAAAGCCTCAGTCTAATGGCATCAATGGTCACTCCATTCATTTTCAAAGTGTCACAATACTCTAAAAAAATAGAAAAAGGGAGGTTTGAGCTATCCAATGGAGTACTTAAGAATTGGTTTTTCTGTACCATGAACAAAAGTGAAGGTTTTATTCAAATTTTTTGCCTCTATTGGCGGGCATGCAATACTCAAATTTGGTTCCATGGTATTGGGAAAGGCATATTCTTTTAAGGTTCTATTTCAATGACTGTTAGATTTTTTTCTTGTTACTAAATATTTTGCTCTCTTCTTCTCCTATTGAAAAATATTTCTATCTTGGTATTGGATCAACAAGATTCCCAAGACATCAGATTATTCGCTTTAAAAAAAGATATTGAGAAAGACCAGTGATAGCAAAATAAAAAAATTAGTTAAATTGGTAAAAAAAAAAAAAAGAGTTAATATCAAAAGGTGTTATTTTTGAATTTTGAAAACCTTTGAAAAAACAATTTATGCCACCGAAAATATTACTGGGTTGAGTCGAGGACTAGGTCACTCTCTTTAAGACGTTTCAAGGCACTGCCCGAAATTGTGCAAGGCAAACTATCAACCACGAAGTCCCCAGGATAAAACAGCCCAAATCACTGTATCGGAATTCTACTGCACCGTAGAAAAACCGTTCTAGAATTACACCATCAATATGGCAGTCGATTAACTGCCACTCGTAATATGGCACTAAGACCACTCGAAAGAAAAAGAAGAAGTAAGAAAGGGGAGAAGAGAGAAAAGCCTCAGATACGGAGAGCTTTTGGTGTGCTTTTCCAACTGAGGAGAATCCTCTATTTATAGAGGAAATCTGCAGCTGGATCTGAGAAAAATTCGCCATCCATTTGATCTGATACGTGTGCTACAATTGACCACGAAACTTGCGCTCCACTTCGATTGACTACCAAAACGTGCGCTCCAAACTTAGGGTTTTGACCTCAGAGTTTTGACCGGGCAACAACAGTTACGTGGCACCAAAGTTTAGGGTTTTGACCGGGCAAAGCAGGAGCACAAAATCAGGAAGGGAAGACTGGATCAGATTATTCAAGTAGACTCGGTGGAGGGCAGTTACGTAATTAACGTAACAATAAAGATAAAAGGCAAGCATTCATTTTAAAATTAATTAAATAAATAATTTATTAAATTTTCATTTACTAAAAAATAATACACCACTAAGCCAAAGCCAAGGCCAAGGCCCAAGCCCGGTCGAGCCAGCCGAACGGACGGCGGCGGCAGCGCGCGCGCGCGCCTGTGTGGTGGTCAACTTTGCATGCGTTCTTCCTCCTTCACAAAATTGGGGTACCCCTTGTGGCACACCCCAAGGTCCATACCTCCACCTTATATCCCTACTAGTGTGTGATATCCCTCATATGTGGGACTTCTTATTTTTTCAAGTCACAACAACACTAGCTCTCTCATTAATGTCCTCATTATTTCCAATAATCTTCCATTAATTTCATCATCATTTCCAACAATCCCCCACTTGAATTTAAAAAAGAAGGTTTCAAAAATAGCATTAAACGCTTCTATAAGATTGTGCATAAACAAAGGTGTCTCTTGACTTGAACCTTTGCATAGTAAGTAAGATTCAGATTCAACAAGAGTGACTCGTAGTCTTGAACTCTATCTCTGACATCAAACCCACACACAACTTTTTCATAGGGTGTATTCTCAAAAGCCCGTGAATTTAAGGCCATGCACGTGTATCCTAGTATAGTGAACTCTCTAGAAATTCTGCCTCGAAATTCTATAGGAAGCGGCCCCCACTTCCACATTCACATAGGTGAGTCTATCAAGAGTACTCCTATAGCTAGGTACTCCACTCCACATAGAGTATAGATCTCATTAAGAGTTTCTATTATCACTATTACTTATTATTACCCATTGAACCTAATTCTTGGGATCTCCAATCTTTTAGGTCGGGTTACCATAATAAGTGACTCATTGATCTATAGGCATTAGTCCCATCCTTTTGGATGTATTTAGGACTTTCTCTCTAGCTAATCCTTTCGTCAAAGGATCTGCTAAATTTTCATCAGTGTGTACATGATCCACTATAGCAGCTCCTTTAGAAAGTAATTCTCTAACTGTGTTGTGCTTACGACGTATTTGTCATCTCTTACCATTGTAATAACGGTACTATCGCAGCAGATCAACACAGCTGACAAAGGTTTTCCCATAAAGGGATCTCAGCTAGTAAGCATCTCAACCAGCTTGCTTCTTCACTAGCAGTAGCTAATGCTATCATTTCAGACTCCATAGTGGACTGAGCTAGTATCGTCTGTTTCTTCGATTTCCAAGATACAGCTCCACCGGCTATACTGAAAATATAGCCACTGGTTGCTTTGGAGTCATCTGATAAGGTGTTCCAATCAGCATCATTGTATCCTTCAAGGACAGCAGGAAATCTTTGATAATGTAATCCGAGACTCATGGTCCTTTTAAGGTATCTCATGACACTTTCAATAGCGTGTCAATGCTCCATACTAAGTCTACTAGTAAATCTTCACAACAATCCCATGACATAGGCAATGTCGGGTCTAGTACAATCAGTGGCATACTTGAGACTGCCAATGATGCTCGCATATTCAGTTTGTCTAACACCTTCACCAGTGTTCTTGAAAAGTTTCACACTTGGATCATATGGTGTGCAAGCATGTTTACAGTCAAATTAATTATATTTCTTTAGGATCTTTTCAACATAGTGAGATTGATCCAAAGAAATTCCCTTTTCTGACCTAATAATTAACATAGTCAAATTAATTATTCGCTTCTCCGAGGTCTTTCATATCAAAGTTGTTACTCAAAAGTGATTTCACATTATTTACAGCATGAATATTTGAACCAAATATGAGTATGTCGTCTACATAGAGACATATGATAGTGCAAATGCCATTTTCAAATTTGTAATAAATACATTTGTCACTTTCATTCACTTTAAACTCATTCGACAAAATCAAGTTATCAAATTTTTCATGCCATTGCTTAGGAGCTTGTTTAAGACCATACAGAGACTTATCTAACTTACAAACCTTGTCTTCTTGTCCATGTATTACAAAACCTTCAGGTTGTTCCATATAGATTTCTTCTTCCAGGTCACCATTTAAAAAAGTTGTTTTAACATCCATCTGGTGTATCACCAGGTTATGAATAGCCGCAAGTGATATGAGCACCTTGATGGATGTTATTCTAGTGACTGGTGAAAAAGTGTGGAAGAAATCTATATTCTCTCTTTGTCTAAAACCTTTGGCTACAAGGCGTGCCTTGTATTTATCAATAGATCCATCGGGTTTTAGTTTCTTTTTCAAAATCCATTTACAACCTATTGGTTTGCAAGTTGCAACCAGGAGGCAAGTCTACTAAATTCCAAGTCTTGTTAGACTCTAGAGAATCCATTTCATCGTTTATAGCTTCTTGCCATAAATCTGTATTCAATGACGACAAAGCTTCCTTGAGATTTGCAGGATCCTCTTCTAAATTATAGGCCATATATTCAGGTCCATAATCTTTAGCAACTCTTACTCTCTTACTCCTTTGAGTTTCTGTTTCGTCTTGTTTGTTGCTTTCATTGCTTCTTGTCACAGGAGCTTGACTAGGTTCGCTGCCCCCACTATTTCTCGATTTGAAAGGGAATTTATTTTTAAATAAGTCAACATCATTTGATTCTATGATCACTTTCGCATTTAGGTCGTAAAACCTATACGCTTTACTATTTACACATACCCAATGAATACACATTCATAGGCTCTACTAGCGAGTTTAATTCGCTTGAGGTCTGGGATTCTGACATAAGCCAGACAACCCCAAGTTCGAAGATAAGACAAGTTGGGCTGTTTTTTCTTCATTATGTCATAAGGAGATGTTTTGTTCTTAGATTTAGGAACTCTATTCAAAACATAGCAAACAGTTAAAATAATTTCCCCCCACTAGTGAGAGGCAGCACCAGAGTTAAGCATAATAGCAACAACAAGTTTAGTAAGAGTTCTATTCTTTCTTTCAGCTTTACCATTCATTTCTGGTGAATATGGTGCAGTAGTTTCATGTATAATTCCTTGGGTTTTATAAAACTCATTAAATAAACTCGAATCATACTCTGTTCCTCTATCACTACGAAACCTCTTAATCTTCTTACTAAATTGATTTTCAATTTCAATTACAAAGATCTTAAACATGTCAAGCGCTTCACTTTTATTTTTCATAAGATATACAAAAGTATAGCCAGAACAATCGTCAATAAAAGTAATAAAATAATGCTTTCCATTTCTGGTTAACGTCCCATCAAGTTCACATATATCAAAGTGTATTAAGTCTAAAGGTTCATATTCTCTAACTACTGATTTATGTGAACTCTTAGTTGTTTTATCTTGACTGCAAAAATCACATTTTTCGAAATCCTTTAAAGATAACTTTGGAATTAAGCCTAAGTTACTTAAGTTTGAAATCACACGTTTGTCCATATGATAGAACATGTAAGCAGAAGGAAACATTTTATTGATTTAACATTCAATTTAAACATGCCATCAATGGCGTACCCTTTCCCAACAAAAATACTATTTTTAGAAATAGTGTACAAATCTGCCCCAATAGACTGAGTAAACCCTACCTTAGAAAAAAAACCCAGAAACCAGATTCTTCCTTATTTCTGGAGTGTGCATGACATCCTTCAGAATTAAGGTCTTTCCAGAGGTGAATGTTAGTTCCACATCTCCAATACTAGCAACATTAGTGGTGTGGGAATCTCCCAACATCACTTTCTTATCTTCAGCAGCAGTGTATGTTTTAAACATAGCACGATCATAACAGACATGGCGGGAGGCGCCAGTGTCTATCCACCATCCATCTAATCCACCAACAAGGTTGATCTCAGTTATCACAGCAACGAATTGCTCTTCTGTCAAGTTAGCCTGATTAGCAGGGCTTGGCTTGTTCCTACACTTGCGTGCCATATGACCCTCTTTCCCACAGTGAAAACAGAGAAAAGGGAGAGGGCCATTTCTAGGAGGTGGCTGTTGCCTTGCAATTGGGGCCTTTGGAGGTTTCCCATTCTTGTTGTTGTTATTTGAAGAGCAATTCTGATTCTTTAGTTGTTTGCCGTTTGGCTTCAGAACTGCTCCGATGAATTTCTTTTTCTTGTTATTTGCCACAAGAAGAACTTCATCTTTCTGGTCTTGCTTACGGGATTCTTCCTCAATTGTAAGACGAGTTATCAAACTTTCTAGAGAAAATTCTTTTGTTTTATGCCTGAGAGAATTTTTAAAATCTTTCCAAGCAAGGGGCAGTTTGTCAATAATAACAGCAATTTGAAACTGTTCATCGAGGGACATACCTTCAGAGATGATTTCGTGAGCAATTTTCTAGATTTCATGAGGCTGAGCTTCCACTGATCTGTCATCTGATATTTGAGGTAGCGGCTAACAGCATACTTTTTGTCTCCAGCTTCCTTAGTATCATATTTCTTCTTTAGAGCATCCCAAACCTGTCTAGCAGTGTTGCTGTCGGAACTGTAGTAATCATACAGATCATCAACAAGTCCATTCAGAATATAATTCTTACATAAGTAATCATTATGTTCCCATTGGGTTGATTCAGCAGCTATCTTATCCATTTCTGTTTGTTCAGCTTTTTCTGGAACAACAAGAATGTCATCCTTCAGAACGTTGCCAAGCTTTTTCGTGGTTAGAAAAAATAACATCTTTTGTTGCCATCGTTTGAAGTGACAACCTTCAAACCAAAACAGTTTGTTATAATCAGAAGTAGAAGAACCTGTCCCAGTAATTTTGTCGGTAGACATGGCAGTTTGAAAACGTCTTAAAATTGTTATTTTTGAATTTCGAAAACCTTTGAAAAAACAATTTATGCCACCGAAAATATTACTGGGTTGAGTCGCGGACTAGGTCGCTCTCTTTAAGACGTTTCGAGGCACTACCCAAAATTGTGCAAGGCAGACTATCAACCACGAAGTCCCCAGGATAAAACATCCCAGATCACTGTATCGGAATTCTACTGCACCGTAGAAAAACCGTTCTAGAATTACACCCTCAATATGGTAGTCAATTGACTACCACTCGTAATATGGCACTAAGACCACTCGAAAGAAAAAGAAGAAGTAAGAAATGGGGAAAAGAGAGAAAAGCCTCAGATACGGAGAGCTTTTGGTGTGCTTTTCCAACTGAGGAGAATCCTCTATTTATAGAAGAAATCCGCAGCTGGATCTGAGAAAAATTCGCCATCCATTTGATATGATACGTGCGCTCCACTTCGGTTGACTACCGAAACGTGCACTCCAAACTTAGGGTTTTGACCTCTAAGTTTTGACGGGGAACAACAGTTATGTGGCACCAAAGTTTAGGGTTTTGACCGGGCAAAGCAGGAGGACAAAATCAGGAAGGGAAGACTGGATCAGATTATTCAAGTAGACTCGGTGGAGGGTAGTTACGTAATTAACGTAACAATAAGAGATAAAACGCAAGCATTCATTTTAAAATTAATTAAATAAATAATTTATTAAATTTTAAATTTACTAAAAAATAATACACCACTAAGCCAAAGTCAACTTTGCATGCGTTCTTCTTCCTTCACAAAAATGGGGTACCCCTTGGGGCACACCCCAAGGTCCATACCTCCACCTTATATACCCTACTAGTGTGTGATATCCCTCCTATGTGGGACTTCTTATTTTTTCAATTCACAAAAACACTAGCTCTCTCATTAATGTCATCATTATTTCCAACAATCTTTCATTAATTTCATCATCATTTCCAACAAAAGCAAAGTCCCCCACAATGGCACAAAAAACTTGATAGGACCACAAGAGTACGGTATTATCGAGTAGTAAAAATGATTGTTCTCAAAAGGACTTTGTTATGAGTACCAATCTCTCTTTACTATAAGGAATAGGTTAACGATGATTGTTGATAGAATGATTCCTTTTGATTAAAATTTGCAATAAAAAAAAGCCTTGGGATTGTAATTTTTCACAATGATATATACAATCAAACTAATCCTCACTAAGTCTTGGGAGTTTAACTCTTAAGAATCAGAAAAACAACTATAAATAATGCCTTCTTTCAAAGAGCAAAAGTGTATTTTAAACTAATAATCAACCTATTTTCATGAATGATGTATTAGCAAAATCCATAAGAGAAGCTATCTTTCATGATTTCAAGAGAATCAAAATATATTTTCATGATTTAATTCCCTTGTCCAATCTTATGGGTCATATATCAAATTCATTTTACATCATTTGATATTCAAGTACAAACATGATTCTTACTAAGGTTGGAGTGCAAGATCAATACCCATGACAAAAAGAAAAAAATAGAAATTGTTAGTGATCCATCATTGAAATCGTACAATCCATAGATAAGGAAGATCTACTCACATATGATCATAGTAGAATGAAAGCTTAAATGTAAAATTATTGGAAAACGTAATTAACCGAATAAAATTAGAAAATTGAATATTATTAAAACTAGAAAACTCTTAAAAGAATAACAAGAACAACGACAAGAGTAAAAAGAGACTTTGTGAGTAGGAATGTGTGTCAAAGTGAGTATTTCGGTCCCTTTTTATAGCCCTAGATGCCTTCATGGGCCATAATGACTATTAGGGCCAGTCAGTAATCTCTTTTGTATTGAAGGGCCAAAGGTTCACTTTTTCCTCATTCAATTATTACTGCTTTGTATTGGAGTCAATTATTACTGCTAATCAGTAATCTCTATTGTAATGGAGTGGAAAAAGTAATCTCTATTGTATTGGAGTGTGATCAAAATGAAACAAAAATGTAGTGAAATATAACTTAAACCAGATAAAAACATGAAATTAACCTATCAAACATAGCTATAAAGACAACTAAATTTTAACTTATCAATCATTCCTCTGCAGTAACTCATAATGCCTTCTCAAGTATTGCAACTTCACCCTTCCTATGTAGTTTAACATTGCACTATCTTTTTAAACATGGTAATATCCACACATTGATGTATCAAGAACAAGGCATTTCTGTCATTCTTCTTTGTGTCTTTCTGCACATTTGTTTGTGCCTCTATTGTATTCTTGTCCAGCACGGGAACACCATATTTAGCTACATCAAACACTTCTTGATAATGAAATATCACCTTCATTTGAACCATTCACCTATCGTAGTTTGTCCCATCATAAACAAGCGAATGTGCAGGCAAGTTTCCATTGTTGATCGAGCTCGATAATGCCATTGTAATTCAAAATATTGTTGCGTTAGAAATACACATGGATTAATTAGAAATTACCAAACTAATTAATTTTTATTATTGAGACCAACAATAATTGTTGAATTATTTAGCAACTAAATTGAAAATTAAGAACAATAATAAAATTGCAAAGATGTAAATCAATGGAAAGAAGTCTAGGGTCATGATTTCACTTGTAACTTTAACTCCCCTATGTCTAGTTCTATTCAAACTCCTTTATTTTAATTCAATTACTAAAACTATTAACTTGTTTGGTCATTCGTGATTAATGTTATGTTTCCTAAATTAACCCCTTGTTTGGTCCTTCAAAGAGTTTAAATTCAAAAGCATAAATCACAAAAAGGTTGAATGATTGGAAGACTAAAATTAAGGTTGGTCTTGCAATAATTTCCAGTTTCAATTATCCTATAAGTCTATCAATTAACTGTAGTACGATCATTGGTCAATTAATTAAGTGATTATTAACATCCAAAAGGTGATAAATATCCAAATCATGTGATAAAAATGATAGGAAAATATAAATGGAAATAAAAATAGAAATTCAAATAAGAACTAGAAAATAAAAGAAAGACATAGCAAAAAGGTATCTCAATTAAAAGACCACCGAAGACCCTAGAAGAGAGTTTAGTTGCTCATTACAATAAACAAAATTAAATTAAGAATAATATTGTTCATCAAATTAAAGGAAAAGAATAGAAACCCTAGAGAAGGATGAATATTGCTCCAAAACTTGAGACACTTTACTTCAACTCCAAACACTCTAGAAGTCTCTCAATTCTCTCTCAATTGTGATTGTGTTGCAATCTCTATATTTTGTCCTTTGTGCAGCACTCCTTTTTTTTTTTTTTTCTCCACAACGTCCTCCCTAATTATTTCTTTTCTTTTCCTTATATATTGATTTCTCCTCACTTTTTATTATTGTGCATAATCTTTTCTAACTTGAAAATAAATCAAATATGATTTGTTTCTTTTTTAATTGTCTTAGCGCTATATATGCAACAAATTCTCTCAATAATTGCATATCACAAATGCAAATATATTATATACTAGTATATATATATATATATATATATATATATATATATATTGATTTTATAATGGCTCGTAAATTGGATTTGCATCAAATGTAGGTCTTTGCAAATTTTTCCATCTAAAACTCTCATTAAATTTCACCAATTTACATTATTATCTATCTCATCAATTTTTCAACTAAGATAAATAATATAGGATAAATCAAAATCAAAATCATAAAATAAGAAAAAGTAGATGATAAATATCCTCTTAAAATCCTACAAATAATGAGTTTATCACATATACACCTAATTTGAACGGAATGTACGAACCAGGCTCAATGAAATCAATACAATAAAACACTTTATTTATAATATATTAAAACAATCTCTCAACGTTCTCTATTGACACATCATCTATTCATATGCCACCTACTCAAATTTATATCACATCATAAAAAAAATCTGTTGTGTCACTCTCTACAATCATCCACCATTTCTATCTTCTACTCCTTCCTTTTTATCATTCATCTCTGAACTATTTCATGTAATTATTTCATGTGACTGTCGCTTTCACATTTTCTGTTACTAAACTTCTTTGTCTTCTAAACTTAAACTTACTTACTAATTAACATTTAAGTCACTCCCCCAAACACTCACTCACCATTTCTTAATCAATTTGTTAACATCAATCTATTATAATCAATGTGTTTCCTTTAATTTCTCAATCAATTTGTAACATAAATTTAAAATAATTCATTCATTCATCCTATTTGGTAAGTGAAATTTGGAGTTTTCTAATACTGGAAACCAACCTACCTATCACACAATAGTACTAGATTATTGTGTAATGTAAACATGTTTTTTTATAATATTGCAATGACCACATTTTGCATTACCAATTTACCACACAAGTTATTACATCAATCTTATATACAATCACAATTATAGTTTAGAAGAACTTGCATTTAAGATTATTTGTAATTTCTTGCAGGTTTTCCAGTTTAGATTTGCGATTTCCAATTTCAATTCTCTATTCTTCCATTTCTTATCTTACTTATTTCTTTGTTTGTCCAAACTCATTGTACAGTTCAATGTCTAATTTTCTACACAATCTCTATTTTCTCTACATATATTTTAAATTGTTATTTTGTATTATTTTGTTCGTTTTCCTAAATAAGTGTGTGTTTCTATATTTTGATGTTGCATAATCATTTATTATTTCTGTTAAATTGAAGAAGTAAAATTGTCTCTACATATATTTTAAATTGTTATTTTGTATTATTTTGTTCTTTTTCCTAAATAAGTGTGTGTTTCTACATTTTGATGTTGCATAATCATTTATTATTTCTGTTAAATGGAAGAAGTAAAATTGGTGTTCAATTCAATTGTAAAAAAAGACCAACAATATAGGATAGCTATCATGGTAACGTTATCTCATTTTTAAATGAGTTACTTTTTGTGGTTTTTCACTATGACTTGATTGTGCTTCGGCATTTCATGTTTAATAAGTTTACATATTTTCTATATGACTATATTGTATTGATTAGATATTGTGTGAACGTGGAGGTGGTTTAAGTAATTGGAAAAATGGTGGATTCAACATCCAAATGATTATCACTGGACGTAGATGCTGGTCAGAACCACAAAAATATCTTCATTAGACCACAAATGCTAGAGGGTAATATTCCAAGACGGACTAAAAATTTATATGTAAATTCTTTACTATGTTTAGTGTATTTTGGTTGGTGAGCTAAGGGATAGTGAAAGAACTTTAAGCAAAACCATGACATTAAAATAACTTTACTAATTTCTTTTTATGGGCGTAATTTTTTATTTTCATTTCATTGAATATATTTTATTATAATGAACAAAAACTTAAAACTTTTGTAATATTATTAAATATATAATCATGCAAATAAGATTTCTGCAATTTGTACTATCATAGACACCTTATTATTATAGAATATATTTCATTGTCATAACACAATATTGTTAAATTTTTAATATTTTCGAGCATTAATTGTCATTTGTATCTTTGTAAACAATTTTCACAATTTTAAACTTTTCGATCTCTTAGTAAAATACAACGATGAATAATTAATTCAACTAGTACCTAATCGCTAGTATCTAACTAACCACCATTTAACTAACTTGAAGTACAACCGATAATTTATATTGACATTTTGGTGTTGTAGTTATGACTACATCTTATACTTAGATTTATGGCAATTTTAACTATATATTGTTATGGCTAGATCTTATATATGTCGAGACTTCTAGCGTCAATATCCGCTTATTTTGAGATTTGTGGTAGTGTCCCTTTATGTTTTTTATCACACTATACTCTATTTTGACATAGTGATCATTTTATATGAATACACTTTATTAGTTTAGTTTTCTTTCTAAAGTTATTGAAAAAGTTATTACTGGTATTGACTGCTATATGAACACCGAAAATGTTTTAAAAAATGATTAATATTTCAAAGATAGTAAAGAGGTAATTAATGTGGGTATTTCGTGTGAAATGTTATCCATGATCTTTCTTTTGGTAGCGTATATCCATGCAAATGTCATGAGTATACTTATTAATTTGTGGTAAAAATTAAAGAAGTACTTTTCTTAGGTATAAATATTATTTGTTGAAACGTTACTCACGGAGATGTCATGGGTATACAAATTAATATGTTGAAAAAAGTAAAGTAGAATTTTTCGTAGATAAAGTCAAAATGTATTGTGAGTACTAATTGAATGACATGTGTCAAAAGTATCTTTAAATATAAGTTTTTATTGTATATTATTAAAATAAGATTAAGATTAAAATTAAGATGAGACTAATTATAAATTTGTTACTTTATAAAAAAATTAGTTAAAATTAGTTGAATTACATCGTTAATGGCGTGATTTAAATTCACTGGTACCAGAGACAACAAACAGCGAGGGACAGCAGGGGCTGGAACCCTCTCCCTCTGAACGACATATATACTATACTATACATTATTCCTCCTTTTCTCAATCAACACACTACATTATTATCATATAAAACACACATACATATATATATATATATATATATATATATATATATATATATATATATATATATATATATATATTATGTATATACTGTTATACTATCATACTATTTAATTATTTAGTATACAGGCATTATTGTATTTTTTACAATCAATGCATTATTGTATGATATTTAATTATATTTTTATATTTTTTAAAGTTATGATAATTAAATTTTATAGAATCTTTATTTTTTGAAATTAAATTATTACAACTTTTTTTACATAATATTTATTATTAAAATAATTTATGTTCCACGTTCGTGAGATCTCTAAATTTGTCACTGAATACGGTAATGTAAATGTAAATATACTGTTTGAAACACTTCTTTTTAAACTACATTTGTAGTTTTGTTGGAGACACGTCGTTTATAATCTTGTATAAGCATATTCAACTCACGAAGTAACACGTGAAACTACAACATATAATTGTCTATGTAAAATAATAAATTTTGAAAGATATACTCCAATATTTTTTAGAGATTATCTTGATTCTTATTAATACTCATTGCAAATGATACGACACTAGGAAATTATTTTCATTGAAATCTAAGAGAAATGGTTCGATCAGATGGAGTCAAAGTATATAAACATTATGTCCCACCTTGCTTGTTGGTATGACTTTTGCCTCATGAACATAATTTATCGGAATAATGATAATTAGAGTACCATTGCATAATCACGATGGTTGATCAATATTTCAAAACTACAATTTCGGAACACCAATCTTGATCTTTAACATATTACTGAATAAGCCTCATTATCATATCTTAAATAGTCATAGAATACAAATTGGGTTTATATAATAATAAACCATAACAGAATAGCTACAAATAAGGAGGATTGGCAAATAATTCTATCAAAAGAGTTAACTAATCATAATAACCTAATTATTTATCTAACAACCTCCAACAAGCTAGTGAGTGTATGCTAATCATTCCTAGCTTGCTTATTAAAGTGTTAAGAGGATTATAATATAAAGATTTTGTGAATACATCAACTAACTGTTGAGAAGAAGTGATAGGCAGAAGTATGAAAAGTTGTTGTTGTAGTTTCTCATTCACAATGTGGCAGTCGATTTCAATATTTTTGGATCTTACGTGGAAAGAAGAATTGTTGGCGATGTGGCGAGTGAATTGGTTGTTGCAATAAAGAAGATATGGAGTAATAATTGGAACTTTGAAATCCTACAAGAGATAGGAAAGCCACTGTAGTTCACAAATTGTGGTGGCCATACTTCTATATTCGGCTTCGGTTGATCACTTGGATACAATAGCTTGCTTCTTAGACTTCGATACCAAAGAATCCCCAATGAAGATACAATAACCTGTTATAGATTTGTGAGTTTCTGGACATGTAGCCTAATCAAAATCTGAAAAATCTTTGAGCTAAAGTGTTGATGTTGTAGGGAACATGATGTCTTTTGTTGGATTTGATTTGAGATATTTTAAGACTCGAAGAGCTATTGCATGACGATTAATGGTTGGTTTAGTCATAAATTGACTTAGTTGTTGGACGGTGAAGCTAATATCTGGTCTTGTTGTGAGATAAATGAGTTGACCAATTTATCTTCAAAATGATGTTGGATTGGACAGAGGTGTGTCATCTGTCTTGATCAGCCTAGTGTGTTTTTGCATTGGTGTGGAGGAGGGCTTTGCTTCTAGAATCCCAGGATAATATGTCCAGAGCATATTTTCTCTAACATAGGTGTATTCCGGTTTTTGAACTTGTTATTTCCAACCCTAGGAAATATTTCAATGTGTATTCCAGTTTTTAAAAAGTTCTTGATGTGATTGATTGCATCCAAGTTATTTCATGCAAGAATCAAATCATCAACATAAATTAATAAGACGTTAAAAGAATTATTTTTCTGCATCATGAACAAAGAATGATCTTAGACAGATTGACTAAACCCATTTGAGATTAATGTAGAACACAATTTAGCAAACCAATGTCAACTAGATTGTTTTAAACCATAGAAAGATTTTAAAAGTTTACAAATTTTATTACGAGAATGGTTTGAAATGCAAGAGATAAGTTGCATATATACTTTTTCATTTAAATCTTCATGTAAGAAAGCATTATGCACATCAAGTTGTTGTAAAATCTAGTTTTGAGATGAGGCGATAGATAAAAAAACTTTAACCGTAGTTAATTTCGCAATTGGAGAATAAGTATCGAAAAAATATATACCTTCGATTTGAGTAAATCTTTTTGCTACAAGACAAACTTTATACCTTTCTATTGTTCCCTAATAATTAAACTTTATTTTAGAAACCCGTTTACAACCAATGGACTTCTTACCTGGAGGTAAATCAGGATCACTTAAGTCTGATTTTCATCCAACGTTGTCAATTCATTATTCATGGCATGGATCCAAGATAAATTTTTAATAGCTTGTTTATTATTAATCAGTTCACAATGAGTAGATATGGATGCAATGAAATGCTTATGAGATGATGAAATGCCATTATAAGATAATACATCAGAGATTGGATATTGTATAGCATGTGAAACACATTCATTTCTCAAAAGAGTATTCAATTAATAATCATTCAAATAAGATGGAGGATTTGTAGGCTAATCAAATTTACTTATGGCTTGGTTTTCAAGTTGAGAATTATCATGAGTAGCACTGGCGGATCTTGAACCGAAACATTGGCGGATCTTGAACCGAAACATTGAGGTGGCCGAAATTTTAAAATTTTAATAGATAAATAAAAAGTATAATATTGTATTGCATATAAGAATTTCAAGTTGTAAATTTACAAAAATATATTAGAGAGATATAGTAGATCAAATTTTGGTTTACATTTTTAATAATTAAAAATTAGTTGAAATTTAAGTTGGAAATTTTATTTTATTTTATAATTATAGTAGTTGTTAATTTTTTTTATAAATTATTCCCTCTGGTTTTTTTTATAATAGACATCTGAATTATAATTTGGTCTACAAAAATTTATGTATTTGGTCCAGGGTTGTCCAAAAGATTTTGGAGACCGTTTTCTAATTTTAAAAATTGAGCCTAATAAAAAAAATACAATTTTAATAATTAAAAAAATTGGTAAAATAAATTTTAGTCCATATACACATTCCAATCTACATTACGCAATGAGGATTTACACATACCAATCTATATGATACAATCTACATGATGCATACCATTTGATTAGGTTAATTCGCGTAACAAGAAAAGATGCACAGATAGCATATCATCTTCACATATTAGACTTAAATATACATCTCGACAACGATAACCCAACAACCACAATTCAACTAATAAAAACAATTCTACTCGTATACTACACCGTTTATAGATCTCAAAATTACAACAACATACACCACAATATCTATATTAATTAGCATATTTATTAACATATGTCATGTATAGTCGAAATTCATCACCGATTAGCATATATTAAACCACAATTATCTATGTCACAATTAATAATTATTCATTATTCAATTTTTTAACATAATTTTTTTTTAGTAAAATTTAACTACTTTCATACATTCAATCAAATTCATATGTAAGAGTTTCCTCCAAATTATATGTCAGATTGCAATTTTACATTTGACTTTGAGAACACCATTATATACTCATCCCCACAAATATACAGAAGATAAAAAGGAATGTCTAATGGAATTGGAAGAATAATTTTAAAATTTGAGTACATAAAGTACAAATATAAAAATTTTGGATTTGCACATGATTAAAGTTCGGCCCTAATTTGGTCCATAAAATATATCAAATTAATTAATTTTTATTAATAAATAACTAAAATATCTCTTATAAATAAAATAAGAGTAGTAATATTTTTTTAAAATTATTGAAAACTTTATTATGACAAATAAAATGTCTCATATAAATAAAGTAAAAGTAGTAGTATTTTAAAAAAAATTATTCAAAATTTTGGGGTGGTTGTGGCCACCTATGTCCTAACTAAGTTCGGCCAGAGAAGCAGTAAGTTCAGAATTGTAACAGCCCGATTTTTCACAAAGTGCGAGTGTATTTTTTTTTTTTAAATCAATAAATTAATGCTTTTGGATGAAATATTTAAGTCGTAACACGATGACAAAAGTCATTAATATTTACAGATAGCGGAAATAGTTATTTTTTTTGAAATCCCAAGTCCAAAGTATATAAACAGAAAAATACATCGGGGCTATGAGACCTATCAGACATAGCTCATACACTTGGGGTATTCTCTGCCGGCACCTGTACAAGCATTTTAACTTCTCCACGTCACTTCAAAAAAATATTACACGGACCCATCAAAAAGAAAGTCAAGCTGACAATATAGGTATAGGTATAGTCTTCCCAAAATAAATAAATACAACCACCAAAAGAAAGACACCTAGTCCCTATACGACCACCTAATCTGATCATGCTACAAAAAGCTATACAGCATGGGTGATCCCCCACGCGCTCCGCAAAATCCTCCTGACACAGCTTCGATCAGGCATGACTAACTACCTTCCCCTCTCCAGGCACTAACCGGTAGAACGGTCCTGAATCTCATCTAAGGGTAAAGCCTAGATTTCCACAAAAGTTGTAAAGGGTCACCAATCGAAATTAACAATTACCACGTAGCATTTAAATTTTAAATGCATAAAATCACCCTTCAACTTAGCATGCATCTAGAAAGGGTTTGCATATGCTAAACATGCATAAACAAGGTTGAAAAATGAAGTTTCGGAAAAAACTGTACTGTTGTATTCGAATACAACATATCTGTTTTCGAATACAGATGCAAAAACAACAGAAAAATAGCAAAAACATTAAAACAGCACCATTGTATTCCACTACAACCTCTGTGTAGTCGACTACACTTTCGAAAATGCAAGTCAGAGGCAAAAACCATTCAACTGTATTCGACTACCACCTTGTTGTATTCGAATACAACTGTAAAAATGAAGGATTTTCAGTTTTGAAACATTTCGATCACCACTATCACCATGGCACCATCTGGTCACCACTATCACCATGGCACCATCTCGATCACCATGTACTATGAAATGCATAAGCATACTCTGACTCTCGACACCACAATCATTAAGTAAATCCAGCTATTAAAAGATTCCCCATTTTTAATGCTCATTTAACACTAATGATTCTCAAATTTAACGCAGAGCATACTCAACGCATACAATCCTCAAATCACATGAAATTGAATTCACAAATCATATTGAATTCAAATCACCACATACACAATCTCATCAATTCATTTCACACCAAATCAAAATTCACACATAAATTGCATTTATTCAAAACCCCACATCTTCAAACATCAAGCATATCTCAACATTCATAGTATTACCCATAAACATATTAACCATACCAAGCAAAAATCACCCACACCTCAAAACTCTTTAAATTCAAATTCACCATTTCACCCACAAAATGCATTAATTTCATTTCTCACAACATTACACCTCAAACCCATCAAATTTATTTTCCCCAACCTCACAAATCAGATCCTAAATGCAAACTAAAAGTTTGGAAGGAGCCCTTACCTCGACCGTAGCTCGAACGACCGATTACGGCACTGCGATTAAATTCCGGTAAAACTTTACTTCGCACGATGCTTCGAAAATTAGTTCACTAGCACCGCAACGTGACAATGAGCGACTTTCTCTTCAGTCACTTCGCGAGAGGAAGCTTAGATCTAGGTGATATGTGAGGTTTTGCATTTGGGATTTTTGAAAACAAAACAAAGAAAAGAGAGGAAGAAGATGGAGTAATTCGTAGGCGGGCAGGGAAAATGCTTTATCCTTTCTTCCTTTTCTTTCATATATACATATATTACTCATAAAATAATATATATATATATATATATATATATGTATATGTATATGTATGTATTTACCCCAAACCAACCAATTTCAACACTCTCACACACAGCCCAACAATTTTGATAAAAATATCTATTGTCATTGTAACTCAATTGACAGGGAAATTTTTTAGCAACTATAGATATTTTTAACAAATCAGTTTGGTAATAAATTTTCCGCAACGTGATTAAATTATTTCTCGCCAAATAATTTAAAACGGGACCCACAAAATATTTATGGCTTTTAAACATTCAAAATACCAATAAAACTGGCTAAAAAGCCTCAGAATTCAAAAATATAAAAGGTACATTTTAAAATTAAGGGTATTACATTCTACCCCCCTAAAAATAGTTTCGTCCCCGAAACTACGCATCGACAAACAACTCAGGGTGTTGTTCCCAAGTCTCATTAAAAGCCTCATTAAACTCCAATTCCCAAGTCGCATCTCCGGTAGTTGGGTTCCAAATCACTTTGACCAACGAAACATCTTTGTTCCTTAATCGCTTAATCTTCCCGCCGTAGGCGTGACTCTCAGAAACACATGGTCACCCTGCTCAAATTCTAGAGGTCTGCGACGCTTGTCCGCATAACTCTTCTGACGATCTTGTGAAGTCTTCCTTCTCTCCTTTATTTTCTTCACCTTATCTATAGTCTGTTGCACCATTTCAGGTCCTACAATCATGCTTTCACCGTCCTTATACAAACACAAAGGCGTTTGACACTTGCGCCCATATAAAGCCTCATACGGTGCCATACCAATACTCGCGTGAAAACTATTGTTATAAGTAAATTCAACCAATGGAAGCACATCATCCCAACTTCCTCTATCATCCAAAACACAAGCTCTCAAAAGATCTTCCAATGACTGATTTGTTCTCTCAGTCTGTCCGTCAAATTGCGGATGGTAAGCTGAACTCAACCTTAGTTTCGTTCCCAACGCATCATGCAATGCTCCCCAAAAGTGCAACGTGAATTTCGGATCACAATCTGACACAATACTCGACAGTACTCCGTGTAATCTCACAATCTCAGCAATGTAGATCTCTGTTAGCTTATCTACCTTATAAGTGGTCTTCACTGGTAAAAAGTGTGCGGATTTAGTCAACCGATCTACTATCACCCATATGGAATCATTCTTTCTCCTTGTCTTCGGCAACCCAGTAATAAAGTCCATGGAAATGTTGTCCCACTTCCACTCAGGTATATCTAAAGATCGCAACATTCCAGCAGGATGTTGGTGTTCCACCTTCGCTTTCTGACAAGTTAAACAAGTTGCCACATACTCCGCCACATGCCTTTTCATTCTGGGCCACCAATAATTCTATCTCAAATCCTTATACATCTTCGTCGCTCCAGGATGAATACTCAATTTACTCTTATGAGCCTCGTCTAAAATTGTTTTCCTCAGATTTGCAATTTCTGGTACACAAATTCTTCCATTACATCTCAAAATATTATCTGGCCATATCTTAAACTCAGTCGTTTTCCCTTGCACTATTATATTCCTCTTCTCATGAATCAAAGCAATGTCTTCCAGTAGTCCACTCGAAGTCTTAATCATTCTAAATTTCAGAATTCCCGGTGCAAACTCTACATTCAAGTGTAAGTCTCTGAATGTTTCCCACAACTCTTGTTGTCTATCCATCACTAATGAGCACACTGATACACTTCTTCTACCCAACGCATCAGCCACTACATTGGCTTTCCCAGGGTGGTACTGTAGTGTGAAATCAAAATCCTTAAGAGTCTCCATCAAAATCCATAGATTCATTAGACATAACAACTAAATTAGACATCACAATGCATATTGTTACTAATATGAGAAACAATTGTATTAGATTTAGGTAATTAATAAAGGAAACTGAAATGATCATTTGTAATAGATATCTCAACATTAAAAACATTAGTATCATTGGAAGCGTGAGCATAACTTGTTTTATGAAAAGGAAAGACATATTTATAAAAAATAGAATATCTAGAAATGAAAATATTCATATTATGTATATCAAATAATAGGACCAAAAATATTTAAAAAAGATGTTTATGTTTTCGTTCAACAATGGAATCTTGTCGTGGAGTTTTCACACATGAAGTTTGAAGTATAATTCCTAGATCGGAATAAAAGGACGACATTAAAAATTCAGCCCCATTATCAGACCTAATTATTTTAATCTTAACAGAAAATTGGGTGGAAACCATGTTTATAAAATCCTTAATGCATGTTCTAGTTTCATATTTTTATTTTAAGAGATGAATCCAAGTGTGTCGAGAGTAATCTATTATAATATATTAAAATAGATTCCCCAATATTATTGTGACACATCATCCAATATTATGCAATTTCATTCAAATATACCTCAACAAAAATACTATGTGGCACATCTAAAAGACACTCTTTCATCATCCCTCTTCCATCATCTTATTATTCCACTTTCAATTTGATTTAACAAATTTTTTTTTATTATTACTATTTAGCATCTAATATTATGTATAACTATTCATGTGCCATGAGTTATAAATTAAAGTACAATCAATGTTAGTTAATCAACACTCATTACTCCTAAATCATTATAAGTAAAAAATTTTAGATGGTTTTAACTACAATTAATATATTGGTCCTTTTAAACGTTTCTCAAGAAATATATAAATGACAACAATTTGTGAAAATTATTTTGTATCATATACTTTTTATTTAGAAATTAGAAGACAATGACCCAAACATTTTGGTCTCTATGCAACTTTTCTTTGTATGTTCATTGTACGTGCTTTTATATAAGCAAAACGTGTGAGAAATTTTACATTTTTTTTTAGTTTACATCTTTGGGTTTTGATGTTATTTATAATTACAATATATTTTGACATGTTTATGGTCAAATGTTGTGTATATAGATATTTGTGCAAATACATCAATGTTTTTTACCAAATTGTGTTTATTTTTCATATATACGCCAAAATGCCAATACATTCTATATCATATATTGTTTACGTTTATTTAGAAATTGAAAGACAATGACACATACAATTTGGTCTCTATGCAACTTTTCTTTGTATGTTCATTTTACTTGCTTTTAGATGATTAACACGTGCAAGAAATTGTACATTTTTTTTAGTTTACATCTTTGAGTTTTAATTCTATTTATAATTATAATATGTTTTGACATGTTTATGGTTAACTGTTATGTGTATAGATAGATATTTGTGCAAATACATCAATGTTTTTGACTAAATTGTGTTTATATTTCATTATAGAGTATGTTATGTGTCATCCAATATATTTTTCATATATAAGCTAGGTTTTTAACGCCAATATACATCTTAAATTTCAGTGATATAATATGATGACAACTATATTATCTGTCTCACCTCATCTTTAGACACATAGAGTCAAATAGTGAAACACATACCTTTTTAAGTGTAGCGCATAACTCTCTAAATTTTCTCATATGAAGAATTATAAATACTTAATGTCAATATATCTCATATTTTTTGTTTCTACAATTGTTTAATTGTCTCCAAAATTTCCTCCAACTGAATATTGCATAGTATCTTTAATGAAAAAAATAGCTCATTTTTAATGAGATCTATAAAATATTTTATAGTTATCTTTTAAAGTATTTATACTCCATTTTTTATATACAATTTTATTAAAACACTCCCACAAACTAGGATATTGCCATTTCACTATTAAGTTTGCTATATAATTTGTGCCTTATTAAAAATAAAATTGAAACTCAAATATTCACTTTGTCGTTATATTTTGTTTAATAACTTTTATTATTGCATTTTACTAACTGTTTAAATTGTCAATTCTTATAATCATTTTCAAACACCTTATGCAATTAACTTTCGGATCGCAGACCCGCCACTGCCACGAGAAAACCTTTCGAATACGTAACAATCCCTCTTTATTAATTCAAAAAGAAATATCTTTGTAGCCCAATTATTTTCAAAGAAGTAGATAGAGTTGGAAAATTCATTTTTTCACAAATAATTTTTGAAAAAGTGGTATTTTGTAACATATTATACTTATTTGCTCAATTTTCTCAAAACCTTGATTATTGTTAGTTAGAGTATTGTTTTTGTAGGCATACTTAATTTCATCTATGACATGAAAGTATAGTGGCTCCCCAAAAGACAAAGAAGATTGTCCATATTCAGCTTCATAGTAGTGTTATTATTGTGTATTCAGATGATTTAAAACTATGTGTCGTTTATAGATAAAAGAATAATGTTTAATATTTAGATTAAGAAATTATAGTTTTTTTTTCCAGAGATGTATTATGTTGTCAAAAATTTTAAAAATACTACATATTTAAAGTTTCTACATCAGTTTTACTTCTACTCAACAGTACATACACGAGTTGTTTGGGAAAATTCTCAAGTCAAGTTGTATAGAAGTCTCATATTCAAGACATTGGAATTTAGATTTGTCGTTTTTTTGACAGGGTTATAATGAAATGAATACCAAATGACAAAATCATATATATATTTTTCTAACTATATTTTTCTAACAATATGTTGACAATAAATTTATATTTATTCTTTCACTTTTTCTAATAATAGTTTTCTAATAAGAGAGCAACTAGAGTTAAATTAAAATGTTAGTTGCAACTATTTTTACTCTGATTAAAAGAACACTCATTTTGTCTTGCCACTTTTAGTTCTACTTTTTACAACACAAGTAAAAAAAGACTATGACTAATCTGATTTTACGGTAGATAATTACATATGTTAATATATATTAAAATACTTTTAAGATTTTTAATACTAAATATAATTTATGGACTTTGTTTGTAGGATGGTCTTCACTATGGGTTTATTTGAAAAAATCATTATTTTTTATTTTATGAATCATAACCGCACATTTGAAAGAGTGATTTATTTATTGGTTGAACAGTTGAGAGAGTGATGAATGTTTAGCAATTAATATTTCTTTAAAATAATGTAGTAATTAGAAAACTATAAGTTTTAACATATTATTGATTAACATATTAATTTTAATAGATTATTTGGTCCATCATATAGACTATAAATGATTAATGGTTAATATACTATTTATTGACTTTATACTTATTACTACATTTTAATGCTTATATATTTTTTACATAACACTCTTTTTGTTCTATTTTCTCATAATCTTTAATGAATGAAATGTAATATAAGACATTAAATTATAAATCGGTTGATCAAACATTTAAATATTTTTTTTATCAATTTTAAATCTTATTCATTCATTAAAATATAACAAAAATTTTAACATAATAATTCAATTAATAAAATTTAATATATGAATTAGTTGCAATTACGTTCTCCAAAATATTCTACATATTCTCAAATGTGTGTTTATATTTATCAACTCATATATAATAATTACTCAAATAAACTCACTTGGAAATAATACTCTACAAACAAAATCAATACATTATATTATTTTTCAAAATTTAAAATCTTATTCACAATAATACTAATGTGTCAAAGTCTATATATCCCGCGTAACGCGAGAGTCATATTCTAGTTATCTATAATGGTTAGAAAGTAATGATGCCCATGCAAGGAAGGAATACTTATGGGTCCCCAAATATCCATGTGAAACATTTCAAAAATACGAGAAATAGTAGTAAGACTAGGATTAAAAGGTAATCAATATTACTTAACATAGTGACAACTATCACAAATATCATTTTTATTCATAAAAATGTAAAGAAAGCTCTTACAAAGTTTCGGTAAAACAAAACATGATGGATGGCCTAACCTAAATGTCAAACATCAAAATCATCATTGTTAATACAAATATTGATCATATAAGGCAAAACAACATAAGTAATAAAGAGAATTATCAACATTAGAAGTTGTACTACTATTATAAATGATTTTGGGAGATAGATTGAGAATGTAAAGGTTGTTCAATAACTCAACATGCCCAATAATCTTCATTGTATGTAAATCCTGAATATCACAAAAAATGTGAGAAAACTAATTGACAATTAAGAGTTTTGGTTAGTTCAAAAATTGAAATTAAACTAAAATTGAATTGAGGGATATATAAAACATTAGTGAGATACAAGTATGATTTGAAATACACATTTCCAGTAAAATGAGCCGTAATAGTATTTCCATCTGGAAATTTATTGAAATAGGAGATATTTGTTTAATAGTTACAAAAGATTGTATAAAGAGGCAGACATGATCAGAAGCCTGAAATCTAAAATCCAAAAAGAAAGAGGATAAGAATATTTACCTAATTTGGAGATACTAGAAACAACATGTTGAGCTGTATCATTAGAGTTTTGTTTGTTTCATTCATTCTTGGAAGTTTGAAGAAGAGAAATCAAATTTTTGTAATCATCTTTAGAAATATGTTTAGAATCCTCAGCTAGATTATTTGAAAGAGAATTAGTATTGCTCTTCTTCTCATATGATTAGTTAACTCTTATGATAGAGTTATTTGTCAATTCTCTTTATTAGTAGCTATTCTATAATGGTTTATTATTATATCAACCCGACTTGTATTCTTTGACTAGTTAAGAAATGATAATGAGGTTTATTCCGTAATATGGTATCAGTAGCAAAACCAACTTTATTCCGCACATACCTCATTCATTGTTTCTTCGTCACGAAGATTCATCATCTTCTTCAACTCATCACAATATTTTTATCTATCTTCCTCCCAATTTCATCACGACGATATTTATGATATTCCTTCAACACCACCAACATCACTGGTCGTTCAAGATTCGGCCCTAAACCCTAGAAATCCTTATTATCTACACCTCGGTGAGAATCCCAGTGCGATTCTTGTCAATCCGCCCCTAAATGACCACAACTGGTGTCGCACCATGAAACAAGCTCTATCCTCCAAAAACAAACTTTCTTTCATCAAAGGTAAGCTCCCACAACCATCTCCCACCAACAAACACTTCAATCTCTGGGAACATTATAATAACATGGTGATTTCTTAGACAACTCAAACTCTATCCCCACACATCTCCCAAAGTACTATTTGTATTGACAGTGCGTTCGATCTATGGAACAACCTCATCGAAAGATTTACGAAAGGTAACCATTTTCGATTCTCTGACTTGCTTCGTGATTTACATTCCATTAAACAAGGTGAAAGATCCTTCTCTACCTATTTTAAGGATATAAAGATCATTTGGGATAAACTAGATTATCTAAGACCTACACCTTCTTACATGTTCAACCCCCTGTTCTTGCAAACTTAGTTATGTTGTCCGCACCTATATCATAATGAATTTGTAATCTAATTTTGGAAAGGCCTAAATGATTCTTACCAATATGTTAGAAGTTAGATTCTTCTAATGGACCATTTTCCTTCAATTACCAAGGTTTATTCTTTTGTTATTCAACAAGATATAACACATATTCCCACTCATAATGATTCCACCATATGTGCTGTTAATTCTACCTGTTCTAGTCAAGGGAAAGGAAATCATAATTCAAGTAGGAGTCGTGGTAAAAGAACTCGAAACACTATGATTTGTACTCATTGCAAGAAAATAAATCTTACCATTAAAAATTGTTATTTTAAAGTTTAAATATGCTTTTGTTCATTGCAAATATATGCCATTTTGGTTTTAGTCCCTATAAATTTTTTTTTTAATTATACCCCTGTAATTTTCAAAAAAAATTTAAAAAATCCTTATTTTGTTTCTTTAATTAAAAAATGCTGATGTAGCTCATTATTGCTGAGTGGCATTGTGAATAGAAAATGACATGGCTTATTTTGTGGTAACTCATTATTTGTCATTTATAAAAATAATGAAATAATTAATTAAAATATAAAACAATTATCCAAACCTCAAACCTCAAAATCTTTTTCTAAACAGACACTTTTTGCATCTTTTTTACGCTAACCTCAAAATCTTTTTCATCATCATGAACATCGTTCAATCGCTTCTGCGCCACCGATTTCATTCCTCCGTCCAATCGCCTCTGCTCGACCATATCCATTCCTCCATTCCATCTCCACTCCAATTCTCCCATCGACACAAAGGCAATGTTCCCTCGTGCGCGGTTCCATTCAAGTGAACTCCTTTGAGTTTACCATCTCTTTAGGGCGTTGAGCATCAGATTGGCTCCTTTTCTGAATCAAATTTCGATGAACAAAACAGATTTAAAAATTTGGAAATTAGGGTTAGAATTTTCTTTTTGTAATTTCTTTTCAAATCTCAATATCTAATTTGTGAAACATTAATGTAACCATTTTGAAATTATTACTGCGATGTTTTGTAGTTGATACTATCAAAATTTGTTGTGTTTTATTTTACTGTATGATTTTCATTGTTTTTTTTGTATTTTTAATGTTTAAATTAGTGTTAAATGAACAACAACAAAAAGGAGTTCGAGGTTTTGGTGTGGTGATTGTTGTTGTTGTGTTAGAAGTTTTGGGGTTTGTTGGGATGAGGGAGAAAAGATAGTTATTTGTGGATGAAGATCTGGGCCTCTAGTTGAAGGTGTGTTTTGAGTCTGTGGGTGAAGATGCATTTTTGGATTTTTAGTTGAAGATGGTTTATGGTTGTTATTTTTAATTAAAATAATTGTTTTATTAGATGTCTAATATTTTTAATAATCATAAATAATGAGTCAACATAAAATATGTCATATCATAATTTATCTATAGTGCCACATAAGCCAAAATTAGACATGTCACAGTTTTTTAATTAAAAATGCAATAAGGATTTTTTCTAAAAATTTGGAAATTATAAGGGTATAAATAAAATAAAATAAATTACAAGAACTAAAATCAAAATGAGACATATTTTCAGAGATTATAAACCTATTTAAACCTTATTTTAAACATGATTTTCCCCTAGGTATACATCTAAACACCAGTTCAACAACACTAACACGATATCTACAATTTATGACCTAATCATAATAACCTAATTATTTATCTAATATAACCCATGGTTTAGAAGTCCTGCATATTAATATATTATAAATTTTGTAGTGCCAATGTCATCTGCACTATCAATATTTCTACTTAATAAATACGGAATATGTTTTTTTCTTACCAGGAATAATGACATAATATATAATTGTTAAATCAATTACATAATATAATTGTTAAATGTATTAACAATATCATTAGTAAGTGCTAAAATTGTCCTATCTACATCTACACTATAAACAAATATTTTATAAAATGGTATATAGCACACGTAGCAAGATGATAGGTCACTTAGTATGTAATAATTTCATATTGAGTATTCACATTTAATAATCATATAGTTGGATGTTGGCAAAAAAGAAAATTAATTTGGATAAATAAAGTAATAATTACAAAAAAAATTATTTTATTATTAAAAATATATTAAGACTAATAAATAGTTATAATTAGTATTGATAACAGAACGTTATAATTACCTTTGTCGATCACAAAGATGTGTATCTGGCAATTTTAATTAATTATTTTCCATAAATGTCGTACAAATATTGAATGTCAAGTTTTTGAATGACAATAATCAAATTAATTTTTAACGGTTTCTATTTATATTGGCATAATTTTAAGGAAAGATTTTAAAATGACAATTTCGAAAATTTGATTGAAATCGTATTTGTAATAATCGTCTTAAGTAGACTTTTGTCTATATGTTACGAACTCGTACCAAAGATAAAAACAAATTTGTATCAAGTATGTTGCGACAAATTTTTATATATATATATATATTAACACATGCAATATATATAAAAAATGGTTGAATGTATATTATAAAATTTTTTATTTTATCTACTTCAATGTAGACAAAATCTGAATATGTTGAATGGAAAATCCAGTATATAACCTTTAATTGTGTCAAACTATTCTTAAAAAGAAATATTTTTTAAAGTAATATTTTTTTCTTTGTATCGACATAAGTTCTATGTATGATATAAATCAGTTATGAAACTACCTTTGAAGTGTCGTGATTTTGATTTTTTGGGACTATTACCTGTTTTTGGTAGGTTTTTTCTTTTAATACCATTTTTCTAAAAAAAATTATCTAAATACTTTATTAACCAAAATACTTTTTTTAGTCACAAGTCATCGTTTAAAATGGCGACTTCCTTAAGAAAGTCCAAGTTCCAAAAAGGTTTTTAAAAGAAAAAAATTTTCAATTTTTTTTAATTTTTTTTCAAATAAAAAAAATAAAATATATATATATATAATTAATATAATTCATAAAAATACATAAATACAAATTTTAAATTACGATAAAATTTTAAATTACATAATTCATTCATAAAAACATCACAAATTTTACAAAAATTACGATAAAATTAATGTCGAAGGTGGCCTCCAGTACCACATTGCCGAGGTTTTCTCACATGTACGGGATTTTGACGACGCCTTGGTAAGTTTTTTCTACTTCTTCTTGATCTTCGTCTTCTTGCTGTTGAGGATGTCTAAGAGTAAGTGCTACAGAAGAACTATTTCCACCTTGAGTCTAATTGGATATTTGATTCAACGGAGTATATGCATTTCCAAAGCTTGGAATTTGAAAGTTTTGTTGACACATATTATTCAGTAACTGGGTAGCGGACTCAGGTGTATTATAACGAGTGTTGAACGTGTTATACAACAATTCATCTTCGCTTGATGCAAAGGATAGTCGACAATTGTCTTCTTGATGTGGTTGTTGGCTGTCAAAATTAAATTGTTCCTCGAAAACGTTGTCCAAATGTTACAAACAGCTAGCTCTAGTCAATCTATGTAATTTAAAATTTGTATTTATGTATTTTTATGAATTATATTAATTATATATATATATATATATATATATATATATATATATTTGTTATTTGAAAAAAAAATTAAAAAAAATACCCTTCAGGAAGTCGCCATTTGGAACTTGGGCTTCCTTAAGGAAGTCGCAATTCCAAATGGCGACTTGTGACTTAGAAAGAAAAAAAAGAGTATTTTGGTTAATAAATTTAAAAAGGGAGTATTGGGTAATTTGTTTTGAAAATAGGGTTATTTAAAAAAAAAAAAACCAGCTGATGTATATTTTATGCGTATTATTAAAAAGAATCTCATGATTCATTTTGATTTTTAAATTGTAACTCGAGAGATAATTGTTATTTATAGGTTGTAAGAATTGATTGGAGACTACTACATAAGATGCTAAATAAAATTTGGGATGCTCCATGACATCTTGGTACCGCGGTTGAAAATTGTTGAACGAGATAAGATTAGTGCACCATTTTTGCTATCATAGATTCAGTAATAAGGCATTGATACCTATTTTTGGCATTCTGCGAAAGTAGTCTCTTCGAGCCTACTGCACAAAAATGTTTATGTTGGATGGAGCATCCAAATGCGGTTTTGTTGTTTAACATTCGAAAATATCCCAAGTTATAGTGTGGACTTCATCTTTTAAGAGTCTCAAATTTCCAAGCCACACCAAGACTAAGCATTATTCTTCAAATTGACAGAAGCATAAGCAACTTTCCTATCTTCATGGAAACGCATCAGCGCGAAGATCTTCTATAAGTTATGTGTTGTTGGGTCTGATGTAGAACCGCAATTTCCAAAACCCTTATTGATCTTATCATCTATGTCTTTTAAGTCCCTCCCCTTGTTGGCAGTCCTCACCTTGATCAAAGGGTTCCTCTGCTCTCTCTCCTATTCCACCACCTATTCCTCTATCAAATTATTAGCATTTCTATACCTTTGTTATTTCTACCACGAACCATGGTCTCTAGAAAAGGATAATAATTTTCAAATTCATAATACATAAGGTTCATAAAATATTATGCACATGTCTCATGAATGATGTGAATAGCCTATCCATAGATATGCTCGCAACTTGACACAATAGTATATATAACTCTAAACCCTCACATGTCGATCTGAACTGACCTACTGTGATACCATAATAATGAGTTGCCTCACCGTCCCATTGGTGAAAAGTAGCTAACTATATAACCAACCTATCTTATACAGATATATTTGTTGTCCATTGGAAAATGTGTATGATTTCAAACATAAATACATAGGTAATTATTGTTGAGGAAAAATCCCAAATCAACTTTTTGAAGATAAACAAACAAGTTAATTAATCTTTATTATGATTTTGATTGTCTTGCTATTTAACTTATGTTTTTGAGTGTTTTATTCAAAGATAGGTGATCTAATACATTCATACAATAATCAACAATCACATCATGCTATAAATCAAAGAAAATCATGCTTTAACTGAACTGAAAATTGATTACAAGATCATTCTAGGTAATCAAAATCATTCTGGTTTATAAAAGTATCATTTTGGTTTATCAAGATCATTTTGGTTAGTTCGTTTTAATTTAAGGACAAAAGTAAAATGAATCATTCCTCATAGTACAAATCTTAAGATAAACGAATATCAAGACAAACCAAAACAATAATCAAGCCCAAGAGTCTAGCTAAAGGCCCAAAGAAGAAAAACAGCATCAAGATCAATCCCCAGATTGATGAGCTATGAACAAGTATAGTTAGGACAACAAGGATGAAAGGAAACTATTGCTGCCCATTTTACAGAAAGCTCAACATGCTTCTGAGACAAAGGACTGACATCAGACAACTGTTACATCCTTCAGCCATGTTTTCTATTCAACACAGAACCAAGAACGTTCTAGTTACAAAGAAGAACATTCTAAATTAAATAGCACACATGTCTATTAAACTTCACTGTGAACAAATGTTTTCCTCAGGTTTAGTAACGGCTATAATGAGTCCTTTGTAAACCTCTCCATGCCTATAAAAGAAACATCAAGGTGAAGACAATAGCAAGATTTTCCAGTGCAATCATTCATTACTCGAACAATCATACTCGAGCAAAAAAAACTCTTCAATCAACCAAAAACTCCAGCTCTCTCTCACTATATTCAAGGATCTCTTTATTGAGTTATTGTTGAGTAGATTCTGATCCTACAACCTTTTATCATAACATCATTTGAAACTCAAGTCTATCTCTTTAGATAGTTTGAGTATATTGTCAAAATCCTTTTAGTGATTTAAAGGTAACTTGTAAAAATCTTTTATGAACTGAAAGGTAACTGTAAAAATCCTTTCAAGATTGAAAGGTGAATTCTGTAACTGATCAAGAAAGATTGTGTGAAAGCAAGAACGTTCTTATGCAAAACACATTAGTGGAAAAACTCACAAATTGTGAGGACTGGATGTAACCCACCTTGGGTGAACCAGGATACATCATTAAGTGATATTTTTATCTCAATCATTTATTATTTCTCACTCACTATCACTAATCACGTAGAAATAATTGGTTTCATTTGTTTTTAACTAACCAAGAATGTTCTGAATTTTTATTTGTAACCAAGATTGATCTTGAGTTAATGTATTATATATATTTAAAACAGACTCCGCTGCTACCTCATACTATTTCCTCCACATATGCAAACATTTCCCACCTCAGCCAAAAAGCTAACGTGTACGTCTTCATAGAGAGTTTCCCATTCACTATCTTATACTATATCTCCTATTTAAATATTATTTCATAACGTCTACTCAATTTTTTTTAAATTAATCCCACATTATTATTTCATAACGTCACATTATTATTTCATAACGTTTTCCCAACATCTTTCACATTAATTCCACGTTACCTGCCATCTACTTATTTGGTAGCAATTGTATACATCTTTTCAGAATATATAATATTGAACTTAATAAGATGAGAAGTTTCTTCAACTTTTTCTGAATTGAGAGTACATATGTCTCTCTTGCTGCCATCTACTTATACGTTTTTTTTGTCTGGATCAATCAATTTCACATTTTCGCCTGTACCTGCCATCTACTTATTTGCTAGCAATTGTATACATCTTTTCATAATATATAATATTGAACTTAATAAGATGGGAAATTTCTTCAACTTCTTCTGAATTGAGAGTACATATGTCTCTCTTGCTTACCTCTAAAATATATTTCGACTATTTATATGTGTCTTTTATTGTTGAGTACTTCTCTTCTATAAATTACATTGATAAATTGAATATATATAATTGATATAACTATTATATCAATAATCATTTGACAATTGAAACATAAAACTTCATATTGATTTTTTAAAAAATCCACTTAAATTAAATAAATTAAAATATACACGCGCAACGCGCGGGTTAACGTCTAGTTTAAAATAAAAGCAGGAATTAACATTTTAAATAAAGATGACAATTCAAACCCCTTTTCCTTGTGATTGATATTGCTACTTCAATTATTTCAAAACATTTATATATACGTACATCATAAGTACATGGTGTCTATATATCACTAGGATACCGCGTGATACACATAAAACCAAATATTCAAGTAGAATTTATAAAAAAAAAATCAAACTAAAAGACTTCTTAACTATCCATACAAAGCAAGCATGCTCATAACTCAACACTGGCATCTGCAAGATCAAGCCACATACTCATCATGAGGAAGAAATGCTCAATCTTTAGATACATCTCCATCCTTGTTAGAACCTGAAAATATTACCAAAGGACAAGGATAAAAGGTAAAAGGGCTAAGATTCTCATATATTCATAAAAATGAGAAGATACAGTAAAACGAGGAAAAAAGTTGTCAAACACAAGAAGGTACACACTCAATAGTACCAAACATCTTCAATAATATATCTCTCATATCATTTCCTATCTACCCAATGCATCCTGAATTTTATGCTGACATTGGCCAACCTAATTCCACTACACTTCTATTATGTAGCAAGTGCCATCTGACTTCTCGTGGAATCTCATGATGGTATTAAGTTGATATTGTGGTTTGCTTCAATATTAGTAACCAATGTTTGCACATATAGATACAAATATGGCTCCTATTATGTAGCAAGCTCATCAACCTCGTGTGCTCCATAACATACGACAATGGTCTTACACCAAAATCATGCAACTATTTGAGTCTTTCATTCAATACCCTCATTAAATGCCATGAAAACTCCAACTACTGGTATGATCTTGTCATTTACTAGAACTCTTTTGTCAAGTGTCGCACTACTCATGAGTTATGGCAACACTGACTTTCGATATGACATTGTCGTTTACTAAATAAATCATTTTATCTCATGACAAAACCTTAGCCAGTTGTCACACTTTAACTCACATTGTATCCATTAATCTAATAATATTATTCATCTCAATTCATTAATAACATCATTTGTATAATATCCTTAAATTTCCCAGAATCATTTTCATCTATTTTCTCACCCTATCTCCCAACCATCTTTAAATGACAAATCAGAAATCATAAGAAACATAGAAAATAGTCCAGACAAACAAACATATACATATTCAACAAGTATTATTACATATAATATATACTTGTATATATATCAATTATCATAATATCATCCTAAGCATGCATGTGACTATAATCACAATCAACAAGCGGAGTGGTATAAATGTTCTGACAAAAACTTTTTTGAACTTTTTGTTAAAAAAAATCATGATTATTTTTAAAGAAAAAAAAAGTTTTAAAAAAATTTAGATTTTTTTCTCGAATTTCAAAAAATAATTCAAATATTTTTCATGAAAAAAAAAGTTAAATAATTTTTTTTGAGAAAAAATGATTTAATTTTTTTTTCGAGAAAAATATATTAATTTTTTTTCGAGAAGAAACAATTTTCGATAATTTTCTTTGAAAAAAAAATTTCGAAGAAAATAATTTTAATAGACAAAAACATTTAGCCCATCAGCCCCTGGCCCCCTCACTTATGCCAAAAAAAAAATGAATTAATGAGTCGAGGCCTTAAAAAACTATCTCAATAGGAGAAGAAAAAGAATACACACATATTTTTATACTGGTTCACCACCAACATGGATGGCTACGTCCAGTACCTTCCCATGAAGAATTTCTTCCAGTAATTCAACCTGAATTATAAAACACTTAACCTCACCCAGTTAAGTCTACTCAACCTTCTGGTTGCACCTACAACACGTTGAGACAAAAACAAAAGCCACTAATGAGTCAATTTACAAGAGTTTGTTTACTTGGTGTTTAATTCTTAATGAGAGGATATGTATGTGCCTAACACTATCTAGCACTTAAGATGAATTTGTATTTGTACAAGTGCTTAATACTCAAACAATATATATGTTTGAATTGTGTTCTAAGTATTGTTGATCGATCCGTTTTGATGTCTAATGTTTGGATCAACTTTGTTGTTTGAGTCAAGGTTTTCCATTTTTGTGCAAAGTAGTTTGGTGAGAATTGTTGTAAGATTGTTCAATTGCAATTCTATGTTTTCCCTAAAACAGAGAGGATTCCTTTTATAGACTCAATTCTGGAACGTTTGTCTTGCTTAAACATTAAGTTGAAATTTTTCCTTGTTTCAATTTTGTTCATATCTAAATTGATGCCTTGAACCATTGCGATGAAGTGGTGTTTCAATTTTGACCGTTTCTGCAGATTTCAAAAATTATTACCATTGCAAGTGGTGAAGTTTTGTTACAAACCGTTTTTGCCAATTAAAAATACTAAGTCAATTATTTCCATTTGGTGCAATAAGTAGGTAACCGGTTGGGAATTTTGTCTAGTATTTTCAAGTATCAAGAACAGAGGGAACATTTGCCTATATCAAAGTCTGATCTGGAACCATCTAGATTTTATCAGAGTAACATCTTCAGAACATAGGCAGCTTCTAGAATCATTGATCTTTACCTAAGGCATTGACTTTGTCATAAGCGTTGACTTTTTGTCAAAGGCATTGACTTTTCTTTTGAGTTAGTTGACGAGGTGCGGATATCAGAAACGGAGTCAAAATATTTGCTTGTGTTGAAATACTTTCAGAGTAGAGACAACTTATCAGAACATTAGAGTGAGCACATCAAAGGCAGCGAAGTGCGCGCACAGCTGGGTGCGTTTTCCTCTGATCGTGTTGTTTCCCCTGATCATTGCACAGGGCGCGTTTCCTCTAATCTGGTTGTTTCCTCTTATCAGATTTTGAGTCCATAATGTACCTGTTTGTTCTATTTTTCTGTACACTTAATTAGAACATTAGTACATTAAATTGTTTCCATAAAATACCTTTTGTTATCAACAAAACAAATAAGGAATTGTTCTTCAATACCATCTTGGTTCCAACACTTAGTATGGGGTATTTTAAGAAGGACTTTGGGGCTTAATTGACAACTCCAAATGTTATGTTGGTGTTGGGTCTTTAGGTCCCTCAGGTGCACGTGACTGATGAAGGTGTTGTATAACACAAGAAAGAGGGGTTTGAATTGTGTTTTGCCAATTCTAAAAGATACTTCGATTGCTATACATAACATTATTCTTTATCAAAACATTGCACTTACTCTTATAAAACAGGTTTAGTAAGAATAATGTTGAATAATAAAGAACTAAGATGAGAGAAATAGAAATAGATAAAAAAAAAAACACATATATTTTTGTACTAGTTCACAATAGACTATTGCTACATCTAGTCCTCCCCTTACATAGAGATTTTGCCTCAATACAATCGTAGACTTAATCCACTATTTCAATTAATAGCCTACAAGAATTCTTTTCTCTGTCTCTTAAAGCTTCGAGTATTTTTCTTTAGCCTCTCAAGGATATCATCGTCAAAACCCTTCTTCAACTTTCTAGCAATCTGCCGTTGAGGTTCATGAGTGTTGTTGTACTTTTCAGGTACCACTTAGGGGGTGAGAGAGTTGTTGTCACACTCAGAATTATTTACATCAGTTCTAGTTTATGTCTGAATTGACACAAAGTTTATTTCTTGGATTCTAACTTTCATTGAGAGGATATTACATATACAAAGTTTGTGAAAATCATTTGACTGGTTTACATCAAGCCTAATAACTCTCTATTGAGAGGATTTTTCATTCATACTTTTCTTTAGATGTGTTCTTGCTTTTTTAGAATTTCTTCTTAACACATTGCCTTTTTCATTCTTTCTCTCACACACTATTGACTTAGAGAGTTCTTCTAAAATAGAGAAAAGAAGTTTTCATTGAGAATATTACCGTTGGAGATCTTCAATCACCATTTAAGACAAATCAGTCTTTAAGATGTATCCATATATATCTTCATGATTGATTATGCGTATCTTCAATTTTAAGATAAGCATATCACAGAGGATGTTACACATACTTTCAGACAATTTAGCAGATTCAAGATATTGAGTAGAGGATAAACAGATTTGTCTTCTTTAGAACATTGACTTTCAGATCTTTGATTTTCCAGAGCGTTGACTTTCATCAGAGTGAAACGATACAGTGCTTGTCACAGTTATTAAAGGCATACGCTCATTTTGCTTGACACACTTATTAGAGGCAGACACTCACTTTGCTTGACACACTTATCAGAGGCAGACAATCATTTTGCTTGATACACTTATCATAAACAGATGATTATTTTGCTTGACAAACTTATCAGAGGCTGACAATTATTATGCTTGACACAATTATCAGAGGCAGATCATTTATATCATTTTTGTATTAAAATATTCACTGGAGGCGCGTTTGAGATCGCGTTCATCAGAGTCAGACACAACTTTAACAACTTCTTCAGAGTCACTGAGAACTTTGTTTAGTAGATTCTCTTTTCCTTGTTCATCAGAGGATCTAGCTTATATCAAAACACAAACTTGTAACACTTTGACTTAAACTACATATCGCAATACTTCTTATTGCGATATTACGACTTGCTCTATTAGTAGCTTATTGCTATGTTACTTGTTTATTTACTTGTAATTTATGCTACCTTAAGATAGATAGTCATTAATATAAATATGTGTCTTCTAACTTAATCTACACACTTAGCAAACACAATTAAGGGATGATTGTTCTTTATTTGTTTGTTTTTGTTCTCATCAACAACTCATTTTTTACCGTTACCGGCACTATTATTCACAACTTTCTTATCCCCCTCCTACCTAGTGGAAATAGTGAGTTTTTTCCTTCCATGTGAATCGAACCCGGTACCTAGGGATAAGGGTTGGGTTGTTACAACTAACATATGAGGGGCAGATTATGGATTACCTAAACATGATATATGAGGATACTCGCCCCTTAAGTGATTTGAGGTTTGAACAGCATGAGCAATTCCGATCTCTTACACAAGAGCAACAAACTCACCAACAAGCCTTTTAGACAGTTGTTTTTGCTCGCCTTGATGAGATGCAATTAGGGACCGTTTTGGCTCCTTTTCCCCTAACCCCTCCTCATTACCTTGGACCATCCTCTAATCCCTTTATTATTGCAGAATATTTATGCTTGTTTTTTTCTCATGCATGATGCTTGGTTGTTTCTATTTTCATTTTGGTCTATGTCTTAAGGTACTTTCCCCATTTGACTTGGTTTTTCTATATATTTAACTTCCTTTGTATTGACATTTTGCACTACGTTATGTGAGTGCTTTATGTTATGTGTCTTATTGAATTGTAATGGTTGTGCTTATTCTAATCCTTTTATCCTTTGTTTGGTGATAATCGGTTTTGGGCTCATATTTGTTGTGCTTGGTTTTTTTAAGATATGATACTGCTAATGTTTTGTATTTTCTTCTTTTTGATAATGTCAAAGAGTGATGTAGATTTGAGTGGTTTCATATGAGATTGAAGATCTAACCAAGTGATTTCTTCAAATAAAGTGACAAAATAAAAAAGAAAATAAAGAAACAAATATGGATTAGGTTGAGAATATGAAGAAGGCGCCACAATCAAGGATGATTGATAAGCCAATGTGGAATCACCACAATGGTAAGGAAGCCATTGATAAAACTCAAGCAAGTTTTAATCCAAGAACTTAAAGAGGAGAT
Organism: Cicer yamashitae; assembly: GCA_037974755.1. Taxonomy (NCBI): domain Eukaryota; kingdom Viridiplantae; phylum Streptophyta; class Magnoliopsida; order Fabales; family Fabaceae; genus Cicer; species Cicer yamashitae. The sequence goes on from JBBPBQ010020321.1 coordinate 41,996,891, forward strand.
GTAGCTCACTAACAATTCTCATTAGAGAAATTATAATTCATTCCAAACTTGTCCAAAATGAGACTCTTACAAAGTATTTAAAGAAGGATTTACCTTATTCCTAAAATGGGCCAAAAGACAACTTGCTACATCCATATTGGGCTTACACCACTTAACTAAAATTATTACAATTCAAATTAAACACAAATAAAACTAAAAATTATTATAAAGTCTTGACTTGAAATATTCTTTGTTTTTCCTCCTAATTAACTCACTTTAGGTCCTCATCAAAGTGGGAGACGATTCAACTAAGCTTTGTGAAGATTAAGTAATCATCCACCACATATTGAAGGGAAGCTAACTCAGTTATTTGTTTTTCACTTAATCCTTGGTTTTTCCATCATAAAAAGGGGGAGTATGTAATTGTTTTAGTCTTTGTATTTAGGATGTAAGTGTTTTGGTTAGATTTCAAAACTAAGTTAGCTTAGAATTATTGTACAAGAATGCCTCATTAATCTCTCTATGATAAAAATATTATTTTAAGTCAAATATTTTCATATCATTAACTATTTGAAAGCTTTCCTTTGAAAACATGATTTTTACAAAAAACAACACATGTAATTTGAATTGTACTATCTATCTGAAAAAATTGAATTTTGATTCTGCCATGTGAAATTCAATTTACACTTGTACGTAACTCAAATTGAGCATAAAAATTAATGTAATTCGAATTTTCCATGTTTGTAGTTCGAATTACATTTTCATAATCAACCTTTCACTTACTCTCTGTGCGATGCAATTCCAATTACACATTAAGGTAATTCGAATTACACGATAAAAAATTTAGGTTATTGTTTTATCTTGTTTTGCTTTCACACAATATTTGGCTATCATATATAATTCATTTTACCACGTTTTTGGAAAACACAGAACATTTTTACTCGTTTTTCTCATCAAAAAATATATCTTTGAAAGCTCTTAGAACCATTTTTTCATGGAGAAATATTCTTGAGTGATAAAAGTGTTAGAATAACATGGTAAGAAGTGTTGAGTGCTCAATTGATTGTGAGAGTGAGTAATTGAGTTTATCATCATATACAATAAGGGTAAAAGAAAAATAAGGGATTTATTTTCACCCTATTTGGGAATAATTGAGGTTTTTATGTTTCTCATTGAACTCTCAAGATTGAAGGAGTTGAATCAACAATAGGGGAAGATTCATGGTTGAAGGCTTCATAGAGGTTGGATTTGCAGTTGTATCACTTGGAATTCTTGTTGATTCTTGAGGTGGGTTTCAAGAATTTAAGAACTCTTAGATTCACAAGAAGTGAAGACATTGTCGCAAAGGTGTCTTTTCATTTGTCTCAAAGGAGTTTATTGTTGTAAACATAACAATTCACATTTCTCATTAGTGGAAGAAGATTTCTTATCAATTGATAGGAGGACTGGATGTAGATCACAAAGCGAGGACAAACGTGATTGAACCAGGATAAATTGTGGTCTTGATTCTCTTACCTTATCTTTTACTATTGGATTACTTATTCAATTTGTGTTTAGGTTTTTGTTCAAGAAACCCGAACTTCTTAGTGAAAGAATATTCTTAAATTTAAATTGTTTTCAAAAGTATATCAAAAATTCCAAATCCAAGAAATCACAAACATGTCATTGAATTAAATAATTTTCCAATTAATTTTAATTATGTTTAATTCTTTGTTCTTCGCTTTGGTAATTGAATTTTACTTAGAGTTGCTAAATCTAATTTGGGTATTGACAATACAAACAATCAATAGTTAATTGATTTTCAAGATCAATTTCACCGTTGACTGTTCAATTATTTCTTAATTCAATATTTGTTATTCACATTAATCACCAAAGGTTCCTCAATTATTTCTTAATTCGATATTTGTTATTCACATTAATCACAAAAGGTTCCTGAGTGCAATCATTTAATTAGGCATTTATTGAAATATTATGTATCTATTCACCCCATCCTCAGAATCACTAATTATACAAAAAAAATGGTTAACTACATATAATTTTCTTGATGCAATAAAAAAAAATACATATTGTATACTACCCCTACATGTCATTTAATTTTGTATGAGAGTTTGTTATGTCGAAAAATATTTTGATTATAATAGAATTAAATAGAGTGAAATTAGTTAAATTTTTCTAACATTTTAGTCTACCAATTGTGACTACTTTTTTTCTTTTTTTGTTATATTTGATTTTGGAGTGAGTATATGTTTAAAACATATCAATAATTTATACATAGACGAGAAATCAAATTACTCATGAAGAGTTACACTAACAATTACATCCATTTAATAACATGTAATGAATAAATAAACTTTTACAATCAACCATTTGATTAAAAGTTATGATTACCATTTAGATTATATTTACAAATTTTGACATAAATCTATTATCATTTATATTATCAAGATGTATTGAAATTAACGTCATATACAATTAGACCTTTGACTTTAAAATATCTCCACAAGCTTAGATCATTTGGATCCTCGATTGAATTAGTCCTTAACTCATTGGTGGAAGAGTCGGTTTTTAAACCCGAAGTTAAACTGCGTCCCAAATATACAATTTCAGAAATTGTTTCGGGTTCTTTTCTTGGGGAATTGGATTTGCCTTCTCTAAAATAAGCAATTTACTTTAGAGAATAAAGTGAATAATGTCAACTATTGATTATCAAATGAATTGTTGTTATTTTGTACACATGTATGATCAATCATAGATGATTATAATATTAATCATCGATTCACTCACTTTAGCAACTTCTCTCTTTATATGAACCAAATCCAAGGAAATTATATGTTATCAAAAAGTGTTTTCTACCCCTTATGTATAGGTAAGAAACAAAACGTAATACAATAAAGAACCATAAGATTGGGATCGGTAGGATTAAGATGAAAACATATTGCTTTCTTATATTAGCCATTTAAGATATCCACTATCTTCATAAATTAGTTAGTTTCACATAATCTTGTTCTTGCATGTCATCTAACACCGAAAACTGTGGATCATTTATTAATTTTGTTGGAAGAGAGAAGAAAGGAAGATAATTAATATCATGTGAATTATGTGTTAATAATCTAAGAATTGGGAGAGAAATGATCAAAAGAGCTTTAAAAGCTTGAAATTTAGGAAAACTCATAAGGAATGATTTTAAATAAAAAAACAGCAAGAATAATACAATGAACTCTCTATATATAAAGCTAATAACTACCAAAACTAAAAACTAACTAACTCTAACAAATTAACTAATTCCTAACTAATCAATTGAATCTAGCTAATTCTTAACTAATCAATTGATTACTACTCTTAACAATATGTAACAAGAGTAAATTACATGAAAGTAACTAAATAACCTTTAATATTGCCTACATCAGTCCTTTTCCTGCAAATTTACCACTAAGAAAACATTAAATGCACTACATATAACAATTTCCAATAATAAACAACAATCAAATAACACATGAAAACATTAAGAATCAAACACAAGAAGACTATTTAATTAAGAGGAAAATAAAAAGTTACAAATATATTCCCACATGATCTACTTCAATTGATATAAAGATGAACATTAAGAACAACAAAGAACAACATGAGAAGTAAGCCATAAATAACTGTGTGTACAAAAATTGATGCAACAGTGGTCTTCATGTTCATAAACTCCAAGGGTGAATTCTTTCCAGGAAGTTGAAAAATCATTCCTGGTGATAAAAGCCAAAACAGAGCTGCAGCTATGAGAGGAGGAGCCCAATTGTTCATGGTCTATCCTTTTAAGAACCAATTCCAAAACTTGAATGGAAAAAGAACGTAGATTAAGTGCCAGAAAATATCAAAAGAACCTATTAATATTGTATATATATGTAACGCCGACACTTTTGAGTGTTTGGTGTCCAACAAGTGTTGGTACGACACTGCATCAATGTATTAATTACATTCAGCTAATCTATTTTCTTAAATTGTTGCCGTTGTCGACGTGTTAGTATTGTATTTTGTGTCTATGTTAGTATTTGTACTTTGTGTTTTTCGATGAATTTTGATTTTCTATCATTAGAAACCTCGAAATTAAATAGTTAGAATCTCGTGGCATTAGACAATTTAAAAATACGAATTTTATTTTTATTTTATAATTAAAAATATTGAGCTTAAATTTCATATGGTCTTATCTTGATCGATTTTATAACGTCTAATATCTATCGATGGACTGGAAATTCGGGCCCCTAGCCCTAATCATAGGGAATTAGAATCTATAAAGTAACATAAAAATCAACAATAATTCACTTTAGCATATGTTCTCCTTTATATCCGGGCCTATATGTGGCTTTTTCTAGATAAGGGATCGTTTTCTTTTGTAGTCAATCCAACAAAGCTAACTTTTGTGAGTGGCTACAATAAAAAAAGAACAACAGTTGTATTCAATTGTAATAAACAAATACCGCAAGATATGGTTGATGAAACTTATCATTGTGCTTTTAGTGACCAATAAAATTCAAATCATATGACCCATTTATGCTATAATGATCGGTCGGACTTTGAGGTTAACAACATGCTACTCTTTCACACATTATTTGTAGGGTTAATCAACATGATGTTCGAGTGAAATTAGACTAAGAGTCTTTTTGTGAAGTTAAATATGTGGTTGAGATCCGTAAAGCTTAGTTGGACTCATAAATGTTATTTGAATATTAAACATCGCAATTGTGTGGGAGTTTTTTTATCATTTCTTCTACAAACTAAAAAGAAAATGTAATTGTGAAATAAGACACAGATAAAGGTGGTCAATCAGATTTTTCGACAAAGATGAATCTTCGACATAGTCAGTAAATACTTAAAAACATAATTATAAAAAAATTATAAGTTAAAATAATCAGTTAAATATTAATTGTACTGTCTCAACCTTAATTATAAAAAAAATACTTACTTTAGCACGTATTAACAATGATAGTTAATTGTATTAGAGACACTAAAATTGTAAATTTTTATTGAAAGTTGTGTACTTTTTCAACAAATAACTGCTTTATTAGGAGTTCTTAAATAATGTACTTAGGGCTCCCATTAACAAGACCCAAAAATAAATATAATTACTAACTTTAAATTATTATAGTTTTCTCTGCTCGAAAAAAAATTATTATAGTTATCTCCACAACTCTAAGGAATTCATGCACTATAATATGTTTGGAACAATATTATTAAATAAAAATAAATTAGTTGATTTTTACTTATAATTGAAGCTAACAAATAATGTATTTGTTAACTTAAAATTAAGACTATAGGAGTATATTTGAATAAACAATTTACTAAGCTTAAGACAAAAAATATTATTTTCACGTTGTCATAATAAAAATGATTTTCACTTGTACTTGATAGCATAAAAAAGACTATGTGGTTAACTATTTTCACTTGTACTTCCACGGATATATCCTCCACATGGGTAAATCACCTAGAGCAAGATGCTACTATTCTATTTTAATAAATAAAAAAATAAAATAATAATAATAATAATAATAATAATAATAATAATAATAATAATAATAATAATAATAATTGTATTCCTCGTTTCACCTTGTCTCAAAGGCATGCTATAAACTTTTGAAAGTAAAAATGATATTCTTAACACGTTGAATGATATTATCTAAAACAATATATTATTCGTAATATTTTTCTTTTTTGTATTTAACACATATGTTAAAAAAAAATTAATTGACCATTTATTTATAGTTGGTTTTTGGAGGTTTGTGTTGGATAGCATTTGTAACAAACAATGCAGGATTTTTTTATCAAAATATTCTCTTTTTTAAAAAATTTAATCAATTGAAGGAATAATTTTTTTACCATGTATTAAGGTTAATTTTTTTTTTTATTTTAACATTTGAATAATTGTTAATTTAACTAATAAAAAATAATTTAAATATTTAAAAAAAATAAAATTATATTAATAAAATCAAATAAAATTCATTAAATTGAAAAAAAAAATACATCAAACTTAATGAGGTTGACTGTGCCAAAACAAATAACGTGTCTCTAATATTTTGTAGATAAAATAGCAACTTAATTTTATTTTTGTTAACAACTGCCTCCTATTTTTACTCCCATCTAATAAATAATAAAAATAAAATATTGTTAATCTATTAAAAAAGTAATAATAAATTTTTTTTAAAAAAATCAAAATTATAATAATAAAATTAAACAAAATATCATAGTTAATGCGGTTGGGTAGATGTGCCAAAATAAATAAGGTGTTATATTATTTTAACAACTCACTCCTATTTTCTAGTTAAATTAGCACCTAATATTATTTTGTTAACAAATCTCTCCTATTTTTCCTTAGAATATAATAAATAATAATAATAATAATAATAATAATAATAATAATAAAGTAAATTATATTAATAATTTCAAAGAAATAGATGTGCCAGCTTGGACAATGTTTCCTAGTATGACCAGAGACCCAACATAATCTGTACTTTCTTGGTACTTTCTATGTAGTGTCCATTTATGTTCTAATGCGTTTAGTCTTTAGGCGACCTTTCTTGACTCTCCGCATTCGAGGATTGTGACACACCTCAATACCATCATATTCTGGCCAATATCCTTTGTTTGGTATATGTTTGAACGTTTCGTCGTAGACTTTTAGTACCGTTTCCACGTTGTACACATCAGATATAAGGCTCCAATAATCATATTTTATGCTAGAACATGCTGCTAACACAAGTGAACAAGGCATATGTATAGCTTGATATTTCCCACAGTCGCACCACTTATTAGGAAGGTTTACACCACTTGTTAGGAAGGGTTACACTGAATTGAGCAATTGGTCTCCCTTCTCTTGGATTTACCGTCTCGAGGACCATGAAAGTATGGTTGCTCCAATCAAAACTATCGACTTTATGACTATTGGATTTACGTATTTCAAATTTCATAAAATTTATGCATTTTTCTGTGTATACTTGACCAAAAACTAAAATTGATGCTTGTAGTTTTCCCATGGTTGGAAATAGTGTCCCTGTCTTATAATAAGTTGATTGGACCAAAGCAGTGATGGGAAGGTTGCGCGTGTCTTTTAATACTTCGTTGATCGAGGTATGTTGTCTAACCATTTCATAGCCTCCAAGTTTACTATGCCGATTTCTCTGCGGTAGTATTTGTATGTAGGCTCATTAATTGAGTAACCTGTATTGACACAATAGACAATGTGTCAAATAACATTTTTAAAAATTACACTAATTATAAAAAGTAAGAATGAAATTATTACACATAGCAATAACTTTGTTTTCAATGCGTTATCCTTAAATTACCTCGCGAAATTTTGTGAAATATGTCGGACGCAGAAGACATGCTTTGACGGAGAATTTTGCCACCCATTATTTGGGTTATTATAAGCACTTTTAATGGATTCATATCTATCTGAAATCAAACAAATGTTGGCTTGTGGAATGACATATTTTCTCAAATTTCTCAAAAAGAAACTCCAACCCTCTCTTATCTCACTTTCCACAAGAGCATAAGCAATAGGAATTACATTGTCGTTTTCATCCTGAGCAACCAAGTCTCATCAACTTGCACAATTGATTTGCATAATTTAAACGTGGATATGCACAGAACGAAAGCCCAAAATAGTCGATGAAAGATCATTGTCCTACTTATCAAACTATTCTCATGATAAGCTGGAATCGTTTTCCATTTCTATTTTGGTTCCTAGAGCAAATGTTTGCATAATCAACAACCATTGTGGGGGTCGATTGTTAGACTCTTCCCAATTGCCATAAATTTGTTCAATCGCTTTATTTTTTCCAATCCAAGTCTTTCTATAACTTACTATGTAGTTGTGCAAAGCCTAAATCTGAGCAATATTGACCTTCACTTTGATTGAAAGATCCACTTTCAGAACTTGCATTACGCTTGTACATATCATGTCATAATCGAGCTTTTGATGATCTTGTGACAATGCAGAATTTGTGCATGTATGAGGCAAATTCAATTTACCAATCACCGGCAATTCACTCTCTTTTGCGTTTTGAGGCTCTGCATCTAAACAAACAATTTGGACTTAAATAATTAATTACATACCTTTCTGAATCTGCAGATATACTGACTCAGTATTACGTTCCGTCAGTGCAAATATCAACCCCCAGTCATCCGACAGAAAGCGGGATTTTCTATCATTTGTTTGGAACTCATTGCACAACTCCTGAGTCAACTTATGCTGTTTTTGATTCCATGTATAACCCCGAAAGTAAAAATTATACGGAGGGAGGTGGTAGTGGTTTTAATCCACATACAGATTATAATGAGGATAATGATCAAAATGAGGATCAACTAGAACAACCTCAATTCGTTCAAAGAGCTAGACTAGTTCGACAACAGTCTTGATGTGGAACTAGAGGACATTTAGATGGAAATCATTAGTTTAAATTTGATGTATTGTTTTTTCAATCTGATGTATTTTTTTCTTCTTGAATTTAGTGTATTTTGTTTCTTCAATTTAATGTATTTTATTTTATTTTATTAATATAATTTACTTTTTTATTATTATTATTTTTATTATTATAATTTTTTATTTTTTTGATCAAGAGAAGAAATAGGAGGAAGTCGTTAAGAAAATAAACTTAAGTTGTCAATGAATCTGTAGAGGGACTCGTTATTTGTTTTGGCACATCTACTCAACCACGTTAACTTTGATGTATTTTTTTATAATGTATTTTTGTTTGTTTTAAATATTTTAATTTTTTTATTACATTAACAATATATTTATTATTATTTATATTTTTTTTGTTTATTAGATCGGAGAAAAAATAGGAAGAAGTTGTTAATAAATTAGAATTGTGTTGCAATTTTGTCTTCAAAATATTAGGGAACTTTATTTGTTTTGGCACTAAGTTTGATGTATTTTTTTTCTATTAAATATATTTTGTTTTATTTTATTAATATTATTTTAATTTTTAAAAAATATTTTTATTATTTTTTGTTTTTTAAATTAACAATATTATATTTTTATTATTATTATTATTATTATTATTATTATTATTATTTATTAGATGGGAGTAAAAATAGGAGAGAGTTGTTAACAAAATAAAATTAAGTTGTTATTTTATCTGCAAAATATTAGGGACACGTTATTTGTTTTGTCACATCCAGTTAACCACATTAAGTTTGATGTATTTTTTTTCAATTTAATGAATTTTATTAATATAATTTTATTTTTTTAAATATTTAAATTATTTTTTATTAATTAAATTAACAATTATTCAAATGTTAAAATGGAAAAAAAAATTAATTAAATTATTTTTATTACAATTTGATTTTTTTTTAAAGTAGGACAATTTGGTTAAGATTTTGAATAAAATAAGATTTTTTGATTAAAAAAAAAAACAAAAACAAAAACAAACAATGCAGGGAAAGAAATAATGTGCCAAATATACCTTACCAACATTAACTTCTTATTACAAGGAAACAGCTAACCAAAACAAAAAGTAAAAGGAATATAAAAGAAAAAAGAATCTATAAAGGTCGAAAATACTCATCAAAGAGTATATAAAGAAAACTGTAGGCATGCAATGAATGTCAAGTTACTCTATTTTTATGTTAAATAAGTTATTTATTTTAAAAATATTGATAAATGTTGGACCAAACTTCATTTCTCATCCATGTATTATCAAAAGACTTACTTGACATTTAAAAGATAAATTACGGCTTTAATTCATCATAATAACATTTACATTACTTCCTCCACCTCTAATTATAAGCAACATTTGAAAAAAAAAAAAAAATCTCTAAATATAAGCACATTTGCAAAGACACTATGTGGACACAATGGCTCCAAGCATGTTAAGAATGGGACATCTCATGATGAGATTGTGCGCTAACGTCTCCTCTACTACAAACTGTTTTGTTGGAACTGACTCGATGTTTGTGTCTATTGAAAAAAGTGACAAAAATCTCCATGAGTCCCAAAACCTTTGTGCTAATTGCTTATAAGCTTCATTGAATAAGATATTAGTCGACTAATTGGTTGATCAAGTTCCTCTTCACATTGTAATTAGTCATTCCTACAGATTTGACTATCGGGTCGTCCTACAGTCTATCTATATCCTTGTAATCATTTTCTGAAAAGACAATGGTAGGTAAGATATTTGAAACTTGGGTGAGGGTACAAATTGATTTTCAAAGCTGGTATGTACCTTTTCCTGGCCCCGGCACTGGATCCTCCTACAAAGCCTCCTAATATGATACTAAATTCCCTAGGATGAGGGGTTGTTCTTTTACCTCTCCTTTCATCTCGGTTACGCCTCTCTTCTCAAGGCTTATGGATCTTCTACGATGATTGGGTCACCTGAAGCTCCTATAGTCGTTGCCAAAACCGTGTTTAATCTTTGTGTCATTCCTTTTTGTATGTGTACTTTTATAGATGTCGTTCTCATATCAGCTTTTTGATCTGGATCTTCAGCTCTTAACAATCATCATGAAGTGTGCATGTACTCTATAGTATTCATAGTACAATCTTTTGTTTGTGTCAAGCTCTGACTCTCTTTGCGGAGGTAGATTAATTAGGTTGGAGTTATATCTTTCTCAGAAAATCCTTCGAGGACACTCTGTTAGTGGCGTGAAGCAAGTGATATGTCCATTTCTTCTTTCTTTCTCAAGACCGTCTCGTCCTCCACCTCAGTCATTGTGAGGAGATCGTTTGTAATCTCCTCTTTTTGTTGCACCTACTTTCTCTAAGGGTGTGCACGGTTAACCAAATCATGTGAACCAAATTATATAAGTGGTTCTAATTGGATAAACAAACCATTTGTCACAAAACTAGTTTGAGAATGATAAATGGTTCAAAACAATTCGTAACCAGTTCAAAGCTGGTTTTAATCTTGAACTGATTTATGTGGATTGGACCAAAAACCAGTTTTAAAATGGGGTCAGCCTGAAATCGAGTTCTACAATGGGTCGATTGAAAATCTGGTTTTGAAGCGGGTTTATTCAAAATCCAATTTTGCCTTAACTTGGTTTTAAAAAATGATTTTCCTGAACCAGTTTTATTTATATTTTGACGGGACAAGAACTGTTTTATTAATCACCAATTAATATTCATTTATTTATTTATAATATGCACCGCGTCTGAAACAATTGCAGTAAAAAAACCAATTAATATTTATTAATTTAAAAATACAATATTAGCAAAAATCAGGATTCCAGACCCGCAACAGAAAGGACGAAGCAAATACTCCCCAATATTCTTCTTCAAGGTTGGTCTCGATTTCCCTGCACCAAGCAGAAAACTTCACAAAAAGGGGTAAAAGGAAAATTGAAGTCAAAGATTAAAATCATGAACTTGATGCTGAGACACTGGCTAATTCATTGAGCTCAAGCTCAAACAAAAAATTCAGAAAGGGTAACCAGGAATAAATAAAAAATACATATGCACAAGCTTGAAAAACCCAATATTTTAAAAATCGGATCAAAGTCCAACTTTTGAGACCTTCAAGTAATTATTCAATTGGTTCAAAATGAACTATTCTACGAAATAAATGATAAATGCGAGTTTCAACAATTCTCGTTCTTTACATTTCTTTCTAGCTGCTTGGCCTGTAGTAGGTATCTGGTTTATCGCATGAAATATAAAAAAATATCCAGAACTTCATAAGTGTTGCTTTTGAGATTCAAAAAGTGCATTAGAAAAAACATTCAATCACCGAATATATTACTGAGTTGAGTCGCGGACTAGGTCGCTCTTTTTAAGACGTTTTGCAACACTTCAAAATTGTGCAACACAGACTATCAACTACGATGTCCTCAAGATAAAACAGTCTTGTTACACTGTATCGATTTTTCTATTGCACTGTAGCAAACCGTTCTAGAATTACACTCTTTAAATATGGCGGTTAAGGTTACCCATACACTACTAGAAAAACTGGATTTAGCGTCGGCCAAAAACCCACGCTAACAGGCAAAAAGCCGACGCTAACATGTATTTAGCGTCGGATTAGCGTCGGTGTCGGACCCAGGCTAAAACGGTCGAAGCTAATACATAGCGTCGGCCAAAATCCATCCGACGCTATATTAGCGTAGGCACGACCCGCGCTAAGCCGACGCTACCATAGTTTGAAAAAATTTGACTGCGTCGGAATGCCGTCGCTAAAGTCAATATTTTGTAGTCAACGTCGGCTTAGCAGACACTAACGTCGGTTTGACCGACGCTAAAATCCAGAAAGATAAGCCAACCAAGAATTAGAGGCAGGCACTGAGGCGTGCCGGACAGAGCGACACGCTTGTTCCACAAATAAGAATGGTTAACAAATTTCTCTTAAAACCACAAATAAAAACTCCTTTCAACATATCATTATTTATTTGACTAAAATTTTTGTCATATATAATATACTCGCAACAAGATTACAAAGAAACTTGAGCTACATTTATGTCAAATAATAACACTTGGATTTAGTAAACAAACTCTGTCAAGTTTTTTTTTAATTTAAAAAACGGTAAACATGAATAAGAAAATAGAACTAGCAGCTACCAAGTCTTTTATTTCGGACAGTACTTTCGACATGGTTTCAGCCGTTTCTTCATTTCCAATTTTATGGGTTGCAAAATCCTTATGCAGAACTTCAAGTGCTCGGTTTGCATCCTCGCAGAGTTGCAGCTGCCGATGTTTAAGCTTTTGAAATTCAACAACAAGTATCGATGGATCAGGAGAAGCCAATAAACTCTTCAGCATTGCCTGCCTGCCTACTACTTCCCGTCTTTGTGGAGTATGTTTATCAATAGCCGAATCATTTTCTTCAGCAAAAGAAAGACATCCGACAACTTGACTAGAGGGCCCATAATCACTTGATCCCTGCATATAATAATTTGAGTCAGCAGAATAAAATTTCTAGTTAAACTAATGTGTTATGATCATTCCAAATACCTTTTGAACTTTATTTGCTCTTCTTTCAAGATCAAGTTGAGATTGTGCAACATCTCTCTGTCGCCTCAGATCTTCTATATCCTTTTCCATCTGCAAGTTTCCATAAAAAGTGAGAATGTTTGCATAAAACTCAAGAAAAGTCACCTTTATTAAACTATTAGATAAAAAATAAGCCTTTCACAGTTTATACTTGTCTTCTAGACTTGAAGAGCAGAGTAACCAAGCTGAAGCTACTTTTCAGGATTTGATAATCACAATATGGCATCGGAAAGTCAAATGCATAGCTACAGATTCCAATACTTACGCAAATGTCAGAATATATGGCTTCACTCATTAAGCTTATACCTGCTGAATTTTCAACTCCTTTTCAGCTAATAATGATCTTAGACATGCATGTGCAGACATTTCAGGGTTTCTTAACTCTTCTTAGCCTTGCAACTTCTTTTTGCAATTCGCTATCTGTTTACACCAGTAATAATTAAAGTGAATTAAAAGCAACTAGTGACTCAATTAATTAAGAAGCCTAAGCAATCAATAGCGGCAAATAGAGATGCATCTTGACTTTTGAATGTATGGGATGCAATGAAAATGCAAGAGAAAACTAAGAAAGCAGATGAAAGAGCATTTAAGACTTAGAAGAAAAAGTGCAAAAGTTTAAGGGAATTATTTGGTAACAGATGTGAGTAACATTTAAAAAAAGTTTAAGGGAAAGTGAGTGTAATTAATTCTACCTAAATAATATGCACCACATCAAAATCTAAAAACATACAATTGAGATATTAAGCAGGCAGATTATCACTAAAATATTAGATGCAATATCTTCAAGAGATTATCACCCACTGAGAATAAGCATCTATTAAACTTTAATATGTTATTTTATATACAATAAAGACAGAACAACATTTACAAGTAAAAAAATAAAATAATATCAGTTATTAAAATATTAACAGTTAGTATTTATTTAGATAGAAACAATAGACATCAGGTACTGACTCACCTGTGAAGGGCTGCAGATCATAGCTAAATTATCAATATGTCTTAATCTTGCAATTGGACAAAAGGGGTCTGGATTTTCCTGTGCCTTAGATGCATTCAAAACAACCGGATTTTTCTGTCTCTTAGCTGCATCCCAAAAAACCTTCAATAACCTTGGAGCCGTAACATAGAATGTTTTCCCCGTGCAACAACTATATTCAAAGGATGAAAGATTCAATGCATCAATAGCTATGCACTGAGGATTGTAATGCATATATCCACAGTCAATTATTTTCAAATGATGCAACTTTAGACTGACAATTTTCAAATCTAATTTGCATGAGACCAATCACTGATGGAATGTGACCAGAAAGTTTATTTCCTTGCAATGACCTACCAATTTCACAAATATAAATATTAAAGAACTCCAATAGAAAGAAAGTGGACGAACAAATATTATTCATACCAAAAATAACTTTTAAAAATAAAACCATGTAAGACATACAAGGTTGCTATTTGCAGAAACCCAATATTGAATGGAATCACTCTAGTTAACTGGTTGTAAGATAAATCCCTGGCATTAACAGAAAATGTTAAAAAAGTAACAAGAAAATAACAAAGGTATCACAAAATAAGTCAGAGTAAGATTACATACAAGACCTGGAAGGAGGTACAATTGCCTATGTTTTCAAGAATACTTCCTGTTAAGCTAACTTGAGAATTCTTGTGCAACTTTGCATAATGATTTGGAAATTGTAAATTTTAATATGCATTGAAAATGTATTGGGAGACCTTCCTACCTCACAACAAGTTCCCTTCCTCCTATTATCTAGAACTACAATTATATTTATGCAAACCTGTTCTGCTAAATTTATACAATTTTATTCTGCTATATTTATACAATTTTAATCTGCTATATAACAGAAACTTGATTCACCTAAAGCTTCAAATTCGAAAACCTGTTCATCCTCAATCTTCCTTAAACAAAAACCCATTTACTCAGAGACTAAGAATTTAGTTGAACATAACTAGTATTACTTCTGAATTTAGCTGACAATTTTACTCAAATTATCTGACAATCATAACCAAAACCCATTTACCCAGAGACTAAGAATTTTACTCAATTTTACTTCTGAACAAAACCCATTTAGCTGACAATTTTACACAAATTATCTTCTGTATTACTTCTGAAAATATCTAGTAAAGTCATTTGACAAACCAATTCCAATTCCAATTCCAATTCAATTCCAAGTCTCAAAAGTCAACTAAATCCTATCCAATTTTAAGGCTGTTTGATTTTTAAGTCTCAATAAAGCAAAAAACTGGATAAAGCAAAAAACTAGCGTCTGCTTTATTAACAAAGTAAAAAAGAAAATTTGTTTAACAAAGTAAAAAAAATAAAATTTGTTTAACAAAATAAAGCAAAAAACTGGATAAAGCAAAAAACTCCGCGCTAACCTCCGACGCTAACTATTAACAAAGTAAAAAAAATAAATTTTGGCAGGTTAGCGTCGGTGTGACCGACGCTACCCCGACGCTAGTTAGCGTCGGAGTCGGGGGCCGACGTTAAATATGGCAGCTAAAATGGGATTTTCTAGTAGTGATAATATGATACTATGACCACTCGAAAATCTACATGGAAAAAAGATTTTGGTAAAGGGACAAAAAGAAAATTTGGAAGGAAGCAAACAAGGGAGAAAAGAGAAAACTCGGAAATTTTCGAAGTTTTTTGTATGTCTTCTAAACTGAGCGGAATACTCCATTTATAGAGGAAATCTGCAACTGACAGGAGCATAAACTGCGGTTCATTTGACTAGATCTGCGAAAACTGACACGCACCCAATTTGACTAGGTCAGCGAAAATGTCGCGCAAAAAATGGGAGGAGCGCATAACGGATCAGATCAATTGTTGTTGACTCGATAGAAGGCAAAAACGTGTCAAATAATTTCAGAGAGAAAAATACACACATTTAAATTAAATAAATTTTATATATTTCCGGATACTAAAAAATAATACACCACTTAACCAAAGTCAAGCCAAGCTGAGCCCAGCAAGACGGTGGCAGCAGCGGCGTGCATGTGTGTGATTGTCGGTTTGAATGCGCTATCTCCATTTAACAAAATTGGGTACCCCTTAGGACACACCACAAAGGACATACCTTCACCTTATAAACACAAGTAGTGTGATATCCCTCTTATGTGAGACTTCTTCATTTTTTTCAATTCACACTACACTGGCTCTATTTTTTCAACATTTCCAACAATCTCCCATTTGAATTTAAAAAAGTGTTTCTGAAATAGTGTCAAACGCTTGTATAAGATCATGCATAAACATAAGTGTCTTCTAATTTGTGAAGGTGCGCAAACACGAAAAAGAGGGAATGAATTGTGTTTGCCTAATTTTATAATTCTTTTCTTAATTATAATTCTGATTCTGGTTTGGTGACTTAACTGTTTGGACTAATCAGAGGCAACAATAAAAAGACAGAGCGAAAGTATAAATAACACACCAGATTTTATCCTAGTTCACCACCAACTTGGTAACTACATTCAGTCCCCTCACAAAGAAGGATTTATCCAATAATTAAAAGCTTGAATTACAACAACACCTAACCCTACAGACTTTTTGAGGCAAACCACACTTTGACCCTACAAGTCAAGTCTTCTCTAATCAACCTAAAACCTACATATTGTTAGAAGCAAAACTACCCACTTGACCTACAAGTCAAATCTTCTCAACACAACCTGAGATCCACATATTGCTTGAGGCACACTAAAGCCACTAATGGGCTGAGTTACAAGAGATTGGAACCGAATATTATACAATGATTTTTCTACACTACAACACTTAGAATATTTTTCTTTGAGCGAGTTCTTACTAGAACTTAAAACCTTAAACTCTGAACACTTAGAAAAAATTGATCTCTTGTGAGTTCGTGAATTCTTCTTCGGCCTGGAGTATCTATTTATAATTAAAATTAGAGTTTCAATTTTTTCCCTCAAGAATTCTGAATCGTATCTATTTGTAGCTATTGTCCCATAGAAATCTGAACTGTATTTGTTTGTAGGTTGGTCAACAAAGATCTTCACCAAGAATAACCTTGATTGATACGATTTGAGAATATGATCGTTTGTGAATTAATTACTTCCAAATCCGTTTTGGGCAAATCTTCTAGAACTTTTTTGAGTGAATAATGTTCAAATATGCGTTGAAAATAATCCTTCTTGAAACTTCCTTCATACGCTTGATTAAATGAAGCAGGAATGGATTCAGGTCTGAGCTTGGAATTCTAGGATTTCTGATTCGGCTAAGTGAAATTTATCTTTTATCAGAATTGTTGACTTTCAATCAGAGGCATTGACATTTCTTCAACACAGTATGACTTGATAGTTGGAGTCAGATGTTGTATAATTTGCTTTCTTTACAGTTAGAAGCAGACTGTGTGACTTAGAATTAGTGGCTTGGGCAAATCCAATTTGTTGCATTTATCAGATTCAATGTAACTTCAGAGTGTGCTATATATTAGAGGCAGCGCTGTGGAATGTGTTGCCGTCATCAAAGTCAGTAGAATATATGCTTCAGATGCAGACTTGAGCAGTGGCTTCAGACTTTAGAGGCATGCTAAAAAATAGACTTCAGAGGCATGCTACAGTTAATGTTCATCAGAGGCATGCTACAACTATTATTCATTAGAGGCATGCTAAAATTACTATTCATCAGAGGCATACTAGAGTTATTGTTCATCAGAGGCATGGAAACTTTAGAGGCACGCTGAATCTTCAAAGACAGATGCACAGACTCATCAGAGGCATGGAAACTCTAGAGGCATACTGGATCTTCAGAGCAGACACACACATTCAGTAGAGGCATGCTAACCAAAAGCACGTTTTGCTCTTCGTTAACTGATTTGATTTCATTTCCTCTGACCTTTTTACATATTTTGGTCACTTCCTCTTGTGATATCCTTTGGTCACTTTCCTGTTCTAATTTCTGCATGCTCAATAAAGCCATTAGTGCAATAAATTGTTCGCACAAAAATACATTTGTTAACATCAAAACCACACAGAGGAATTGTTCTTGAGACCAACTTGGTTCCAACAATCTCCCATTTTTTGATGATGACAACATAGTACTTTTGATAAAAATTTATTTAAGCAAAAATAAAGTAACACAACAAACAAACATGTAAACATAACAAACAAAATAAAATGAACATGCAAACACACAAGCATGCAAATAATCAAATAGACATGGCTTCCTTTAACTCTGAGCAGTTATGCAAATAATCAAATCTCCCACATGCATATTCTTTCTCCCACAAACATTCAAACAGCAAGCAGTTTAATTTGTTCAAATGTCTTTCTCCCCCTTTTGTCATCAGACAAAAAGAATAGAAATTCGAATGACAATTGACTTATGATTTAACACCATTCAGTTGATCATAATTAAGCCTGGAAACACACATCTATTTAAGTTTAAACTCCTATAAGTATATAACAATCAGAGAATCAAACAGATATAGATTAGAACATTAATCAGATATAAATACTAGGTTCAGATAGTGGTTTAGTGAATATGTCAGCCAGTTGATGTTTTGTGTCTACAAACTGGATATTTAACACACCTTTTTGAACATAATCCCTAATAAAGTGATGTTTTATTTTTATGTGTTTAGCCCTAAAATGTAGATTGGATTCTTAGTTAGACAAATAGCATATGTATTATCGCATAATATGGGAATGCTACTCTCAATTATTTTGTAGTCCTTCAATTGATGTTTCATCCAAAGTAGATGAGAGCTACATCCTGTTGCTGAAATGTACTCAGCTTCTGTTGTTGACATTGCGATTGTGCTTTGTCTTTTGCTAGACCAGGATATCAAATTTTCACCTAGGAAAATGCAGTTTCCATTGGGGCTTTTTCTTTTAAGTTTGTCACCATCATAGTCAGCATCTCAATATCCTACTAACCTATACTCAGTTGAACTTATAAAACAAACCAAGGATAGAAGTACCTTTCAGGTATCTAAGGATCTTCTTAACAACAATTAAGTGGGATTCCCTTGGATTAATCTGAAATCTGGCGCACACACACACACACTAAATAGATTATAAGGTCTGGAAGTAGTAACATATAGAAGTGACCCTATCATTCCTTTAAATGTTTTTATTACCAAACGTACCATAACAAAAACTGAATAAAGTAATATCTCACTTTCATCATTGTCTAAACCAACTATGGGGATTAACTCTTCATTGTAAATCAAATTTTCTATCTCATTATAATCAAAAATAGGGGTAGTATTAGTATATCTTCTTCCATTATCCAAAATTTAATGTCATATATTCTTTCATACACTTAAGTAAGTGATGGCCTATCATCACCATCAACAATCCTTAACAATCTTATGAGTGCACTACAATTCTGACAACAATCCCAACATCGTTCCAAAATTTAGAATCTAAGACGACAACAATGAAATCCCTAGTCTTTGGGTCTCCATGGTACCTAGACTCAACAAAAGTAATGCTAGTAACCAAGGCTTGAAGATCATGTTGGAGTTGGTGAATACTCTTCAATGAAATTAAGGTTGTCGCAAAACGTGTTGGATCAGGAGGTGTAATTTTTGTCCATCCTTTCCTCTTCCTTAACCAAGCCAACAAAAAATTGTGATTATAAACAAACTTTGTAATCAATGATACACTTTTGCTAGACTTGCGACAAGTTCCATCTCTACTATGTCTCCTAAAACTAAATTTAGACAATATGCAGCACATGGGGACAAATAGACATTAGGATACTTCTCATATAGCAATCTTCCAACAGCTTTATCATTAGATGACTTATTTGTAGCATCATGCACCACATTTGTTGGACCAATATATTCAACCAACTCAGCAAAAAGATTACGAAGAGTGAATGCACTCATAACAAGATCTAAAGTATCAATTGATCTAATCAAAATGATTCCTCTAAGGCAATATACTAGAAAATTAATTAATTGTCTTTCGAGTGTTTCTCGAATTCAATGGAGTCGCCACCAAAATTTATTTTAAAATAGGGAAAATATTGAGAAACCCTTAAAAATAGAAAAGAAAAAAAAAGGGCTTTGAAACCAAATTTTGAGAAAAAATTTCAATTAAGTAAATAAATTAAATTCAATAGTGATATGGCAATCCCCGACAACGGCGCCAGAAACTTGATAGCGTTTCAGCAAGTGTATTGAATCGTTGAAGTAATATTTAAAATTAACAACAGTAATAAAATTGATCCTTTATAATGAGAAAAATGTCAGGGATGAGTTTCACTTCGAATCCAACCTTGGTGTCTAATTTGATCCTATTTACTGAATTCCTTTATTGAACTATTACCAAATTCTCGTTATTATTCTTGCCCTAATGTCTTAGTGACAGAACCTATAATTCCAATGTAACCCCTAATTCTTTAGTGGATTTAAGATTAGAATTAAGCCTTATCGTACAAGAATTCTCTTGTTAAACTATTGCCTTTGCAACTAATTTAATTAGTTTCATGACCTGCATCTATCCCTAGACTACAAACTCTTGAATTTCTCATCTCAAGCATTCGTAAAGTCCACTTCTGTTTCAAAATACGAATAGTAGAACATTTTAATGTTGATCAAGCAATAAAAAGCATTAAGCACAGAGATGAGAAAAATAATTCAATAAATTCATTCATATAATTAGAAATCAAATCAGAAAAATAAGGGTTTCATCTTGTTACACTCATCCCTAACAAATAGGGTTTAGTTATTCATGACAGAGATACAAAAGATAGGAATTAAAGAAGAATTACAAGAATGATTCTTGATAAAACTGCTCCAATGATGTTAGAAACGGTCGTCTTTGAGTTTCTCTGCTAGGGCACAAGTCTCCAAGCTTCCCAATAGTCAAAAAGATCCCTAGAAAGTGAAAAAAAATGCAATTTTATACATTCAGTCGCGTGCCAGGCACCCCAGGCGCGGAATTTGCTCTTCAGGCGCAAGTGAACAGAATCAGGAAGCCCGAAATGCTCCCCAGGCGCAAGTTTTTGCGCTTCGGGCGCACATCATCTGTTGTCTAAATTTGGTTCTAGTGTCTTCATGAAAGTTGTAGCTATGGATCTTAGCTTTCATTTGTACTTGGTTTGACTCCAATGGACATCTACAACTCCAGATATGGCTAAAATACTCCACATAGGTCATGGTGATTTCTCACCAAAATTCAGACCAAAGAAACAACGCAAAACTACGAAAAATATCTACTTAATCAAGGAAATAAGAACATAAATATTTCATTAAATCAAAGAACTAAAATAAACAAAATATATCAAATAACTCCTTAAATTAACTAATAAATAAAAGATAAATAAGACTAAAAACAATGAAAACTATGCATATGATGAAGAGTCATCAGGAGTCGATTATGCGTAGGGAATGCATTAGCACCCTACGACATCTGTTAAAATACGGTTACCTACAATTAAATGTGCAATATTAATATTAACTTAAATATATTTATTTCTCCTTATTATTAAATATGAATATCAATTGTGTTTCGAATGTGATTTTGAAATAAATGTATGCTTAAGAAAGAGAGGAAAAAAAAAGAAATTTTTATTAATGTGCTTGACGTATCTTGCTCCTACGTATCTCCTGGTGCGATGGACAAATCAAAGCTACATAGTTCTTGGGTAGAAAGTATGGAGTGTTGATTGTTTTTTAAAGAAAAATTGTTTTTAAAAATAAAAATTTTGACAATAAAAGAGTTGGTTTGATTTGAATAATTATTTGGATATACGAGTTTTATGACCATTAAGTTGTACAACTCGTGTCTCAAAAAACTCAAGGATTAAAAAGATGTCACAACTAGATAATCCGTTTAAAAATAATTTTATTATTTTGGTTATAAAATAGGAGCTTTTAAATTATCATGTTGTACAACTTGTGCTATAACCGCTCAAAGATTAAAAAGATATCACATCTTTTTAACCATTTTAAAATAATTTTCGTATGATCATTAGTTTATTAAAATAAATGCGAATTTTCAGAACTATCAAAGTTATGATAATTTATGTTATAATAACTTGGAACTAGATTTTAATTGATTTTTAATTTGACAAGAATATTTTATAAGATTTAACGATTTTAAAAAAAAATAGGGTGAATTGTTAAACACAATGAAAGAGTGAGTCTACTCTTGGGCGATGTGATATATTAGGGTTCAACTTTCGATACATTAATATAACACTCATTAAAATGTTTCATTTTTTATTTTAAATAAATAAAATATGCAGCGTAAAAATTAAAAAGAAGTGTAACATACAAAGTAACAAACGCTTAGAAGTGCAACATATAGGGTAAGAATACGAAACGTTTAGTAGAAGAGCACAATAGAAAAAAGAAGAAGAAAACGCAATGAAAGGTTGAGTCTACTTTGGGGCGATGTGATATGTCAGTGTTCAACTTACAATACATTGATATAACACTAATTAAAAGGTTTCATTTTTTATTTTAAATAAATAAACTGTGCAGCATACAAAGTAACAGAAGCTTAGAAGTGCATCATACAGAGTAAGAAAACAAAACGTTTAGAAGAGGAACACAATAGAGAAAA
Source organism: Cicer yamashitae (assembly GCA_037974755.1). NCBI lineage: Eukaryota > Viridiplantae > Streptophyta > Magnoliopsida > Fabales > Fabaceae > Cicer > Cicer yamashitae. The sequence goes on from JBBPBQ010020321.1 coordinate 42,019,389, forward strand.
GAAAAAGAAAATACACAAGAATTCGGCGGTGAAAGAGGTTGTTGGCGGTGCACGGTGATCTGTGATGTGATGGTTACTGGTTCAGTGAGTGGGTAGATGAAGCGACGATGAAAGATGATACTATCTTTTTTTTCTATTGTTCTCCTTTTTTGTTAATTTGTTTCTTCTCTATTCTCGTTAATATTTTCTCAGAATACCCATTATGTTTCTTCAGTTTTTATATTAGGAAAACCTTTCCTTTTTTTTTTCTAACAAATCTTTTCTATAGATTCAAATGATGAATCTATGTGTCTTTGGGATAAAATTAAATTTTTTGTTTTTTATTGTTTTGCAGCTAACATCAAGTAACATCATGTAATTAGGGAAAGATGTTCGTCCTTTTTATTGAGTGTAGCAATAGAGAAGATATACCTTATTAAGAAGAAAAAAAATAAATAAATAAATAAATAAAGTAAGAAAATAAAGGAGAGAGTTGTTTCTTGTAGAAGAAAAACAGGGACACGACGACGAAATGTGTTAGAGAAAAAAGGCTATGGAGACTTGTAGTAGAAAGAAGAATGTACTTGTTTTTTTTTTCATTTTTTGCTAAAGATAATATAATGGAACTCAAAAAACAAAAATATGTACTCAAAATTCGGTTAGATTTATAAAAAAAATGACTTTTTTAGATTTAATAATAATAATTGCAAAATGTTTATTAAAAGTATTATTACTTATATTTTTTGGAGTTATTTTTAGTTGTTCGGATAAAATTGAGGTACTACAAAAGATTTCAAACAATGCACACATGTATAGAGATCTGACTATGGTCAATTTGCAATGAGTCCATGTTGGATCTGACTTCTGTCTAGTTGATTGTAGGGATGCTTCCTCTGAGGTTGATTGTGCAAATTGAGTTGCTGATGAATGACCAACAGATGTTGATGTTGACATGATCTTCTACATTAAAAAAAAAAATCAACACAAATAGAATTAAACTAAACTAAATTATTAAAGAGAGAGAGATTAGGGTTTGAGTGAAATAAAGGTTTTCTTTTAAAGTTAAACTTAATAACATTATTTCTTTTAAAATTAAAAAATTGATATTTTTAAAAAATGAATAAATTATAGGTATTTTTAAAAAATCAGGCAGTCCAACCTGGTTCAAACCGATTTTTACGATTATTTTTTTGTTTTTACTAGCCAGTTGTTTTTTAAGGTTGGCTGAACTAGTTGTGGCCCCTATTCTTGGTCGATCCAGTTTGATTTTTTAAAACAATGTGAAAAACACACACTCATATATATATATATATATATATATATATAGAGAGAGAGAGAGAGAGAGAAAGAATAATTTAGGGTTATGGAAGTTGAAGAACAAAATGAAGAAGATGAAGTTTGAGATTTATTTATTTATTAATCTATTGTTATTTTGGTCCATTCTTAGTTAGATGCGCACATAAGAGAGAGAAGGTGACACATCAAATGCCACACAATCGTGCACTGATAACTCTTCATCATATGCATATTTTTCACTGTTTTTAGTTAAATCTATCTGTGATTAGTAGTTAATTAAAGGAATTAATTGATATATTTTGTTGATTCTAGTTCTTTGAGTTAATAAAATGTTTATGTTCTGATTTCCTTGATTAAGTAGGGATTTTTCGTAATTTTGCATTGTTTCTTTGTTTCAGTGCAGTGCTGAATTTTGGTGAGAAATCAACATGACCTATGTGGAGTATTTCAGCCATATATGGAGTTGTAGATGTCCAATTGGAATTAAACAAAGTGAAAATGAAATCTAAGATCTATAGCTACAACTTTCATGAAGACACTGGAACCAAATTCGAGTTCAAAAAATGCCAGACAAAAGATGTTGTGCGCTTGAAGCACGAAAACTGTGCTTGGGGCGCATTTCTGCACCACTAGATCTGCCAGATTGCACTTGGAGCGCGCCTGGGGCGCGTGGCACACATCAGAATACATTAAAACGCATTTTTATCACTTTTTAGGCATCTTTTTTATTATTGGGAAGTTTGGAGACTTGTGTCCTAGCAGAGAAACTCAGAGACGACTATTTCTAACACCATTGGAGGAGTTTTATCAAGAATCATTCATGAATCTTTCTTTTAATTCTACTTTAATCTCTATCTTTTGTATCTTTGTCATGAGTAACTAAATCCAATTTGTTAGGGATGAGTGAAACAAGATAAAATCCTTATTTTTCTTATTTGATTTCTAGTTATATGAATGAGTTTATTGATTTTTTTTCTCATCTCTGTGCTTAATGCTTTTTATTGCTTGATCAACTTTAAAATGTTCTATGATTCGTATTTTTAAACGAAAGTGGATTTTACAAATGCTTGAGATGAGAAATTTATGATATTGTAGTCTAGGGATAGATGCAGGTCATGAAACCAATTAAATTAGTTGCAAAGGCAGTAGTTTAATAAGAGAATTTATGTACTATAAGGCTTAATTCTAATCTTAAATCCACTAGGGAATTAGGGGTTACTTTGGAATTAAAGGTTCTGTCACTAAGATATTAGGGCAAGAATAATAAAGAGAATTCAGTAATAGTTCAATAAAGGAATTTAGTAACTATGATCAAATTAGAAACCAAAGTTGGATTCGAAGTGAAACTCATCCCTAGCATTTTTCTGATTATAAAAGTTCAATTGTATTACTCTTGTTAGTTTTAAATATTATTTCAATCAATTCGGAAACTTTTTGTTCAATTTTAGTAATTAAATATAATTCGATAGTAAAATGCAATCCTTGAGTTCGACACTCGGTGCTACCATTTTATTATTACTTGCAACGATTCAGTTCACTTGCTGAAATGCTATCAAGTTTTTGGCGCCGTTGCTGGGGATTTTCATATCACTGTTGAGTTATAATTTATTTACTTAATTGAAATCTTTTGCTCTAGAATGAAATTTTTGTTTTTTTTTTTTAATTTTGAAAAAACAACTGTTTTTTTTTCTTTCTATTTTTATTTGTTGAGCTTGCTAATGTCGTGTGGTTTGTTTCTTCTTTGTTTGAGATATTCTACTACAATTATTGGAAGAGTATGATACTTGCCTTATATATGCTGAATTACGCATAATTGAGGGACAAATCTTGAGAGATACATTTGTAAAATGTAACCCTCATACGCGACCTCTTAGGTGTGACTTTTGCAGAGAAGGACATAGGAATGGAACTTGGTTTGATTACTATGTCCCACCACTAGAATATGAAGATCTATTGGTCGTAGAAGCAGAATACGACGAGTGTTATATGAAAAAGATCAATTGGGAACAAATTCTACCTCCTAAAATTCTATCCAAAGAATCAGATGACATGGACTTTCACATCAAGGACTTTTTGGTTGAATTCATGAAGAATAGCATGGTTTCAATTGAAAGATCTGAATTTAATGTGAGAGGTTATTTGAGCAAGTGGTTGAGTTTGAGAAGATGGAAGAGAAGTTGAATATTGAAGATTATTTCATTGTAGTGGTAGAAGAAGATAAGCAAGAGGAAAACACGAACGAGGAAAAGAAAAAAGAAGAGATCGATGAAGTTCGAGATTCAATCTATGCCTTGTTCATCAATGTCTAATTGAAAAGGACATGGAAGCAACATCATTTATTTCTCAAGTTCATGGAATTTCTACCAAACAAAAAGAAGAAGAAGGATGATGTCTTCTTTCTGTCATATATGCCACCTTGAAAATAGTTGAGGCGTCAAGCTAATCATTTTAAAAAAGCGCTTCGTGGGAGGCAACCCATAGGTATAGGTAACTTTTATTTTTGCAATCTTATTTTTGTTATTTGAATTTGTTTCTTTTTAATTGTGTGTAAACGTGCACTATGATGAAGAATATATAACAACTTGAAGCTAGTCTTAAAATATCTGTTTCAGATTTTGAAATTTAAACTCTATTTCTTTGCTCATATCATTGCTCAATTCGATGAGTTTCACTAATGCATGCATTGTTGATTACTCTTTGGTTGTCAAAGTCTCACTAGCCATTTTTTTTTTAAAAAAATAAATAAATTTTGTAATGGCATGTTTGGCATCATTTAGATAGTTCATACTCTCTCTTATTATCCTAGCTATGAGCTTTTGAGCCTATACACTTTAATTCTTTGTTGTGTGATTATCCAGACATGTGTTATCCCTTCAGAACATGCACTAATTCTGACCTGCATCACTTGTGATTTATGCATACACTGAGGCAATTTTGTTTGGTCGTTTAAGCCTTTCTAACTACCCTATGCAAATTTTATCCTTTGTTAGCCCCTCTGAGCCTTGCCATTTTCTTTTAGTTACTAGTCACGTTACAAGCCAAAGACCCGACTTTAATTAAATCACCTTACTTGGAGTTAGATAGACAAATTTTTGTCTCGTCTTGGTAAAGTTCTAAGTTTGGGGTTGCTCATGGGATAGAAACCTTTTAAGTTTTGGGTGGTGGTTCT
>JBBPBQ010020321.1:42024060-42065338 GCA_037974755.1 Cicer yamashitae
AAAAAAAAAAAAAAAAAAAAAAAAAAAGAAAAAAAAACAGTTTGTGTACTTTGATAAATAACATCTTAGTTTATTTGTCAATGTTTGAGAATCTCCACAATAAAAATGTGAAAAAAAAAAAAGAGGTAGAATAATTTGAAAACGTATACCTAACTCCAAGTAGTAAAGCCTACTATCCCAAAATGTTCTACCCTTACCTAAGCCCCATTACAACCTGAAAGTCCTCCAAAAGTGTATGTGTTTGTTGAATTGTGATTGCTAACTAGAATTTATTTCAAGCCTATGGTAGCGTGATGCATGTTCTAGGAGTTGAGTGATTCATAAACCTTGCTAAACACTTGAGAGAAATTTTAGTGAGATTGTGCGAAGAGAGAGTTGAACTTGATGAATGAATGTTAAGTGTACAAATGATGTTTTTTATGTAAGCAACCATGGATCATGATGAATGTTCTGTAGTAGCTGGAACTTTGAGAATTGAGTTAGATTTGATTTGAGAAATTGAGTTTAAGTTTGATTTTAACAGTACCAAAATCTAAATTTAATTGTTGCTTGGGGACAAGCAACATACTAAGTTTGGGGTTGGCACATCAACAAGTTAATAGTGTTAACAGCCAACTTAACGTGAAAGACTAAACTAGCTGACATTTGAATGAGTCACAAATTAATTTGGGTTTTTGGCTGAGTTAGGGACTAAAGTGATAGTGCTCTACACGGTCAAGGACCAAAATGGTGACTAACCCAAAAAAGAACCTATAAGGTCGAAAATACACATCATATTAATACAAAGAAAACAAGAGGCACCTCAATATTGTTAGGTTGAAAATCTTTTCCCGGATTCGAACTTGGGACCTTGGAGTTGTGTATGAGTTTCTGGTGGTATTTATCATCTCATCTATGGACAAAAGAAAATATAGGCAAGAAATGAATGCCTTTTCTTAAGAAAATATAAAGCAAAACTACACCATACCTTTAAAATTAATTTAAAATTTTCTCATGATCCTATATTTTTTGTATGTTTACGCAAAACTACACCATATTCTTTAAACTTAATTTTTAATGTGTTACGTTCCGAGTTGTTAGAGATTTACTCAATCTTAGTTTTTGTATGTTTACGCACTCTCAGTTTGCGTATGTGTATGCAATATCGGTTTTTGTATGTTTACCCAATCTTAGTTTACGTATGTTTACACAGATTGAGTTTGTGTATATTTACGTAGTCTTAGTTTGCATATGTTATCAGAATCACAATATTTTTTTAAGCATGTCTTTGTATTTTTTTGCAGGCATGCTGCGTACGAGACCGGAGCATGAGGGATTTCTTGGAAGTTTATTGGGCACATATGTCCTTAGGAGATATGGTGTCCACGTTTCCACTTGACTTTGAGAAGGAATGGTAATTTATGAATCATATTATATTTTTAATAGTTGTTGTCATAGTATCCTATTTAACATTCATTTTTTTTTTCTTTTTTTTTAAGATCGTCGTGAGCTAAGGGTATTCAGCAATGGGATTAAACTAAAGGAAATGTATAAAATAGGTTCACTACTAGTGCGTGAAAATATTTTCAACCAAGCCTGTATTCAAATATTGTATGTAATCTTTCATTGTCGTGATTAACAGTTCCGATAACGGTAAGAGTCGGCTATTACATTGACAGTTGCCTCCCCATTTGTTTTGTTCACCATTTACCTCCAATGTGTTTCAATCTCACAATCTCTCTTTCCGTTAATATTCTTATTGTACCTTTATTTCCTTCAGAAGGCATTAGAGGTATTTGAGGAGACTTCGTTTTTCATCGTCAAAACATTTAAGGCTATTTGAGGGTTTGGTTATGCATCTAGATATTTAAGTTATTAATTTTTTGGTGGTAACATAATTACCAATTTCTATACTTTTTTTGGTTATTTGATTCTATTAAGAAATAGAATTTTGTGTTTAATTTGGGTTTCGATTTCCTGCAGTGTGTTCATAATTCTGGATCTACTTCTCATGTGTTTATGCTTTATCTTTATATCTAATTTCTTCTTCCTTTACCATTAACAGCCCTTGCATTATCTCCTTATCAAATGATCAATAAAGCTAATTATGTATTTTTATGGATTGTTTTTTTAGTGACTTTAGAGAGCTCATTAAGACATAGCTTGCTAACTTTTTTATAGTGACAATATTTTGGATCGTTTTCTTTTACTCATGAAATAAAGTGCTTTTGGTTTTAACTCTTCAATTCATAATTTAAAAAAAAAATAACTCCTTTAAGAACTATTTAATTATTATCCCAAAAACATGTCTTTGTCTTTACGTAAATATCTTTTAATGATATAGTTTGTTACTCATGTTAGTTTTTCTATTGAGGTTTTGATATAATTAGATTTCATTAAGAGTATAAGAAAAAAATATAATGAACAGGGTAATAGATATCTGAACTGAAATCATGAAATGAAAACACAAGTCAAGTGAGTGGAATATATTGTTTCTTTTTTAATAATTTATGTTTGGATTGCAACACAATATTAAACGGTTAAAATTTTAAAAATATTAAGCATTAAACATTAGTTACATTTCAATAAAATATAAAATATTCATTCTAAAAATATAAAACTAAATAATAATATGATGGAATTATTATAAGATAAACATTGTCATATTATTTGATAAGAAAAATTATTATTTCATGTATTTGATTTGCACGTCACGTGATAATAAACATAATATTATTTTATTATGTTATATATTTAATATATATCTTATGACACATTATAAAATATATCAAATTTAAATAATCTATTGATAATACTAAATAAATGATTTCATTTTGTTTGTTTAGAATCATGAGTGACCAAATCAATTTATTTTATGTGTTAGATATGTTAAGACAAAATCCTAAATTAATGTTTTGATGATAATTAAACAAAAAGTTGATTAAAAATTATAATTATGATTCTAAGTGTTTTGGTATTTAATATGTGTATTTGAGTGTGTTAAAACAAGATAGGTATCAAGTATTACAAAGCAGATCTTATTAAAATCAAGAAAGCAAAATCAGCAAAACAAAGAACATTCTTGACATAGTTTTGGAAAACGAAGAACGTTCTTCACATTTGCCATAAATAAGAATGATCAGATTTCTATGTAAAAGATTGGATCCAGGAAGTTTTATTCATCCCATATCTTCATCAAGAATAAACAAGGATCAATCTGAGTCAGAATTATTCTAGAATTTGAAGGCTCAAAGATGTGCTTCATAAAAAGCATAAAGCAAGATCATTCTCCAAGTTAAGCAAATGCAAGTACAATTAACATGTTGTAAGTACACTACTGTTGTACCTTCAAATAGACCTGCACACGTGACTTAAAGCCAGCAATCATTTCAGACAACTGGCAGGATCACAAATACAAGTCAGCCCATCTCCAACCAATTCGAAGAACGTTCTTGGATCTCAAGAACATTCCTGGTTTCAGCATGAACACTCTTGTTTTTTGGCTGATCTTATCTATTCACTTTCTCATGACAGTTGGCCTTCTTCTAACGGTTAAATGAGCTGTCATAAGCTCTCTTGAAGCCTATAAATACAGCTTCACGATGAAGAACAAAATACAACTCAAAGTGCCAAGCAAAACATCAATCATTCAATCATACTCAAGCTTGTTAAAATCATTCTAAAGTTGCAGTTTCATTCTTCGTGTGATTTTAGAATCAGTGGTAACTGACTTCTAAAATATAGAATCTATTTCTCAAACAAGAGTTGAGCAATACCCAGATTCTTACATTTTCAAAATCATTACTTTGTAACTCAAGGCTATATTGTTAACATAAGCTTGAGTAGTGTGTAGAAATCCTTTTATGATTTAAAAGGTAGCTTGTAAAATCCTTTCTGAAATAGTGTAAGGTAAACCTGTGGAAATCCTTTCTAGGTAGAAACTGTGTAATAGATCAAGACTGGTCTGTGAAAACCAAGAACATTCTTGCTTTGAACACTTAGTGGAAAATCTCACATTTGTGAGGACTGGACGTAACCCGTGTTTGGATGAACCCGGATATATGCTTGTGTGATCTCTCTATAGGTATCTCTATTTATTATCTGTCTTACAATCAGTGTTTATATTGATAAATTGATATTGTTGTTTTTCCACTAACCAAGAACGTTCTTCGTTTGTAATCAAGATCAATCTTGAGTTAAACTTTCAGTTTTTTAAACAGGAATTTTTAAAAAGGCAGTTATAATTCAAATCCCCCTTCCTTATAATTGACATTGTTACTTTAAGATAAGCAAAAATAAGATATGATATTTATTATATGGAATTGAAAAAGTTACCTTTGTAAAAGAATTACATTTATTTGAAAAATTTAAATTAATGTTATAATTTTACGATTTTAGATAATATATTTTATATAAAATAATAAAACTATTATTATCTTAAAATCATACATATTATTAAAAATTAAATATTAGTATTTTTATTTTTAAATTTAATCTCAATTATACTGTTTTTAATTTATTTTTACATTTAATTAGATTTCAATTTTATATATTTTTAATTATATTTTATTGGGATAACTAAAAAAAATTAATGTTCTTATTATATTTAGTTGATTTCTAACCCACTTCATATTCAAACAATGGACTAAGAGAAGATATGATAGTTATCTCTTATCTTGTCTTTTATTCTTTTATTCTGTTCATGACACACGGATAGTATAGCAAAAAAAAAAGGTTAAATAAATTTTTGATCCCGATAAATATATCATGTTTTGGTTTTAGTCCTCTTAAATTTTTTTTTCTACCATCTTTCAAATATTTTTGTCAACAATTATAGTTCCTACTTTTAAGACAACTTATGTATATCATTTAAATTTTTGATTTAATTTTTTAGGCATGTTTAAAATAGTGTAAGAATCTCTCTTATAAAAATTTAGAATTTTTTAATAAAAAATAAATTAAAATATAAATTTTAAATCTTAAAAACTTAAAAAAATATATTTTATTTCAAGACAATGATTCTGTTTTACATTCATAATAATAAAAAAAAATCAATCAAATATGATTATTCTATTTCTCTTAATCATTACATTTTTTTTAGTATATATACAAAAAATTTAATAAAAAATAATTTTGTAAAGCATAGTCTATTTCTAGCTCTAAATACACGGACTAACTAGGTTATATAGTAGATTCTTCTTCTACCACAAACCGGATGACATGACATATGGGTCTACTAACGCATGTACCAATTCATTTCCTAGTTGTGCCCACACAGAAACACAACCAGCACGTCAACAAAATTTAAGTATAATTTCAAATTTATTCACAAAATTTGTCTCTAAATAGATATATAATTTTAATTTATTAAGTGTATTTATTAATTTTTTTAATAAAATTAAATTTAAAACATTTAAAATAAATATTATTTTAAAAATCAAGACATTTAACTATTATTAATTTTTCTTTAATAATAGTAAAAAAAAAAACAATGATTTGAATCTCTTATTTCTCTATCCAATGCTATATTCTCTGATAAGTATTTTGACGAATAAATCACGAATGTTAAGTTAGAAAAACTAAATAAATAATGACACATATAACTATTCGCCTTTCGATAACATTTTTTATATTTTTTTATCAAGACTTCGGTACAATTAAAAATTAACATGATTTGATATTATCAAATTAAATCACCAATAGTTTGATGACATGTCAATTTAACACCCTAAAATTTTGAAGTTTTCATTTTTATTTATTTTAAAATAATTAATATTTATTTATTAAATTATATACAAAGAATAACCAAATTTCTTCAATCCACCCATTATCTCTCTGCACCGTTCTTCACCATCTTCCTCTTTCGTTCTTCACCGTCTCTTCTTCGTTTTGTATTGTCTATCATCGTCTTTATTCATTAAGATCAAAGACGAATTTGGAGACAGCGAACGATGACGGTGGATGGTCAACATCACTAAAATGAGATCAATGCAAACATGCGTAAATTAAATGAGAAATCTTCTTGCGGTGGTAGATGAACAATGAATAATTCTTCTCACCACAGTGTAAGGACGGCATAAGAGAGCGAATAGAAGAAATTCTGAACATTTAATTTAATAATGATTTTAATTTGAATTAAAAAAATTAAAAAATTAATGTATTAAATTTAAAATGTTTAAATTAAACAGATAAATATACATAGATTTTGTCAACTTAATATATCATAGAGGCTTATATAGGAAAAAGTAAATATTCATTGTTTAAAAGTTAATAGTACTCATACACTCTTTTTATATTTAAGATTAGGTAGAAATTGTTTTTTATATCACAATTTCTCCTCACTCCTTTTCTTGTGCTTCAAAACTATTCCAAATTTCACTTCCCAACGAACAGCTCTGTCGGTTTCTTAATTACGCCTTCATCTATCTTCTTACCCTCAACCTCAACTTTTTCCACCTCTTCATCTAAAGTCACCGTTTTATTAAACTGGTACAGATCTACTTTAATTTTAAACTATAGTTACAAAAAAGATATAAAAGGGAAAATGTCTGATTGGGCACCCGTTGTAATAGGAGTAGTGTTGTTCGTGTTATTTCAACCAGGCTTGTTGTTTTCATTCCCAGGAAATGGAAAGCAACTTGAATTTGGTGGAATGAAGACAAATGGAAAAGCTATTTTCATTCATACACTTATCTTCTTTGCACTCTATGCTGTTATCATACTGGCTCTTCGTGTTCATATCTATACCGGTTGATTTGGTTGCTTGATCTAGATCTGGATTCTTTTTCAGCCTTTTCCTCTTGTTTAAAAAGGTATTTTAGTTTAGTTTATCTAAGAAAGAAAGTTCTGCTATTGGTACTGAATAGAGTTTATTTAAATTGTGTGGTTGTTATCCATCAACTAGGTGTAACAATGAAATAAAAATAGTTTTTTTTTGTGATGGAAAATATATAAAAAATCTGGTGTGATTTAAGATTTGAATTTAACTGTAATCGAAAAATTGTGCTTTGCTGTTAGGACAGCGTAGTTGTTACGAGCGCCCATTCTACAAATATTTATCCACGACCGACGATTAACTTTTTTTTAAATAATTATTTCAGTAGTGAAATTTTTGTTTTGAAATATTAGCTTTGATATAATTTTCCAAGAGCATATATTCACTTGCAACATTATTTTGGACTTAGAAAAATCAAACAAATCAACATATGTGTATGTATAGGAAGTAGTTCTTTTGTGGATAGGAAGTACTTATTTATGTTATTTTATAGTCTAAATGCAGTGCTGTTTCTATGGGTCGACCGCATCGATCCATACCGAAACAAAAAAATATGCCTAGACGGTATCATTATACGTAAAAAATGTGTTAAATTTTTTTTGAAAAGGTTTAGTTATTAATCGAGACAAAATTTATATATGTTTTTAGAATAAATGTAGTTTGATATATGCTAATAGGTTATAATAAATTTAGTTTGATATATGCTAATAGGTTATAATAAATTTTTATTAGATTTAATAGGACATATATATTAATAGATACGCTAATTAATATAGATATTGTGGTGGATATAATTGTATTTCATGAATATAATTGTTTTTATGGGTAGAATTTAATTAAATAACATACATCATGTAAATTGATATGAGTAGAGTGTATCATATATATATATATAAAGACTAAAATTTATTTTATCAATTTTTTTATTTTATTAAAATTATATATTTTTTTATTAGGGGATTAAAATACCCTGATCATATGTTTTTCGATATTGTTTTAAAATTTTAGCACCATGTAACTATTGGTTAACGTAGTCATTTAACTTTGAAAATTGGAAAATACATTTCGAAAATAGTAAAACATGATTCAAAGTGGTTCCTTCATTAATTTGTCATTAACATTGAAGTGAAATCACTATGTATTCACACAATGTACGCCAATTTGCAAAAATAGAAGACTGTTTCAATAGAGATTTGCAATTTTGAGAATCAATACGCTATTTGCTTTATGTTACGGTGGATGACAAATGGGATGGTTCAGACACAAAGCCCTAAATCATTAAATATTATTTTCTTCATTGTTGTGTTACATACTTATTTTGATAGTTTAAATAATCTATAGTATTGCAAGAAATTTATTTTCTTTTAAGATATTTTAAAACAATTTTCTTAAATGTTTTAAATTGTCAACTGGATTAAACTGAATTAAGTCAACTCGTTTTTCATCGGTTTGATTTAATTTGAATTTCTTGTAAATAGATTGCAAAAATCAAACCAAATCAAACTCTTGGAGAGTTTGGGGATGTAGGCGTAAGAATGAGTCAAATGTTCTAAAATCATAAGAGTCTTTGACACATTATCTCCATCAAAAACTTTAAGACAATGTATATAGTTACTTCTCTTATATTTCAAACGTTTAATTTAGTCATAGTCAATTTGAAACTTAATCACTCACATTTGAACTCAACATTCACTCTCTCAAGCGTGAGTCTCTCACATCTTATATTTGTACCGTTGTTATTACCAACGAGACACACGTCTTAATTACAACGTCAGGATAACTTTCAATACAAAGATCTAATACACCAAAGATACACTCCGTTCCCTGACAAAGTCGAACCAAGGCCACGTATTGAGAAGTGATAAACCTATTTTATAAGATTTTAAGAGGGTATTTGCCTTCTATTTTATCTTATTTTATGATTTTAATTCAGATTTATTATTGTTTATTTTCGTATTTGCAGATTTAGTCCTAAGAAAATAAAATAATGCAAATTAGTAAAATCTTTTTAAATTTGGATGTAAAAATATACAAGGTCCAACTTATATTGGTACAAGTCTAATATTTGATTCATATATAATTAAAATAATATATATTAACTTATATTTATACGATAGAATCATAATAAACATAAGTTGTTTATGTTACAAATTACGTGGCGCAAGAGTTAGAATAAGAGAAAAAGAAGGAAAAGCTAGTGTGTCATATATATATATATATATAAAACATCAGAAGTGATATTTGATGTGGGGAATTTCCACCAACTCATATCCTAAAACAACCATCAACGACATGATTGAAGAAATTCGAGAGAAAATAATACAAACAATTTGAAAATTACTATTACTCGTAGTTGAAGTAAAATGTTTTAAATATTAGAGCATAAATTTATATTTTTTTTTAGAGTTTTATTTCTTCTCTTTAAGATATATTTTTACTATGTCTAAATTTTAATTTTAGTTTTATTTTATATTTTTATTGTTTATTTTAATTAAATTATTATATTATTTTATTTAAATGTTCGAAATGATCAATATTTGTATGTCTTAATCAATCAATTGACTAGTGATCAATTACAATTAATTGATAGATCTATATGATATTTGAGATTAAGATTCTTGATGAAATATATATATTAATCTTTCAATCATTTAACCTCTTGGTTCTTTATACTTTCTCTTAATTATATTTTTTTGTATGATCAATTAAAGAATTAATTTAGGGAAAAAATATTACATTGACCGACTAATTTTTGTTAATAGTTTTAAAGAGAGATTCATAATTGGAAAAACAAATAAGAATTCATATATGACTAGGATTTGAGGTATTGATATTACAAGTGAAACCATGATCCTAAGTTTTCTTTCCATTAATTTAAAGTTTTTTTTTTATATATTCTCATTTTAATTCTTACGTTTTTGTTATCCCGAACCAACAATAATTTTCATGAGTCTAAATAATTAAAATCTTGATTAGTTTGGTAATTGTTAAATTAATCCATGTGAATACGATAATCTTATATACTACTACTTGACAAACCCGTACATTTGAAGATTTTGTGCAATAAATTTTTGACGCCATTACAAAATATTCTTTTAACAATATTAACCAAAAAATATTCTTTTAACAATATTCTTTTAGACATTTTTTTGCTTTATTATTTTTTACGTTTACTTATTGAAAAAACATACATTTTATTATTATTAATCTATTTGACATTTCGTTGTTACTGTTATTTGTTTTATTTTAATTTCTTTTTAAATAAAAAAATATATTAATTTTTTTTAGTTGTTATTATTTGGATTTGATTTTTATTAATTTTTATAAAAAAAACTGTTTTTTAGTTGTTATTAGTTCTTTTATTGCTATTAGTTGTATATGTTCACTTGCTCTCAGGAGTCTATTTTGTTTTTTAATCCATAAATTGAACGAACTAGTTTTAGGGGAAGAGGACAAATAAGAGTAATGGTTGAAAAAGTACCAAAAATGCTGGAATATTATTTCACTCCGACGATAGATTTTACTGAAAACATAGTCAACCTACCTGTGGAGGCAAACAATTTCGAGCTTAGGCCAAACTTGATATCTATAGTCTAAACCTCCACTTTTTTCAGGGAGTATCAACAGAAGACCCCAACAGTCTAAACTTCCACTTTTTTCAGGGACTATCAACTGAAGACCCCAACGGTCTTAACCTCCACTTTATTCAGGGTCTATCAACTGAAGATCCCAACGTTTATCTAAAGAGGTTCATAAGAATGGCAGATACTATAAAATATAATGGTATTTCTACAAATACCATAAGATCGAGGCTATTCCCATTGTCTTTGACTGATAATGCTTCTATTTGGTTTGAAGATGCAAACACGAGAAGGAGGGGTTGAATTGTGTTTGATAAAGATGACAACTTATAGATAATTTATAAATTAAAAAAAAAACTAGTTCGGCTTTGGTGACTTACTTGGATAAGAAGCAATCAAATTTAGAGGTAGCAAACAATGAAAACATAAATAATTTGACACATAGATTTATCCTAGTTCACAACTAACTTGGCTACATCTAGTCCCCTCATTCAGAAGGCTTTAATCCACTAATTCAATTACTTTGAATTACAAAGCACTTGACCCTCCAAGTCTGTCTTCCCAAACAGCCTGACAAACCCGACTTTTGAGGAACTAACCACCTTGACCCTACAAGCCAAGTCTTCTTCTAACTACCTGACAACGCCAGATTGAAGAAGGAACTAAACCACTATCGGGTTGATACAAAAGATGTAAAATACTTATGTTTTTGATAAGACAAAGACCAAAGAAAGTGATCAAGTTGCAAGTTCAAAAAGAAGTCAACAATCAAGTCAACTATTATCAAATATGCTTGAAGACTTATAATTTAAGGTACTTGGTGAGATATCAACACGACCTATGTGGAGTATTTCAGTCATATCTGGAGTTGTAGATATCCAATTGGAGTCAATCCAAGTGCAAATGAAAGCTAAGATCCATAGCTACAACTTTCATGAAGACATCAAAACCAAATTCGAATTAAAAATAGGATAAAATGCACTAAACGCCAGGCTGAAGATGGTGTGCGCTTGAAGCGCGCCTGAAGCGCGCCCGACGCGCATTTCGCGTTGAGGCCACTGACATTTCACGCCTGAAGCGCTCCCGAAGCGCGCGACGCACAAAAGACATATTAAAACTCAATTTTTTTTCACTTTTGACGGATCTTTTTGACTATTGGGAAGTGGGGAGACTTGTGCCCTAGCAGAGAAACTCAAAGACGGCCGTTTCTAACATCATTGGAGCAGTTTTATCAAGAATCATTCATGAATCATTCTTGTAATTCTTCTTTAATCCCTATCTTTTGTATCTCTGTCATGAGTAACTAAACTCTATTTGTTAGGGGTGAGTGTAACAAGATGAAACCCTTATTTTTCTAATTTTATTTCTAGTTATATGAATGAGTTTATTGAATTATTTTTCTCACCTCTGTGCTTAATGCTTTTTATTGCTTGATCAACATTAAAATGTTCTACGATTCATATTTTGAAATGGAAGTGGACTTTACGAATGCTTGAGATGAGAAATTCATGAATTTGTAGTCTAGGGATAGATGCAGGTCATGAAACCAATTAAATTAGTTGCAAAGGCAATAGTTTAAACAAGAGAATTCCTGTACGGTAAGGCTTAATTCTAGTCTTAAATCCACTAAGGAATTAGGGGTTACTTTGGAATTAAAGGTTCTGTCACTAAGACATTAGGACAAGAATAATAACGAGAATTCGGTAATAATTCAATAAAGGAATTCAGTAATTAGGAACAAATTAGACACCAAGGTTGGATTCGAAGTGAGACTCATCCCTGACATTTTTCTCATTATAAAGGATCAATTTTATTACCGTTGTTAATTTTAAATATTACTTCAATCAATTCGGAAACTTTTTGTTCAATTTAGTAATTAAATACAACTCGATAGTAAAACGCAATCCTTGAGTTCGACACTCGGAACTACCGTTTTATTATTACTTGCAACGATTCAATACACTTGCTGAAATGATATCACCCTTCATTCAGAAGGCTTTAATCCACTAATTCAATTACTTTGAATTACAAAGCACCTGACCCTCCAACCCAGTCTTTCCAAACAGCCTGACAACCCCAGACTTTTGAGGAATGAACCACCTTGATCCTACAAGCTAAGTATAATTCTAATAGCCTGACAACCCCAGATTGAAGAAGGAACTAAACCACTATCAGGTTCATATTTTGTTCAGATTGTGTTTGTAAATTCTGTTCATTCTGTTCATTCCATTATAAATTCTGTTCGTATTTTGTTCAGATTGCGTTTGTAAATTCTTCAAATATATTCTGTTCATATTTTGTTGTAGATAAATCTTGATCAAATCTTCTTCAAATCTTTATCAAATCTTCTTCAAAACTTGATCAAATCTTCTTCAAATCTTGATCATATCTTCTATTCAACTTGGTCAAAGATTTGCTTCAATTATAAATATGAATCAAATCTTATTTTAGATTTTGATCAATTATAAATTTGAACCAAATCTTATTTTAGATTTTCTTCAATTATAAATCTGAATTAAATATTATGTTAGATTTTCTTTGTGATACCCCGATTTTTAACAACGACAGTGTAATTTTTTTTTGTTTTTTTTATAAAATAACTAAACATTGTTGGATAAAATATTCATAATCATTCATTTATTTAAATCAGAGTATAATATTTAATTGTGAAATTATTTTTCAAAAATGATGATTAGAATATTGTTGCATTATATAAAATGTTTTCGACTTAACTAATTTACTTACAACCAAACAATTCACATTGACCAAAAAGAAATCACAACTATTTCAGACACATCAACAACACGGGTGATCTTCCATTGTGACAACAACTTCCATTGCGACAACATCATTGCAATACGGAAGGGAGAATAAATAAAACCCTTAAATAAAATCCTAAGCTGATCTTGAACCCTAACTTAGGATGACTGGATACTGAGGACCCACGGGTGGCATCAAGTCTAACTGCTTCTGATCGCCATTCGAAATCATCGCTCTGTCACGTCTTTGACAACATTGAAATAATTCCTACACGACTCAAAAGTCTAAGAACCTGGGGCATAAACCCGGTCCACAATAATAGTAGAGAGTCACAATCTAAAAACACCATATATACGGAAATACAAAACACAAAAGCATAACATTGCATGGTATCAAGTGATAAACAAACATGCATATAAATGTCATCATATAACAAACATGACTTGTGTGACAAAGCGCTTCAATGCAATGCTTATATGTTAGTGCACATGATTCAAGAATTTCCACACCCTCCTCGAGGGGTGTAAATTATAAATGTACCGCCTCTCACAGACCAGTACTAATTACCGAGGGGCCACCTATTACGAGTCAACACGATTTACCAGAGTGCAGCCTATTACAGACCTACACGACTCCAAAATCCCGGTAAGGATAATGTGGACTAATCAACTCATGGAACCACCTAATAGTCCATCACGGTCACCACTAACACTGTGGCCCATCACGGTCACCACTAACACTGTGGCCCATCACGGTCACCACTAACTATGAAATGCATGAGCATACTTTGACTGTTTCACATCAATCATTATGTAAATGCAACTATTGAAAGACTCTCATTTTAATGCTCCTTAAACACTAATAACTTTTAATGCTTATCACATAGCATACTCAGGGTATATTCTCATCAATAAAATTCATAACGCGTATGTTATCAGTTATGAATACATAATCACATCAAATACATAAACAATTGTGTGTGCACACTTATCCACCACTAGCCCAAAGAACGTGTATATAAATACACTCTGCATTCAACCATATATAATATCGTTAGAAAGTGCCCTTACCTCGTGGTGCTTTCTTACACAAGGCAAAACATAAGTTATTCAAGTATATTCCTATTGAGACAAAATCTCTCAAATGATTTTAATGATAACAAAATTATTTAAAGATTATGATTGTGGTTTATGACTAATCTGTGCTTTTGAGTGAATTATTATAACAAAATAGGTTAATCTTCAATTAGATTAAAAGGGAGAAAAATCTGGGTTAATTCATTAAGGGTTCAAGCTGAAGGATAGGACAGAACATTGAGAGGATGGGTCTTCAAGATGAAATTTATCATCCTCGCTGAAATAATGATTTTAATTCAACAAAAGAGGTCAACCAGCATGAATAAATGATTATATAAAGCATTTGATCAAAAGAAATCACAAGGCCAGCTGTACAAGGTACGAGGATGGCTTAAAGCTTGGATTTTCAAGAAGTCACATGTTGCAAACTACTTTCATATGTACAAAGGCTAATAAGCAGACCTATATATCATTCTTGTATGATTGTCAATCTACAGATAGGCAACTACAAACAAACTCAAAATAGAAGTCACAGGTCTTGAAGAATGAGAAAAGAAAAAGACAACACAAGACCAAGGTCCAATGCAAGTCAATTTCCAGGCTGAGGATGGACTGCATATGTCCAAGGACAGCTGGATGGCATTTTCATAAATATGATGAAAGACCATGGATTGATTTGAATTGATTCCAAACGGTCACAAAAGCTTGTCTCATGGAAAGAACATCACAAGACCTCTATAAAAGGCAGCAAGCTATTCATCATTCAACACACAACAGTATTGCAGAAAAAGATCAAGAATCTTAAGTTTATCATAAGCAATATTCATCCTCTATTTATACTTTCTACATCCATACACTAGATCTTTGAAATATCTTTTTAGAAAGTGTTTAAGTAAAGAGAAAAGAAATCATACTCATATCACTCTGTAATTTTCAAGTAAGTTGTACTTGAAAATATTTGAAACTTGGTTGTAAGCTTGGTGAAGCTTGAGAATACACAAAGTGTAATCATCCTCTGCAAGAGGCTGATCTGATTGATCTTTAGTGAAATCTCACAAGGTTGTGAGGACTGGACGTAGCCATCTTTGGGTGAACCAGTATAAAAGTTGTGTGTCTATCTCTTTATATTTTCCTTGTATTTATTCTGTTCTCACTTAAAAAGTTTGAAAATCTATTTTCCAGTTCGTATCCTCTTAGAGAGGACAGAAACTCAAAAACTCTTAAAACTATTTTTAAACGCCAAAATTCCTATTCAACCCCCCTTCTAGTGATATTTAGCTCCATCAATTCCACCTTCCAATTTATAAGGTTTCGAATCCTTCTATTCCTCTTAACCTTTAATCAAGTGAATTTTACTAAATTAAAATGAAATCATCAGACTTGGACAAGCCTCACCAATTCGGCCTACTCTATAAAATCACCATAGGATTTACTTTCCGCCAAACTAACTCAACACAAATATTTTATACTGAATTACATTGAACTTGGTCCAAAACTTAGACAAAAATAACACTACTAACTTAAACCTTCAAAACACACACCACTTTTTATTTACAACAATTTTTTTTTCTCAAAAACGTCAAGGGCCCATTTTTTTTTATACTTTCAAAACTCAATTAAAATTATAAAATGAGATTCTAGATTCACAAAGCCTAACACATACCTCTTGTATTAAACTAAATAGTCCTAGGTTGAAACACCTTGACTAAAACATTTAAATTCACAAATTCATTTTACAAAGGTACAATAATTTATCTGAATTGACAATTTTTAAAAATTTAATCATATTCAATTCACAACCATTACACCTTGTTTTTTTTTTTTTAACAAATTTTTCACAACATAGAAATAATTCTTTAGGATTTTCGAACCACCAATTACAAATATCAAAAGTACAAGATACAAACTTTTGGAAATGAAGTCTTTTAAGTCCTTCAATCACATTTTCTACTAAAAATATACCAATCACTTTTTTTTTCTTTTTGAAAAACAACATCAAATATATTTCACATTATACAGTTTTCTAATACGCTTTCACATCTTGTTATAAATCATAAATTTAACAGTGTCAAATTTGAAACCTTCTATACAAAAATTGGATCTTTAAAATCAAAGGTTTAAACTTTTAACTTTAAACATAAATTTACCATTTTTGCCCCTAATGATTGACACTTTTCTACAAATTAGTAACTTAAACATAAAATTAGAAACATTAGTAACGTTTGGAACTTGTCTATAACTATTGTAACTTTGTCACGACTTCATCTTAGAATTTATTTTTTTTTAATACAAAATAAAATTCAACCTTATATCCCTAATACAGTCCTTTCCAACTTAAATAAAAATCAAAACATTGCAAGCAACATAACTCAAATGTTTACTACATTTTTTTACGAGCAAAATAATTTTAACCAAAAATCAATTAAAGACAATAACTCATAAATATTTTAAAGTCCCCACCACTAATTTGTTATCAACTGTCTCGATTACTAATCGAGACTAAAAGACCTAATAATAATAATAATAATAATTTTTTTAGAAAGAAAAATCACTTACTAAATGTAAAAATTTCAACTTTTACATTGATTCAAAACTCACTAACTTAATTGAATTTTTCTTTCTTCAATTCATAACTTCAAGTGAAAAAAACAATACCAACCATTCCATTTCCTTTTCAGACACAGTAACCTCCGCATTGAATTTCTTTTTCATAACTCATCAATTGATTTGAACTTAAAGTTTCCACAATTTCATAACTCAAACACGTCAAGGTTTTGATAAAAACACAACAACAAAAAGGAAATTGCAAACCTCAAAGTTTTATTTTGGTTAGACCTATAAAATAAAATAAGGACTTCTTCCTAATTTTTCACCTAGCTCAACTAACCCATTTTTATCACTAACCAAAACCATGAAAGGAAAACATTTAAATCTTTCCCCTAGAGTATATACACACAACAATGCTTTAGAAGAGGAAAGGAGGATATAATTTTATTTTTATTTTTCTATTTTTTTTATTTTTTTTCCCGCTCTAACTCTCACTTTAATACACTTGAAGAAACAAGCATGTAACTTAAGTGATGAAGGAAAAATTCTTCCTTTCTTACAACCACATTTAACAATTAAACTTTCTTCAAAGAAAAAATAAATCCTTTTTTATACAAATCCTAAAACTGAAAGATCAATTTTTTATTATTTTTTTATCAAAAACACTCACACAAAGCATATTCATCATTATTTGACTTCAATCTCAAAAATACAACACCCACCCACCAACACTAAGTTGGCCGCAAGCTACAAGGAGAAAGAGAGGGAGAGATATTTGTTCTAACCTTTCTTGAGTTCAAAAGGACCACAAGCTGAGGTCAAGCATTCTCCTTCCAAGATCTTCTCAAATATCTCACTTGAATTTGGTGGAAATGAACCATTTTTTCTTCAAAACTCAGTCACCAACACAAGAAGAAAGGAGAATGATGGAAATGACTCCAATTTTGGTTTTACTAAATATGGCTACTTGGTCCCCAAGTTTTTCCTAATACAAAATATTAACTAATCTAAAAAAATTTCTACCACAAAAATTACTCACTCAAATTTAATTATAAACTCTCACAATTATCCTTTATGACACATAGCCATAATTATAACACATCATTCACTTCCAAATCTACTTTAGAACAAAAATACTTTTATCGCAACTCTATTCGAAGATAAATCTAACCGAGTTACAAACTCTAAAATATTTGTCAATAAGTATTTATTTATTTTTTTCGACGAAATTGATTCAATTATTAAAATAATCAAATTTAGTATTCTTCGCTAATAAAATATTGCTCATACATAAATCAAGTATCTAACCACGAAAGAACTTAAATAATAAATTTCGTTAAATCGAAGATATTTTAAAATTTGAAAGCAGCAAAACTGCGTGTTAAATTAAAACGTTGAAAAATTTTCAATCTTGGATTTTGACTATTTTTATACATGGACTAAATAAAAATATTTTACTCATGAAAATATAATTTTTGTACTTTTATTTATAAATAATAGGGATTTGACAAACTCAGCAACATGTTTTAAGTACAAAACATAACTAAAAATACTTAATTAAGAATTAATTTTCAACGGGTCTTAGATTCTTCAATTATAAATTTGAATCAAATTTTATTTTAGATTTTCTTCCAAAACATGAATCTTCTTTCATACTCTTTGAAGTCAAATATATTGTTCTTATAAAATACTTTTGTTATCATCAAAACTTTAAGTATAAAATCAACTTGGTTCCAACATAGTTGTCATCCCAACATGTTGGGTCTATTACCAGTTGGAATTAACTAACCAAAAGCTTTTTGAAAAAGTATTTTCCTCCATCGAGATCTGCTAAAGTTCGAACTGACATCGTCAACTTTGTTCAATTTGAGCAAGAATCCTTATGTGAGGCATGTGAGAGATTCCAAGGCATAGGACAAACAAATAAGACGTTGAAGGACATTGAAAGTAAAAAACAAGCTCAAAAAATTGCAGCAACTCATACTGAGGAAGCTAACTATGTCACCAACACCAACCGTAGTCAAAATAACTTTTATTCTTCTACCTACAATTCAGGATGGAAGAATCATCCTACTTTCTCCTGGGGAGGACAATAATAAGGGCAAAAGTGTAACACCCCAAATTTTATAATAAACTATTTTATTAATTAAAGAGGATTTTAGATAATTAATTTGGTGCTAAAATTATTTTAGAATATATGTTAATTATTTTATGATTAGTTTTCTTTATATGTGTATTTTCAATGATGTGTTAATATTGTACATATTAGACTATGAGTGATGTAAATAATAAATATTATATTTTATTATTTTATATATTTTCTAAAAATAATAGTATTTTAATGTTAATATTTTAGAGAATAAGATTTAGTTGGTAATTAATGTGATATTTTATTATTATATATTTTATTATATATATTTTAAAGATTTATAAAGATTTAGTGTTAATATATATTTTATTATTTTACGTGTATATGTTAGTTGGTAATTAATGTGATATTTTCTTGTACATTTGACTAATATTAAATATGCACTTAATTATATTAAATTAATTCTAAATATATTTTATTTTAATTATTTATTTTATAAATAATTATCTTAGGATATTAGTAATGTTGTGTTTGATTCCTTTTATTTTGTTATACTTGTTATTGCATTGTGATTTTATATAATTTTATTATGATTTAGTAATTAATATAAAGTGTTGATGTTATATTATATATTTTGTGATTTTGAGTATTCTCTAATGATGGTATTATTTGAGTATTTTGAAAAAATAGGTATATCTATAGTGATTATTTTGAATATGAGAGTTTCAATTGTTAGTAATATGTATTTTTTTAAAGATTAATTATTTTAATTACTCTAATTTATCATATATTAGTTATGAAATAATAGTAATGTTTTGAAAATTAAATGATGTTTGGAGGAGTATTAAAAATGAGATTAAGTAACTATTAATTTTTTTTTAAGTAAAATAAAAATAATAATATTAAAACATAAAATAAATAAGGGGACCAATGGGCTTGACCCATATATGTAAACCCTAATAAAATAAAAAAAGGAGTTACTTACCGTCGCCCGCCGTAGAAGGGAGAGGAAAATCGTTGGCACTAGTGATCAATAACTGTTCCAGAAAACTTTCACCATTTTTGTTCAAATTTCAGTTTGTTGTTTCACTTATTTAGTTAGTCAAATAAACTCAATTTCTTATATTTTTAGCCATCCAAATTTCTCTCTAAAATACCCAACTTCTCTGTTTGTGGAATTCGTTATTTTGCACCGTTCTTCCTCACCGTAAATCCGATTTGAGTGAAACCAACACCAAAACGATGGTGTGAAAAGTGGCTATATTATTCATGGATTGGTTTTCTGATTTATGGTAAGTTTCCTTGACCAAATTTCGAAATTAGTTTTTAGAGTGTCCCCTCATAATTTATTTTTGACGTTTACCCAAAAATTGTCGAGTTAGATCAATTGAAGGACAAAGAGTCAAAGAACAAAGACTGTTTGCTCGTGGAATCATATTCGTGTGTGAAAGCGTCGAAATAAGGTAAGGGGTGAGAGAGCGTTTGAATTCATGAGTGTAATATATTGTGAGATGAACGGGAAAACCGTATTTCCCAACGATTCATCCGGGGCTCGCTACGTACGGCAGTAGCCCTTTGAGTGATAAATTAATTAATGTGCAAATATGGAAATTGTGAGATTAAAATATAGAATAGAAATATTTGTAAGGTGTTGAATGATTTAATTTCTTTAAAAGTGTGGTATTTGATATTATTGTGATATTGGGTGTCGAATGAATTTTATGTATATGTTTGATAAGATGAGTTTATGTGACGTGATAATAAAAGATGGATGCATTGTGATGATTTTATGTGATGATGATCCTGTATGATTAATAATTGTGATGTTATAAATTTGTGATAAGTGTATGTGATGAGATATGATTGATGATAGTGATGTTATAAATTTGAGATGAGTTTATGTGATGATGTGTGATTAATGATAGTGATGTTATAAATTTGTGATGAGAATATTGAAGTAACCCCATAGTTGATGAAATGATGGTGATTCCCATTTGTGTTTGAGATGACGGTCTTAATGGAGTATCATAGGCCAACGAGGGGAGAAAATAAATATTGAGAATTGTGAAGTGGAGATCATTTTGTCATCATATAGGCCCGAGAATTGTGAAGTGGAGATTATTTTGTCATCATATAGGTAGGGCCTGACAAGCCTAGTGATTCCGAGGAAGTACAACTGAATGAGCCTGATCGTGGTGGTCTGCTGTTGAGGCTTAAGGCAAGATTGTTAGACCTTGGAGGTAATCGGGTGGGAAATTCCTAGGTTACTTGGAGGTAGCACTCCAAATGTCGGGAGCTACCATGCAACATACGTTTACCTCGACTGTCGCGTATATGTGTCTCGGGTTGAGTTGAGGGGATCTATGAGGACAGGGCCAATTTGAATTGTCCGTCCATCGGGATGGTGGCATAGTATCAAGTCTCCTAACCAAGTACTTCAAAGTTAGAATGGTACCACATTGTGAAGTAGAGTCTAAGCTCATGCATAGCATTTCTTTTTATTGTGATTGTTTTGTTATGATTAATGTGTATCGCATGCGATAATAATTTCTCTTAAACGATTTGATGTTATTGTGAAAAGTATTGATTTTCCTTGAGTGATTTGACTTTTTAATGTGATATTTTTCATGAAGAATGTTTTGTAATGATATGGTTCTATTATGATTGTTTGCGTGTTCTTCTTACTTATATTATACTATCAATATGATTTCAAAAATCATCTCCTTCGTTGTTTGTGTTTGACTGACTTGGCCCTGCGTTTGTGAAGTCGCAGTTGTTACAGATTAATGAGTCTTGAAGTTCAAGTTTGGGAGAAACTTCGCTCTGATAGGTGATACTGGGAATAAGGGATGTAATTTGTATTTTACTTATTGAATTTGAAACGAATTTTGTATGAAAACCTTATAAGTACTAGTAAGTTTTTAGAATTAAATTAAGTAATTATACTTAAATCAAGTTTATTGAGATTGCACTATTTTTATAGGAGGAAAAATTTTTAAAGTGTTCCGATTGTATTTTGAGAAATGTGATATTCTAAATAACCCACATAAGTTTCTTTTTCCTTTGGAAGAGTTTTTATTTATCCATTGCAAGTTTTATAGAATTATGATATAAATTATTATATATATATTACTTTGGGGTTTAGTGTGTCACAAAAGGTCTAATTTCTGTAAGCCACCACATGTGCAAAGGCAAGAGAAGAGGAAATTCGATCTTCAATATGTACTAGAAAAATTCATAGAGAAGACCGACAAAAGGTTTCAGAATATGGAAAAGAGTTCGATGAAGGAACCAATCAAAAAGGGAAGGCATCCTTAAAGATGATAGAGTTTCCAATTGAGAGGAGCAATCTTAAGGCATGTGAGAAGGAGAAGGAGAATTTGGAGTTGTCAAAGGTAAGTATCCCATATCCTCAAAGATTGAAAAATAAATAGCATGATAACCAATTTACTAAATTTCTTGAGATCTTTAAGAAATTGCATATCAATATTCCTTTTGCTGAAACTATTGCTTAAATGTCCAAATATGACAAAAAAAATTTAAAATTATTTCTAATAAAAATAAATTAGAGAGCTTTAAGATAGTTAAGTTAATTGAGGAATGTCATGCTATGGTTTTGCAAAAACTACCACCTATGTTTAAGGATCCATATTTTTTTACTATCCCTTGTACTATTGGCAAGTCTTACTTTGGCAAGGGACTTTGTGATTTAGGAGCTAGTATCAATTTAATGTCTGTGTCTATTTTTAGAAAACTTTGTCTACAAGAACCACAACCGACAAACAACTCCTTACAATTAGCTGATAGATCCAAAGCTCACCTTCGTGGAAGATGTTTTGGTAAAAGTTGGGAAATTTATATTTCCTACGGATTTTGTAGTGTTGGACATGGAAGAGGATGATGAAGTTTCAATAATTTTTGGACGACCTTTCTTAGCTGCAAGAGATGCCATAATTGAAGAGAAAAGAGAGAGATTGACCTTACAAATGGAGGAGGAAAAATAAATTTTTACAAATTTTAAATCCTCTAAAAATGATTCTCCTTTTTCTACTTGTAATTCTGTGTAGGATAGTTGTATTGCTGATGGGAACCCTCTGATGGAAATTTTTGTTCTAATCCTAAACTTGTTGAAGAGACCCCTTGATCTTCATAATGGGGCATTACTGTTAGGCTTGAGACGTTAAATAAGCGCTTCGCAGGAGGCAACTTGTATTTACATTTTATTTTATTTTAGTTTAAATTTATTATTTTTGTTTTTACGAAATAAAAGCTCCAACTGCAAGCTCTTCCAGGGAAGTCACTTTTACTCTCTCTAATTTATTTAATCATTTAGTCTATTTGAATATTATGCATTTAGGACCATGCTTTATGCTAGTATGGCGAGAGGAAATATATTTTTGGCGCTAGACCCGTTGTAGTACTTGTGATGGCATGACATTTTTGCTGCCTTATTTTACTTGAAGATTTTTTTTTGTTAAGATAATCCCTTTAAAGGATTCTTGAGCAAGGCCTTGTGATGAACATGTTGTTAGAACTATATTGAAACTTTGAAACTATGTTTGCTAGACTAGAGATGTTCATTAGTTTTGACACAAAAATTTTCTATTGTGAATAGGTTTAAGTGTCTTGAGATGGACCAAAATTAAAACAATTAAGCCTAATTTGAAGTAAACTAAATCCTTAACATATGACAACTGAAGAATGAAACCTTCTAAAACTAAGGGACAAGAAAAAAAAAGAAAAAGAAATTGACAGCTTAGTTTAAAGAACTAAAAATATAATAAAATACCATCTCATTGATTAGTTTGGAGGTTACTCACAATAGCAGTCAGGTGAAAGTTGAGGTGAAGTGTTGTTTTACTAAGTATTTTGGGGATTACTTGCACTATTAATCAAGAAAAAGGTGGAATGATACAAATTAAAAAGAAAAATAAAAGTCATGAATAAAAAGGGTTGAGTTGTCTAGTTAAATCATATAAAATTGTCCCTAGTACTTGAGAAAAATAAATATTTGTGTTCTATGATAAGAATGAAACTTTATGAATGAGAATGATTATATTCTTTTAATCTCTTGGTTCTTTATGTTTTTTCTTAATTATATTTTTTGTATGATCAATCAAAGAATTAATTTAAGGAAATTGAATGACCAAACTTTGATAATAGTTTTAAAGAGGGATTCATAATTGGGAAAACAAATAAGGATTCATATAAAACTAAGATTTAAAGTATTGATATTACAAGTGAAACCATAACTCTAGGTTTTATTTACATTAATTTAAAGTTTGTTGTTTTATACTCTCGTTTTAATTCTTATGCTATTGTTACGTTTTTATTATCAGGAACCAACAACAATTTTCATTAGTCTAAATAATATAAAACCTTGATTAGTTGGGTAATTGTTAAATTAATTCATGTGAATACGATAATCTTATATACTACATGGAAAATTCATACACTTGCAGATTTTGCACAACATAGAGTCTGAAGGAGTGCCGGGAGCAGTAATTGTAACAGGCCATAACTTTGTATTATTCATAACTCGATACAAAATTTAGTAACAAAACCAAATATTTCAAATTATATATTTAGCACTCTTTTACAACAAAATTAGGATAAGACCCCTTCATTAATGTTGTAACCCTTCATGTTATCTTCATAGTGACCGTGATTTGACCCTAATCTGGTACCTATCACTCTAGATACACTTCTTAGAAGCAAAGTAACTCAAATAGCAACCTTAGTGCATCATTTGAAACGTCAAATGTATTTTTAGCATCTTTAGACATCAAATTAGCTCAAAGTTATTTCTATCACTTTTGTAGAATTTTCTCTTAGCTTTGTAATGCTATCAAGAACGTGTAAGTAGGACTCTTGTGACTCAAGTTATTGTCCAAAGAGTGAAGCAGTGTAGTTATTGTAGTAGTAACAAAAACGAGATTTTCGTGGTTTTCAGTTTTTAAGCTATCCCTAACTTATCTAAACAGCTTGGACCTAGTTTAGCTTAACAAATTCGACTTAACTGACCTGAAACCTCTTTTTAAACCTAATTAGAGGCCAAATTAGTGTACTTTACTTTGGTGATCAAAATTGGTGAAATTTGAAAAAAACACTAAAACGCTAATAACTTTCTCATCTGTTATCCGAAATCGACATTTATTGCTAAATGACCGTAGGAATTAGAGCTGTAATCCATTGTCTTACTCACTCTTTAGAACTCGTTCAGTATGTCACTAAAATTAAATTTATGTTTTGTTTCTTATTCTTTCTTAGAATCCTTGCTCTAACCATTGTTCTTGTCCTTAATTCATTATTTGAGGTCCAATCGTAAAGTGACCTTTGTCTTTATTCCTTGCTCGTGAGTGATCATTATCAACTTGAAGATCCATGATCGATGTAGGATTAATCAATTTGTAAAGTAGCTTTGTGATCAAAATCTATTAATTAAGTATGAGGTTTACTTTGTACGAGAGATCACAAGATTTACAAAGATGCACTATGAGCATAAGTAAATCTAACTGGAAAAATTTGTGGGGAGATCATACGTGAATGGAAGACGCTTCTATGACATCCCATTAAACATTAGATTACCTTGACTATATATAAAACTTCCACTTAATAGAGAGGGGAGTTCTATTTTTTCAATCAAGAGTTAGATGGATCCAAATGCATTGACTAAAAGGTTGTTTGAGAAAAAATGCATAAGTATGTGTGATTAATTAATTGATTACTTATGATCATATGACAATGGTGTAAAATGTTACTTACAATAAATGTGTATATGTTAAGTATGTTTTGTATGAAAGTGTTATATATTAATTCCACTGTCCATTACTAGAAAAAATGGAAATGGAGACGGATACAATCTGTCTCTAAATTTAACAAATTCCGTCGCTAAACATTATAGAGACGGATTTGGAGACGGATATGTTTCTGTAATTGGTTTTCGCGTCTCTAAGATGTTAGAGACGGATTTTAGCTTGGGTCTCTAATCAAAGACGGAGTATGTCCGTCTCTATCAGAGAGGGATATATCACTACCGTCTCCAATAGGATTTAATAGAAGAAATACATCCTAAATCTTGTAAAAAATAAACTACTTAGTGTGGAATGAAAAAGCTATTAAAGTAAACAAAACTATCTAAGAAATTTTTTAAGGTTAAAATTTTGACAAAGGAATCAAATGCTAAGAGACAGAAACATACTTTTGGGACTCAACACAGAGGGTGAAAGAGGAAGATGACAAAATAGAGCTTGAATCTAAAATATATTGAAGCTGTAGAGGGATAAATAAGGAAAAAAAAGTAATGCAAGGAAATGAAGTAGTATGACAGAAACGTACCTTAAACGATGCAGAAAATAGGGAAACAATGGAACCCAACAAAACCCAAGGTGAAGAGGTAGTCGACGCAAATCAACAACTAGACTGGAAGCAAGGCGAGATTTTGAGTTTAGGAAGAAAAATACTCTTTTAGGGTTTAGGGAGAAAATTTCAGGAACCGCTTACTGAATGTGGAGGGGTGGAGAAAAGGAAAACGCGTTTGTTGGAGGATCTTAACATATTAATTGGATTTTGATTTTTTTTGTTTTTCGAAATAATAATAATAATAATAATAATAATAATAATAATATTAATAATAATAACAATAATAATAATAACAATAATAATAATAATAATAATAATAATAATAATAATAATAATTATTATTATTATTATTATTATTATTACTGAATTTGGAGGGTTGGAGAAAATTTTAAAGGGAGGGAAACTTCTCTATCATTCGAGGGAATTTTTTGTGAAAAACTTTGGGATTTAGAGACGGACAACATTTGAGACGCCATTGTTCCGTCTCTACGTTTTGTCTCTATAAAATTTTTGATTTTTAGAGCACAAGTGTGACTTATTAGAAACGGATCTTGAGACGAATTTAGAGACAGACTAACTTTGTGACGGGTTATTCTGACTCTAATTTCCATCTCAAACATAAAACTTTTTACATCCATCTCCACAAATTGTTTTCTGTCTCCATTCGTGATGGACAAAATTTCGTCTCTAAAATTCGTCGGCAATTAGATTTTTCTAGTAGTGGTCTAATCTAATACTTTCAAATTTGAAGATCACTCATTTTTTGTGACTGCTCATATGCTAATGTGTACAGATAATTGACGAACTTGCAAGTGCACATGGATTTGATGTATATGTTGGTGGTTTTATCTTGTTCATCTCATTCATCACATTGCTTATTGTTTTTGTCCCAATGTTTTTTTGAAAAAAGGCACAGCGGTCTGACTACAAACTCAATTAAATTTCTTTAATTCTTTTATTCATGTTTTCTAATCAAACAAAAAATATTGATTTAAACAAAATCTCTATACAATTTTATTCCTATTTTTTAAATTATTTTAAATCAAAATCATTTCTTCTATTTTAATTTTACCCTTATGTTAAAATTTAGATATATATTTGACCCATTTGTTACAGTGTTTTTTTAAAATTCACATTATAATAAATTTTAGGTAGTTTTCATTGATTGTTATTGATTTAAAAAAA
This sequence comes from Cicer yamashitae, assembly GCA_037974755.1. Lineage (NCBI taxonomy): Eukaryota > Viridiplantae > Streptophyta > Magnoliopsida > Fabales > Fabaceae > Cicer > Cicer yamashitae. The sequence goes on from JBBPBQ010020321.1 coordinate 42,051,415, forward strand.
AATGAACATCTGAACTAAAAAAATCTATAAATATTTTCAAATGAGAAATTGTTGAGTTACTCAGGAAAATCATTATGATTGATGATTTTATTTTATTTTTAAAATATTTTCATTGTGTTAAACAAATACAGTATAAAATAGATTTTGCTATTATTTTTTTACTCAAGATTTTGCATTGCTTAAAAATCTCTAAATTATTAAAATCAAAAATTGCATTTTTCATAATTGGTACTTCTTTTGTCTCATAATGAATGTTACTCCGGTAAGAATTTTTTGTCTCAAAATGAATATAATTCTTAATTTTTAATATAATTTTAATTATTTTTTTTCAACTTTATCCTTCAATTGATATTATGTACTCTTCTTCCAAAACATTAATTCTATTTTATATTTATGATAGTAGAAAATACACTAATAATAAAGATAAATATTTTGATAAAATTACTATTTTCTTTCTTTTATTTATATCATTTTTTATTATGTTTTAAATGAATAAAAGTGACACTCATTCATCTCCACATTTTTGGTTATGTACATTCATTAACTTCATATATAGCCTCATGCTAAAATTTAGACCAATGTTTTTCTATACAAGTTAATGCAACAAAAATCTATACACAAATCCTAAGGAGCCTATTGAAGCATTACATGGCCTGAGATTGAGTCCTCAGTCCTCACTTATCGTTTCAGGGTAATGAGCCATTCATACCCTTATCTTAAAAAATTTATGTAGCAAAAAAAAGCTACGCATAACAAAGAACGACAAAGACGACTAAATTATGTAGTAACAAAAGATACAATTCCTGTATTAATATTTCCATTTTCATTTTGAACAATAAATCAACCTTGATACAACATTCCAACAGAAACAATATAAGAAACTTAAAAGGGAAATTAAAACACTAAAAATTAGGTAAAAAGAAAACATACTTATACCATGTTTGTCACATCTACGAAGGTAAATTTTAACTCAATTAAAGTGTACATGAATACCAATTGCAATAATCAAAATAGTAAGTATACAAAAATATATGATAGCATGAACCAAAATTGAAATTCCACTAGTGCTCATGTTTCCAAATTCCACACACCTAAACCTTGATGGAAATTGAAACAACAATCCAGGTGATAAGAGAATGAACAAAGCAACAGCAACAATAATTGGTCCCCAATCAGCTCCCATTTTTTTTTTTGTCTTTATAATTTCTAACTTCACTTCTCTGTTTTTGTTCTGCTTATTATTTTCTTGTTTGAAAATAACACAAGTTATAATAACTATGGATTATGTGTGTGGAAGTTTGTTATAATAAGTAGATTGATTCCTTGGTCGTTAAGGAGGAAAAGATATGCTAAACTTGGTGAGAAAAAAGACAAAGGTTTATATGAGAAGAAAGGTATGTTAAATTGTGGTAGTGGCCAGTGGGTTTGCTTTATGTGCCAACTAAAGGGACTGCTTTATTTTATTTTTCTTTCTTCTTTTTTTCCTTTCTAATAATTGTTCACCTGGAGGCTTGAGCTAAGTTTCTTTTTCCGATTGCTTTATTGTTTGATCAAAGTTGTTCTAATTTACTACATCTTTTCCTTATTTATTATAAGTTTATTTTGCAATTTTTGTACATATTAACAAAAATAGGCAATGATTTTTGTATATATATAAGTTCCTTATTTAGAGTGCATTAATTTTTTTAAAATACTTTTTTTATATGTATTATACAGATGTATTCAACTCTATTTGTTCAACTCTCACTTGTTATTTTTTAAGCAAAATTACTCTTATAGCCTTTTAAATTTAGTTCATTTCTCGCATATGATCCTTTAAATTCATTTTATTTCGATTTTGTCTATTAAGTTACATTATGTAGGTATAGTTAGTCTTTTATCTCAATTGCGACAACAATTAGTTCAATTGAAAGCTTCTGATAATTTTAAACGCTGCAAAAAAATCATTTATCAAATCTTATAAATGATTTATATTTATTAATTTTCTTTTTAACAATTTAAACACATGTATAGCCTTAAAAACAAGGTAATAAAGGTCTAAGTAGTTTGGACAGTCAACTTGTTGCAATATTTCAATTAGATTTTAACATTTTATGACAATAATTCGAGAAAACTTTCAAACTTAAAAGACTGCATGCGTAATTTAATATATCTTAAAGGTTAATATTGCAAATGAATGTAAATTAAATGACTGACTTGAGAAAAAATAAACTTAAAGAACCTAAGTAAAAGTTGAACTAAACTTAAATGGTTAAAGGTGTATTTTTGCCAATTTTTTAATGAATTGAAATAAAATTTATATGTAGAGACTATGGTTTTTAAAGGGGTTTATATTTAGCAATGAAAGTAGTATTTATTAAAACATTGATATTTTGTAAAGTGGAAAGAAATGCGTGTGAAAAGGTCGAGTTATATGGCACGAGACACTCTGGTAGGTTCCTTAATTTATATGTTCAAAGCTAAAGCAGATATGTGTGTATATGAATTTAGAAAAGAATAGAAAGCATGACCTTTCAGAGGCGCAGAAACTAAAGGAATAATTGGTTGAGTTGTTCATTTTTTAATAGAGTTGTTCTTTTTTGTTACATGGTTCAGTTGTTCCAATATGACACGAAACTAGTATTGTATATTTAATTGTTTATAAGAAGCTTTCATATTACATATTGCTATCATATTTTGGGTTTTCTTTCAAGCAATGCCCGGTATCACAATTGCCCTGTATTCTTTTCCTATTTCAAGGTCCCATATGAAATAAATCAGAATTATTGTCAGGGGAAGATTCATATGCACAATTGATGAACTTTTGCATCAAATGGTTATGTTATGAAAGGGGTATTCATAGGTTGTATGATAAGTCATGACCAATATATTTTGGGAAGATGCTCTCCCCAAAATTTTTAGCGTTTTTCCAAATTTCAAAATATGTTGTAAAACACTAATTTGATAGTGAAAAATGAAGTTAACGATGTTATCGAAAATTTCAATTCAATAGTATCTTTTGTACATTTTAAATAAGGGTAGGTAAACAATCACCTATATTTTGTAGTATAAATTGTGGGGCACCGAAATCAGGCCTCTTATAGCCCAATAACACTTTTGAGGGACCAAATCTAACATATAAATCATTGAAAATTTTATATGATAATTATGTTGCTTTGTTTTTTTTTTATTAAGAATAATAAAATCACCATGGTTTTTGTTCTGGGGGTGGAATATGTTGGACCTTTGACGTTTGTGGACGGTCTTTTGAGATATGAGGTATTTAGTGTTATTTACACAAAAATATTCTAAGTTGTTAGCCGAGTGCGGCGGATAGCCGAATTTAAGGCAGTCGAATGTCTGGTAGACAAACAAGGTATAATCGAGTTAGAGGTAGCTGAACAGAAGTGCAGGAAGCTAAGCAAATTTGCTGGTCAAGAGGTACGAGCTCTTCAAGATGGAAGAAAATGAAGGCATTGACAAAACGTTTTTTAGATTCCAAACCCTAGTCTCCTGGCTAAAGGTTCTCCAAAAGAGTTACACTACATCTGATCATGTTAAGAATATCCTCAAAAGTCTACCTAGCAAGTGGAGACCAAAAGTAACTGCAATTGAAGAGGCTAAAAATCTTAACAAATTGCCTCTAGAAGAGTTGATGAGTGCATTCAGATTCCATGAGATTGAACTAGTTAAAGATGAACCAAAAAGGAAATCAAAGTCTTTGGCTTTCAAATCCAAAGGAAACAAAGAAAACTCCAAGGCTCTATAAGCTAAGGAGGACTTAGAGGAAAGTGAATCAGAAGATCAGACTGAAGACTCAAATGATGAAGTGCTATAATTCATTTTAAAGAAAATCAACGCATGTGAAACAACAAAAAGAAATCATTTCCCATAAAGGATTTTAGATGACCCACAAATAGTAGAGAAAGTAAAGAAAAATCAGAAAATAAGAAAAGCATCTGCTATGAATGCAAAGAACCAGGACATTTCAAATTAGAGTGTCCTAGGTTTGAGAAAGGAAACTCTCAACGTTTCCTCAAAACTAAAAAACCTTAGAAAAACTCATTCCATCTTAACAAACAAGTATAATTTCCTTAAGAAGGATTTTGGAAACATACAAAAGACAATCTAACTCTGAAGGATAATATCTCAAAAATCTCATAAGTAAGAGCTTGTAATTATATTAAGTATGAAAAATCCTTTCAAGATACTCTAGCGAATGGCATAGACAGAAGCAAACAAGCTTCTATGATCTATGGTTTTAGCATAAACAACATAAAAGCTATTGGCTTTGAGGAACCAATGGAAACTCTTAAGTTTAACTTATGTGAAACTACTTACATACGTTGCCTAAAGAAAGGTCATGAAAAAAGTACTTGCCCTATGTTGAAAACATGGAAATATAAGATACCTTTTAGAACTAACTAACTAGGACCCAAATCAAATGTGGGTATCTAAGAACAAAATAATCTATCTTGCCGATATCCATAGTAACCAACTTGAAACACTAGTTATGGTACCTGAACAGTGGATGCTCACAAAACATGACGGTAGAAAATTCTTGGTTTTCACACAGCCTTTCCAAATCAATCTTGATTTGTTACAATATGTTACCTTTCAACCTTTAAAGGATTTCCATAGGTTACCTTTCAATCTTTAGAGAGGATTTTTACAGATTACCTTTTAATCATAAAAGGATTTTTACAATTTACTCAAACTATATTCAACACAATAGTTTTGAGTTACAAAGTGAACTTTCGAGTATGATAGTATAAGTGATAGATTGCTTTGCACTTGAAGCTCTTGCCTTATCCTTGATCTTGAGGTTCCTTTTATAGGCTTCAAGAAGGCTGATGACAGCTCATCTAGTCGTTGAAGAAGATCTAATTGTCTTGTGTCAATTTAAGTGGATAAGTGTTGTCTTAAAGCAAGAATGTTCTTGCAAAATCAGAACGATCTTTGTTGCTGTTTTGAGAGGTGCTGAGGTTAAATTTCTTTGACAGTTGTCTTGAAGTATACTCTACTTTATGTCACATGTGTAGGCTGCTCAGAGATGCAGCTGCAGTGTCCAATTGGGTCTGTCAATGTTGTACTTGCTATTTGCTCAAATTGGAGAATGATCTTGCTTGTTTGATTATGATGCATAGCTTTTGCCTTTGTTCTTTGGAATGATTCTTTTTCTAATGTGATCTTTGTATACTTCTAGTATCTTTGTAGAGAATGATTGTATACACCAGAAACAACATTTATCTTATTTCCTTAAGAACAGGAACATTCTTGGTTTTGAAGAGAACTAAAGGTTGTGAAGAACGATCTCCGTTTTCCAGAATTCTGTCAGAATGTTCTTCGTTTATTTGAATGAACTTGTTTATTCTAATATGATCTTGTGTTGATATGTTTAACACCTATCTTTGATTAATACACTCAAAAACACATGTTAAATAACAAAACACTTTTTAGAATCATAATTAGAGTCTTAATTAACTTTTGTTTGATTATCATCAAAATATTAATTTGGGATTTGGTCTCAACAGATTTGTGGGATTTGGAGGAAATCAAAAGGATTTACAAATATCAGAGGAAATAGATGAATCAGAGGAAACAACAAATTTCCCATCTAAAGAATCATAAGGTGTACTTGATAATACAAGGACAAGTAATGAGGAACCATCCACAAGTCAAAGTCATCATGAATATAAACCTTAATGGACATACAATTCTTCACATCCAAACTCCTGGATCAGTGGAAATTTATGTGATCCTATAAAGACCAAATGAAACATTATTGTCCGGGCTTTTGTCTGAAAATAAGCCTACAACAATAGACGAAGCACTATCGAATGATGGATGAATCACGAGCATGCAATAAGAACTAGATCAACTCAAGAGAAATGATGTATGGGACCTTATACCAAAGCTCAAAGAAAAGCTGATTGGAACCAATTGGGTTTTCATATACAAGTTAAATGAGAAAGGTGAAGTGGTAAGAAATAAAGCTAGACTTATATTAATAGTCAGCAGGAAACTTTTGCACCGGTGGCGAGGTTAGAAGCAATTAGAATTTTACTTTCATTTACAATTTTTAATAAAATTATCTTATATTAAATGAACATAAAAAGTGCATTCCTAAATGGCTATATAAATAAAGAAGTATATGTCAAACAACTTCCTGGTTTTGAGGATAATGAATTCCCAAATCATGTTTTTAAACTAAAGAATTCCCTATATTTGATATGATAGACTAAGCAGTTTTATACTAAAAAATGATTTTGAGAGAGGCTAGATTGACACTAATTTAGAAACGCATTTAAGAATGACCTTCTCCTTTTTCAAGTATATGTTGATCATATCATATTTGGTTCTACTAGTGGTAAGCTATGTCAAGAGTTTCTAAGTTATTGTAGAATGAATTTGAGATGAGCATTGTCGCGGCCTAAAATTTCGAGTGTTTGTCGAATTCAATGGAGTAGCCACCAAAATTTATTTATAAATAGGGAAAATATTGGGAAACCCTTAAAAAAAATGGTCTTTGAAACCAAATTTTGAGTTCGGAAGTCAATTATGTGTAGAGAAGGTATTAGTACCCTACGACATCAGTTAAAATACGATTACCTATGAATGTGATTATGAAATAAAGTGTGTTTAAGAAAGAGAGAGGAATTTTTTTTTTATTAATGTGCTTCATAAGAGTGTGATCTTGCTCTTACGTATCTCCCAATGCGATGGAGAAATCAAAGCTACGTAGTTTTTAGGTAGAAAATGAGGATGTGATGATTGTTTCTAAAGAAAACGTGTTTTGTTTTTGATAAAAAAAAAGTTGTTTTGATGAAAAAAAATGAGTTTGTTTGATTTGAATAATTATTTTAAAATGCGAGTTTTAAGACTATGAAGTTGTACAACTTGTGTCTCAAAACTCAAGTACTAAAAAGATGTTTCATTTAGTTAATCCGTTTAAGAATATTTTATATTATTTTCGGTTTTAAAATTAAGTTTCAAAACCACCAAATGGTATAACTTGTGTCTTAACAACTCAAAAGATAAAAAAAAAATGTCACATCTAATTAATCAAATTTAAAAACTTGACTTTAGATTTATTTATTTATAAAAATAAGTTTTAGAACTATCAATTTGTACAATTTGTGTTCTGCAACTCATGGATTAAAATGATGTCATGTCTGGTTAACCTTTAATAATAATTTTTATTTATTAATTTTTTATGTGTTTTGATTTATTAATTTATCTTTGAAGATGAGAATTCGAACTACCAAGTTGTCACAACTTGTATCCTAACTACTAAAGGGTTAACAAATGTCACATCTAATTAACCCTTCATTATTTGATTATATTTTTAATATTATTTTCTTTTTAAGAATTAAAATTTGATGTCGAACATTAAATAAGTTTAGATGATCTTCTAAAATAAAACCAGCAATAAAGACAAAAAAAAATATAACCAAAAATAATAATAATATTTTAATAACATTGAACTATTCGGTACAACTTTCTTAACCAAATAAGTACAAATAATCTCTTTCAACCAAATAAGTACAAGTAATCTCTCACTACTGTCACGTATTTTCCCACTTTTGATATTCTTTTTCAAATCGCAGAACCTATCTAAAACTCTCTTGATTTGTCTTATGGCTTTGAGTTCTGCATCTTTTTCTGTCCTTGGTAACATTTCTTCTGCACCCACTATGGCATCCAATATGGATCAACTTGATATTCTCAATGAATTTCAAATTGATATGAAAATCTCGTTGAAAACGGGTTCGACTTCACGAAAGATTTTTCTAGTGTTGGTGGATTGAATACTTCAACCTAGATCAATCATATGCTCTAGAAGTTCTGGTTAAATAGTTCTAGAGGTTTGTTGATGCGAACAAAGATGGAGAAGGCTCAAGTATAGTATTAGGGCTTCTTATCAAAGTTACTCCACAAACCATTGTTGCTATCACCAAAAGCCTGAATGACAAAATGAAAATTGAAAAAAGATATAAAAAAGAATTAGATCTTCTAAAATGAACAAGGACCTTTTTGAAGATGTTGGAACCAAGTTGGTTTTACATATAGAGTTTTGATGTTAACAAAAGTATTTTGTGAAAACAATATATTTGACTTCAAAGAGTATGAAAGAAGATTCATGTTTTTGAAGAAAATCTAAAATAAGATTTGATTCTAATTTATAATTGAAGAAAATCTAAAATAAAGATTTGATTCAAATTTATAATTGAAGAAAATCTAAAATAAGATTTGATTCAAATTTATAAATGATGAAAATCTAAAATAAGATTTGATTCAAATTTATAATTGAAGAAAATCTTTGACCAAGTTGAAAAGAAGATATGGTCAAGATTTGAAGAATGTTTGAAGAAGATTTGATTAAGATTTGAAGAAGATTTAGTGAAGATTTAAAGAATATTTGATCAACATTTAATGAAGATTTGAAGAATATTTGATCTACATTTAATGAAGATTTGAAGAAGATTTGAAGAATATTTGATCAACATTTTAATGAAGATTTGAAGAATATTTGGTCAACATTTAATGAAGATTTGAAGAATATTTGATATGAAGAATTTACAAAGTCAATCTACACAAAATTGGAACAAAATCATTCTGAAGAATTTACAAAGTCAATCTACACAAAATAGGAACAGAATCATCATGAAGGGGACTGGATGTAGCCAAGTTAGTGGTGAACCAGGATAATTCTACGCGTCAAATTATTTATGCTTTCATTGATTGCTGCTTCTAAATTCGATTGCTTCTACTCCAAGTAAGTCACCAAGACCAAACTAATTTTTAATTATTTATAAATTATCATAAAGGTATCAACTTTGTGCAAACACAATTCAACCCCCCCTTCTCGTGTTCGCACCTTCAATTGGCATCAGAGCTCAGTCTCAAGGCTGAGCACTTTACAGTGTTTGAGAAAAGATCCCAGGGTTCAATATGTCTGGATTCAGTGAAGAAGCTGCTGGAGGAAATATCAACAGACCACCTCTGTTTGATGGAGAACGTTTAGAGTATTGGAAAGACAGGCTGAGAAGTTTCTATATTTCACAAGATCCTGAACTTTGGGACTTGGTGGAAGATGGCTATATTGCTCCGAAGAATACTGATGGTATTGAAATTCCAAGAAAGGAGATGAATGCTGATCAGAAGAAGATGTACAAGATGCATCATAAGTCCAGAACATTCATGATAAATGCAATCACCTTCAAGGAGTTTGACAAGTGCACGAACAAAGAGACAGCAAAACGTATTTATGATAGTCTGATTCTAACCTATGAAGGAAGCAAGCAAGTTCAAGAAGCAAAGGCCAACCTCCTAGTCAAAAAGTATGAGTTGTTCAAGATGGAAGAAGATGAAGATATTGAAACAATGTTTTCCAGATTCCAGACCCTGGTCTCAGGATTAAAGGTACTTGAGAAGAGTTATACTACTGCTGATCATGTGAAGAAAATTCTTAGGAGTCTGACAAGTAAGTGGAGACCTAAGATCACTGCCATTCAGGAAGCAAAAGATCTGAATACTCTAAAGCTGGAAGAATTAATCAGCTCTCTTATATCACATGAAATTGAGCTTGAAGAAGATGAGCCCAAGAAGAAGAACAAGACTCTGGCCTTGAAATCTAAGCAGAAGAAGGTTCTAAAGGCAACATCAGATTCAGAGGATAGTGATTCAGATAATCAGGATCTGAACTCAGAGGAAGAGGAGATTGCTTTCATAACCAGAAAAGTTCGAAAGATGTGGAACAACAAATAGAAGAAATTTCCCCAAAGATACTCCAAGCAATCTAACAGAGGAAATAATGATAAATATGACAAGAAAAGCATCATCTGCTATGGGTGCAATGAACCTGGACATATCAAGTCAGAATGTCCAAATATGGAGAAAGAGAAACACCAAAGGAAAGATTCCAGACCCAAGAAGAAGAGTATGATGGCTACATGGGATAATTCTGAGGAATCCTCTAACGATGAACAAGAAGATTTGGGTATGATGGCTCATACCAACTCTACCTCTGGATCCAACACAGATTCTGACTCTGGAAGTGAATCAACAGATGAAGAAACTGAGGTATTTTCTGAATTTACTCGATCTGATTTAATTACTGCTATAAATGATTTTTTAAATATTAATCACAAATTGTCTTTAAAACTGAAAACACTTAGGAAAGAAAATACAAATCTAATTGAAAATGTTAATGTTTTAAAGAATGAAAGTACTGAATTTAAAACAGAAAATACAAATCTGAAAACTGATATTACTGAACTTAAAATAGAGAATGCAAATCTGAAAACTGATATTACTAAACTTAAGACAGATAATGCAACTCTGAAAACTGATATTATTGAGCTTAAAACAGAAAATGCAAATCTGAAAAGTGATTATAGTTCAACATCAATTGAAAATACCACATGTAACTCTGATAAGCATGAAGAAGTATTTCAAGATTTTCTTGCTAATGGTATGGAAAGAAGCAAATATGCTTCTATGATTTATGGAGTTAGTAGAAATGGTAAAAGAGGTATAGGATTTGAAGAAACTGTAACTGAACCTAAACCTACTTCTTCTGATATCTTGTGTGTTGTTTGCTCTAAGAAAGGTCACTCCAAATTATCTTGTCCCATGTTAAATACAAGGAAAGACAAGAAACCTTTCAAGACTAACAAAACAGGACCCAACCAAATTTGGGTACCTAAGAACAAAATTATCTTTGTTGCAGATGTCCTCAGCAATCAAGTTAAAACACCAATCATGGTACCTGGACAGTGGACGCTCGCGACATATGACGGGAGAAAAGTCTATATTCCAAGAACTAACTTTGAGCAAAGGAGGCACAGTGACTTTTGGAGGAAAGCAAAAAGGCCAGATCATTGGTCAAGGTACAGTTGGTAAATGTATTTCTCCTTCTATTAAAGATGTCTTGTTAGTTAAAGGTCTTAAGTATAATTTATTAAGTATTAGTCATTTAAGTGATAATAATTATGATATTATATTCAATCAAAAAACATGCAAGGCAATTAGTCAGAAGGATGGATCTGTACTCTTTACAGGTCATAGGCAAAACAACATTTATAAGATAAATCTGTTTAGTCTAGAGAAACAAGAGGTTAATTGTCTTATGTCAGTAAATGAAGAGAAACTAATTTGGCACAAAAGATTAGGTCATGCAAATCTTAGATTAATTTCAAAATTGAATAAACTCCAACTAGTTAGAGGCCTACCTAAGCTTAGTTACAAAACTAAAATTATGTGTGAAGCTTGTCAAAAAGGAAAACAAACTAAAAACTCATTTATCCCTAAGAACTCAGTCTCTACCTCAAAGCCCCTTGAGCTCTTGCATATAGATCTCTTTGGGCCAGTGAAAACAGCATCTTTAAGTGGAAAGAAATATGGTTTTGTTATAGTAGATGATTATACTAGATGGACATGGGTAAAATTTTTAAGAAGTAAGGATGAATCCCACAAAGTGTTTATCACATTTTGCAAACAAATAATGAATGAAAAAGGTCTTAAGATTGTAACAATTAGAAGTGATCATGGAGGAGAATTTGAAAACAAGTATTTCGAAAGTTTTTGTGATGAGAATGGAATCTCTCACAACTTCTCCTCTCCTAGAACACCCCAACAAAATGGAGTTGTAGAAAGAAAGAATAGAACACTCCAAGAAATGGCCAGAACCATGTTAAATGATATGAATGTTGCAAAATACTTTTGGGCTGAAGCAATTAATACTGCATGTTATATTCAAAACAGAGTCTATATTAGATCTATATTGAATAAAACACCATATGAATTGTGGAAAGGTAAAAAGCCTAACATCTCTTATTTTAAACAATTTGGTTGTACATGTTACATGTTAAACACTAAGGATAAACTTGGTAAATTTGATTCTAGATCTCAAAAGTGTATCTTCATTGGATACTCTGAAAGATCAAAGGCTTATAGAGTGTTTAATAGGGAAACTCATATTGTGGAAGAATCCATACATGTTAAATTTGATGACAAACAGCTTGACCTTGAAAAGTCAAAGCAAGATGATGATAGTGCAGGTTTATCGGAACCAAAGGAAGCAGATGTAGACAAACCAGAAGAACTTGAAAAATCAGAGAATACAAGAAAATCAGAAGAATATGACAAATCTTCAAATGTTGCATCTGATCAAGTCAGAAATAGTCAAGATAAGTCAGAAGAAAAATCTGGATGGAAGTATCAGTCATCTCACCCTGAAACTCTAATCATTGGAAGTGCAAGCGATCCTTTGAGGACCAGATCATCAATTAAAGAACTAGTTTGTTTGGCTTACTCTCATCAATTGAGCCTACCTCTATTGATGAAGCATTGACAGATGATGGATGGATTCTTGAAATGCAAGAAGAGTTAAATGAATTTGAGAGGAATGATGTTTGGGATCTCGTACCTAGACCAAAGAAGAACATTATTGGAACCAAGTGGGTTTTCAGAAACAAGCTAAATGAAAAAGGTGAAGTGGTCAGAAATAAGGCAAGACTTGTCGCACAAGGCTACAGTCAGCAAGATGGCATTAATTACACTGAGACATTTGCTCCAGTGGCCAGGTTAGAAGCTATTCGTATTCTACTTTCTTTTGCTGCAAATAATAACATTACATTATTTCAAATGAATGTTAAAAGTGCTTTTCTAAATGGTTATATAAGTGAAGAAGTGTATGTTAAACAACCCCTAGGTTTTGAAAGTTCTGAATTTCCAAATCATGTTTTTAAACTTAGGAAATCCTTGTATGGTCTAAAACAAGCACCTAGGGCGTGGTATGATAGACTTAGTAACTTCTTGCTTAAAAATAACTTTGAAAGAGGACAAGTAGACAATACACTTTTTAGAAAATTAATAGGAGATAACATTCTTATTATTCAAATTTATGTTGATGACATTATTTTTGGATCTACTAATGGCACTCTTTGTCAAGAATTTTCTAAATTGATGCAGCTTGAATTTCAAATGAGTATGATGGGAGAAGTTAAGTTCTTCTTAGGGATACAAATTCAGCAAAGTCAAAAAGGTATATACATTCATCAAACCAAATATACAAAAGAGCTTCTTAGGAAGTTTAAGATGAGTGATTGCAAACCTATGGCTACACCAATGCACCCTACTTGTTCACTTGAAAAAGATGATTCAGGCAAAAAAGTTGACCAAAAAATCTATAGAGGAATGATAGGATCCCTACTTTACCTTACCGCTTCTAGACCTGACATCATGTTTAGTGTATGTGTATGTGCAAGATTTCAAGCTGACCCTAGGGAATCACATTTAACTGCTGTTAAGAGAATCCTTAGATAACTAATAGGCACTACCAACCTTACCTTGTTCTACACGAAATCTCATAAGTACAAACTTAGTGGATACTGTGATTCTGATTATGCTGGAGATAAACTTGAAAGAAAGAGCACTAGTGGCAACTGCACATTTTTAGATGACAACTTAATATCTTGGTCAAGTAAGAGACAAAACACCATTGCAATGTCAACAGCAGAGGCTGAGTACATTTCAGCAGCTGGCTGCAGTTCTCAACTACTTTGGATGAAGCATCAACTTGAAGACTACAACATCCTAGAATCCAACATTCCCATCTATTGCGATAACACTTCTGCCATTTGTCTAGCCAAAAACCCTATCTTACATTCTAGAGCTAAACAAATAGAGATCAAACACCACTTCATTAGGGACTTTGTTCAAAAAGGGGTACTAACCATTCAATTTATAGACACTGAACACCAATGGGCTGACATATTCACCAAACCACTACCTGAAGTTAGGTTTGACTTCATCAAGAAAAACCTAAACCTTACATTCATACCTGACTGATGTTGTGATCACTTCAAAGTAGTTTAGTTTTACAATAGTTACTATATTTTCTTATATTATGTTATATTTATTTTATTCAAAAAAAAAA
>JBBPBQ010020321.1:42065617-42090149 GCA_037974755.1 Cicer yamashitae
AAGAAAAAAAAAGAGAGAAAAAAAAAAGAAAAAAAAAAAGGCAAAGTTTCACATTTAAGTCTTTTTGTCTGATGACAAAAGGGGGAGAAAGATATTTGATAAAGTGGAGATAAAATGATACTAAGACTTAGGGGGAGCCATATGTTAGGGGGAGTCAAAGAAATATAAAGAAAAGTTGATATCAAAATACAAGTTTTGTCATCATCAAAAAGGGGGAGATTGTTGGAACCAAGTTGGTTTTACATATAGAGTTTTGATGTTAACAAAAGTATTTTGTGAAAACAATATACTTGACTTCAAAGAGTATGAAAGAAGATTCATGTTTTTGAAGAAAATCTAAAATAAGATTTGATTCCAATTTATAATTGAAGAAAATCTAAAATAAAGATTTGATTCAAATTTATAATTGAAGAAAATCTAAAATAAGATTTGATTCACATTTATAAATGATGAAAATCTAAAATAAGATTTGATTCAAATTTATAATTGAAGAAAATCTTTGACCAAGTTGAAAAGAAGATATGGTCAAGATTTGAAGAAGATTTGATTAAGATTTGAAAAAGATTTAGTGAAGATATGAAGAATATTTGATCAACATTTAATGAAGATTTGAAGAATATTTGATCTACATTTAATGAAGATTTGAAGAAGATTTGGAGAATATTTGATCAACATTTTAATGAAGATTTGAAGAATATTTGATCAACATTTAATGAAGATTTGAAGAATATTTGATATGAAGAATTTACAAAGTCAATCTACAGAAAATTGGAACAAAATCATTCTGAAGAATTTACAAAGTCAATCTACACAAAATAGGAACAGAATCATCATGAAGAATTTACAAAGTCAATCTACACAAAATAGGAACAGAATCAATTTGAAGAATTTACAAACTCAATCTAAACAAGATACAATTCAGAATTAAATAAGGACTAAATTGAAGCCCAAATTTTCACTATAAATAGACACTCAAGGCTGAAGGAGAAAAGCATCGAAAAGCAGAAAAGAGTAACTCAAGCTCAAAGTTCTCAATTCATCTTAGAGTTACAAAGAGAGAACACTTGTTCAGGCTAGAAATATTTTTTGAGTGTTCTTTTCTTAAAGTGTGAGAGTCATTATTATTATCAGCTTTGTTAGAAGCAACTACTCAAGTTTCAATCTCTTGTATCCAACCCGATAGTGGTTTAGTTCCTTCTTCAATCTGGGTTCGTCAGGTTGTTAGGAGAAGACTTGGCTTGTAGGGTCAAGGTGGTTAGTTCCTCAAAAGTCTGGGGTGTCAGGCTGTTTGGGAAGACTGGCTTGGAGGGTCAGGTGCTTTGTAATTCTAGGTTTTTGAATTAGTGGATTAAAGCCTTCTGAATGAGGGGACTGGATGTAGCCAAGTTAGTGGTGAACCAGGATAATTCTACGTGTCAAATTATTTATGCTTTCATTGATTGCTGCTTCTAAATTCGATTGCTTCTACTCCAAGTAAGTCACCAAAACCAAACTAATTTTTAATTATTTATAAATTATCATAAAGGTATCAACTTTGTGCAAACACAATTCAACCCCCCCTTCTCATGTTCGCACCTTCAGAAGATCCCAAGGTTAACTCCAAGTTAGTTCATTTAAAACCTAGATTTAGGGTGCTCTTTAAGATTTTAATTGGATGTGTGGTACCAAAAGGTGGCTCTGTTGATCACATCAGCAAAGACCACAAGAGATTGATGTGGAACATCTCCCAAAAGATTAAGATTAACTTTCCACAATTGGCACTTGATCACATGAGGTCCCGTGTCATCAACTCCAGATCAAGCAAAATCAAGACTATTCCTTACCCGAGACTCATCAGAGCTGTACTTATGAGGATCCCTCTCATTAAGGCTCTAGAGGAAGTATGGGGAGTTGTTAAAGAAGAACACTTGGTATCCTCCTATGCACTATTGTTCAATATTAAAACTGTGACTCATTGCTGCCATTGATTGTATAAAACAAAGCAATGAAGTCAAACGGCTCACATGACACTTTAATGGAACTTAAGATACTCGTTTTTTGTTTGGAGATTTGTATGCTCCAATTTTTTAGGAAGATAAAAAAGAGTTAATTCAAGACTATCTATGGGTGTACCACTCTGGTTTGCTTCCCTTTGCAAAAATTAGCTTAAGAGTTTTAGAAGAAAAGAAAAAGGGAAGCCAGGGTATCTTCTATGTTAGACGAAAAAGAAGATGATGAAAACGCCAATGAAGATGAAGCTAGCCTCACCTTGAGGAAGAGAGAAAAGGTAAATCCCTTTGTTGAGCCTATTCATTCTCCTAGTGATTTTGGTAGTGGTAATGAAATAACTAAACTAAAACTACTACAACACCATCTGAACCCCTCTCTAAACACAAAAATCATACTTCTATCCCCTCAGAACCCTCAAACAAACCCACCCCTTAAACCTTTACTGTGTACTCTAGCTCTGATTCAGATATAGACACCTCATATGAGATGTTTGAGGCAACCCTAGCTGAAAATCTTGCATCTATTAGGTATAGATCAAACAACCAGTCCAGCCTCACTCTTCCCTTTCACAAATGCATTTGACCGTCTCTCACCTATGTTTATGGATCATATCAACACAACAACAAGAGAAGTTTCATTTCCTTTTGCTTTGTTTCTTTGGTTTTTTTTTTTTTCGTTAGTCAAGTTGTTCGCTTCTTTTTTTACAACATAAAAAAAGAAATTATGGGTGAACATGCATTATGATAATACATTTTAACAACCTGAAGTTGGTCTTAAGCTATTTGTTTGTGATTTTGAAGTTTAAAATCTATATCTTTGATCACGTCATTGCTCAATATGAGGAGTTTCAACTGTTGCATGCATTGTTGATTAATCGTTGGTTGTGGAATTCTAACTTACCATTTTCTAAAATAAAATTAATTTTCTTGTGAAATGTTTGGCATAATTTTGATAGTTCATACTCTCTCTATCTCTCTTATTATTCTAGTTGTAAGCTTTTGAGCCTAAACACTTTAATTATTTGTTGTGTGATTATCCAGACATGTGTTATCCTTTCAAAACTTGCACTAATTTTAACTTGCATCACTTGTGATTTGCGCATACGCTAAGACAATTTTTATTGGTTGTTTGAGCCTTTCTAACTACCCTGTGCAAATTTTATCATTTACCAGCCCTTTTCAGGCTTGCTCTTTATTTCGGTTACGAGCCACATTACAAACCAAAGACCTAATTTTAATTAAATCACCTTACTTGGAGTCAGGTAGAAAATTTTTTGCGTTGTCATGGTAGCCCTTAATTGAATTAAAAAAAAAACTATTAATTGTTTTAAGAAAAATCAGTTTGTGTACTCTAATTAATAATAGTTTTCTTGGTTCTTTTACTAATGTTTGGTAATCTTCAAGGGTTATGTTATAATACAGAATTATTTTTAATTATTAAAATCGAACGAAAAGTTTCCGAATTGATTGAAATAACTTTTTAAACTAACAAGAGGCATAGTATTGAACTATTATACTAAGAAAAATGTCACTAATGAGCTTCACTTCGAATCCAAGCTTCCTTTCTAATTTGATCCTAACTACTGAATTCCTGTATTGAATTATCACATAATTCTCTTTATTTCATCCTAACTTCAACCAGTTGAGAGGAAATGTTTTTTTTCTACTTCTTTAGAGAGTCCAAATCTTCAGCATTTTTTAGTAGCTTCTCGTTGGCCTCCTTAAGATGCTCAATAGCAAAAGAAAATTTGTCCTTGAGGTCTGTTATGATATTTTCGTGGTCAAGCCTCTTAGCTGTAAGATCAACAACTTTAGAGCGAGGAACATCCACCGTAGATGAAATCTCTTGATCCGCAGTCATCATCGAAGCACATACCGCGAAGACCTTACACAAATGAGATAGGAACTTCACAAGAGTATTATGATGGTAGGATCTCCTGAGGAACTTCACAACATCAATCTCACTAACCATGGCTCTAACCTCGATAGGATCGTCGAGCAACTTAACGGAGATAGCACTAGGGAGTTAAAGAGAATCATCCACCACCGATACACCCTTATTTGTGCGAGGAACAGGAACCGAGCATGTCCTAGTATCTTCTGTCTTCCTCTTCTTCTGCCTTGGACCATCACCAAGATTAATGAAATTCGAACTTTTGTTGATAGAATCTGGGATTGACTATTGTGGAGAAGCATGAATGGTCTCCGACATTGGTTCATCTCCGGCACCCCCTTTTTGTTGAGGAGGAGGTGGAGGAACTTGAGAAAGAGTCGAAGAAGATTCCCCGACGCCCTTGGGTTTGAAATACAATGAAGTCATGTTTGGTGCACACAAAAAATATGAAAAGAAAATTAGAATAAAAAAATCAGACAACATGTAAACAAAACAAAAACCTTCAATGACTACCTAAAAGAAGATTGGCATCCTCTTGGTTATGACAAGTCGGGAGATATATATAAATATATATATATATATATATATATATATATATATATATATATATATAGCAAGAAACATATTGAAAATTTCCATTTGTATCCAACATAAGATTTCCCTTTTTATTCACTTTACGCTCTTTTTCAAAGGTTGGCATTATAAAGATTGGCAGGACTAAGCTCATTCGAGTTTATACATCAGTTCATCCCTTTTATGATTAAATGAGCCTTTGTCTAGACCTTTCGAAATAGATCCTGACAAGTTGTTTTCAGCTCACCATTTCATCCATGACAATAATTCCATTCAAATCATAAACATGACTAATTACACACCTTCACTAAATGAGTAAAGGCCATAAAACACTTCATCTTATGTTTGAAAGATACATGTACCTATTCCAACATGGGATTCTCCTTGTGCCAGAGTAATACGAAGATGTTGTAGAAAAAGGGAACATGGGGAGCCAATTTCAAATATTGGCACGTAATATAAGCGCGACAATTCAGATGAAATTGCGATGGGGCAAATTGGAGATGATCCAATATCGCTATATCAAACGAACTAAAGGAAAAGTGGAATCCCATATTCCTAAAGACAAATTCATACATAGTAATTACACAATTGTCAGGGTCACTACATAGTCTTTTTGTTCGTTTGGGTCTCCTAGTAGTCCAATCATCCTTTGGTCCCACCTTTTTGAAATCATCCATGTTATCTTGCCCTTCCTTTCAAGAAGACAAAAACAGCTCCAATGAGTTTGTTAGTGACCTAGTTCATATCTTGGAAGTCCAAAGAAAATATTTGCACATCCGAAGTTGACTCTCTGTCATCAGCCATTTCAAACTCTATTTGATCCAAAGGGACGAGAGTGATTGAAAAGAATAATTACACACCTTCACCCCTTTGATGAAAAAGGAATGATATGAGATGAAGAGTTGCCAAAGCAAGAAACAAAGACTAAGAATAAAACAAAAAAGACCCAAAATGAATCTGAGATCACTGTCCACAATAGGTAGAAAATGAAGAAATCCAAAATCACCACAAGATTTTTCGTGAACGGGGATCTAAATCGCAAACACGGTAAACAAAAATCCGATCAGAGCAACCAAAAAACACCTAAAAAAAATACCATTGAAACCAAATCAAAACGAAGAAAAAGGACTAACCAATTAGTTTCTTCAAGAGGGCAGAGAAGGATGGAGCAGCTTGCGAAGACAGTACATAAGATTTTTCATAGAGATTGAAAAAGTTTGAATAAGAATAAGAAGAGAATTCACAAAATTTCCCCACTAGTTTTAACCTGGATCAAAAAACAGCGCACGAATCCAACACGTGCATCCAACGATCCTAAAAGACCTGGGCCGAGAACCCTAAGATCAAATAGGTGCCTAGAATAATTATAGTTGCTCAAATCTGACACACATCACAAAAAAGTTATTGAAAAGACACCTTGAAAAAGAAACTATTGACACACACTCATAAATGAAGTGACCCCTCATAATCTGGATTCAAGAAAGGCAAATGGACAAATTTGAATCTAGAATCTTCCTAAATAAGACGATCTAATCCGAGATTGGTCACAAACCAGCAAATATACTCGAAGTCATGTCAGGAGATATGTGCCACTCCAGCTGCATGAAGATAGATCCATACTCAATGTTCTACTCGAGGGACAATCGTTATGGGTCGGACTCACTCCAACGTAGGCCAAACCCCACACAAATTTTGGTTGACCTGACCCGATCAAATAACATTGCAAAACCTTCTCGAAGCTAGGGCAAATCATCCACGGAGATGGAATCCGAAATAACAGTCAATCATAACGCACCTGGACCTCCAATCGTGACCACAAGATGCAGGAAGAGGGAATCTAGTGGTGATGATCATGATAACTCATCTATGCACTCATTATGGGCCACTTGATGGAGATCATGCTACAGTCACAACCATTAGATGGAACTCACATTCCTTTGATTGAAGGGACACGCGTCTAACATCAAAAGGATACCCGAAGATCAGAGATCTCTCCTCTGATGATTACAATGAGAGTCTGCTGGAAACCCTATAAACAGTTAATATAAAAACATGACCTATTAAATTATAAAGGTTCACACAAATTCTAACCTAATATACCTCTCATACTCTGACAAATTCTTACTTGGCGCATAGGTGTGATAATAAAAAGGTTTTAAGTCCCTAATTACCTAGTATAGCTATTGGTTTCCAATAGTTTCACTCCACTAAAGGTAATCATATTCGAGACGCGTCAAGGATTAAATGTAGGTACCTTTTTCATTAGGGGTTTGAACTCGAGTTCACCACGTTATGAGAGTCTAGCCCCTTCCTCTAGTTCAACCCTCGTTGATGATTTTGCTCAAAATTTAATACTTTATTTCTATCACTTAGCTTATTAATATACTTTTGAGTAGTTTTATCCTCTATTTGAGTCAGTTTGGTATAGCATTAATTTAAAGTGTTAGTCGTTGATAGATGAAAATTACATCTTTCGTTTAGAATATCGAATTTGGTTTAAAACGTAAATGTGTGATAGGAAGTGTAACTTTATGATAAAAATTATGTATTTTATTTCTAAAATTTTGATTTTTCGAAGAATCATATTGTTTGAGTCAATGTCTTGATTATTGTCCGATAGAAACTACTTTTTGATTTGAAGTTTAATTTTTTTTTTTATGTAGAAATTACATATCTTGCTTATGTTTCTATTCTTGAATGAAAAACATTTACATTGAAGTTAAAGTTTTATTTTTAGTGATTAAAAAAAGAAAAAATAGAGAGTGAGTTGTTTGTTGGAATTAGAACGTATAATGAAAGCTCGTTAAATTAATTTATTTTTTTTTGGAACTTGAACTCATAAATGAAAGCAATAAGGGAGAAAAACATTATAAACCAAATAGTACAATCAAAAGTTCTCCTAATAACATTCGAGAACAACAGCAGAGCACCTCAACAAAAATAGATATTACAAAGTGATTTTCTAAAAAGTTAAAATTACTAATAAAAATTATTAAAATAACAAACTCAATAGAATGAACAACATATTAAAATTTCAATCAAAACATAAAATGTTTTTCGAACCAACATCCACCATTGATAACCAAATCATTTTCTTTGTCTGCTTTGTTCTTCACTTTCCCGCGACACTTTCACGTAGGCGTGTTTAGAAAAACCAAAAACTTGAGCTGAACTAAATTGTACCATAAAAACTGAACTATTTTGTACAGTTCCTAAACTGAACTAATATTTATATAATAGTTCAGTAAATGAACTGCATTGCTCAAAACAGCTCGCACTAAACCGAACCCTTTTTACCGTTTAATCTAGGATATCACTCATCGAGTCACCATCATGAACCGAAACAATGGGTATCTCATAAATTCTGCAGTGCTCGGCAAACCCCACATGACTACTTAAAGTGGATGGTATTCGCTACCTCACTAGTATCTGCTCCCACGAGTCTAGATATTAGTTTATTTGAAAATTTGAGTTATAGATTTGATCAATATATGAATTTTTATGAAATTAATAATAAATTTTCTGAATTTTGTTTGAAGATATTGATGAATTTTCTGAGTTTCGTTAAAAAATAATAATATCATTGATATTTTAAGACATAAATAATTAAATCGTTACTTAAATTAAATAAAAAATCAAATAAAAAAAAATTGAATTATTAAATGAAATTAAGTTAAGGATTCAAATAGTTATTTTTGTATATATTTAATTAAAGATAAATTTTCAATTATATATGATATACACAGATGATTTCATATAACTAAACAATTGATAAAATATAATTATTTATGTCGTTAAAAGAAAAATATAATAATTTATTTTAAGTTTGAATTAATAAAATAAAATAAAATAAGCCTAACTCATCATGTTTGCACATGTTTTCACATTCTTCCAAATTTATTTTGCTGTCATGGCCGCACGAATTGTAAAGTCAAGTTGCGAATGATTAGTCACCAACCATCATCAAATTTCCCTTGTCCCACAAGAATACTCAACATAAAAATATTCGTTCAAAAAACAAAAGAAGTTCAGTTCAATTTTAAACAGTGCACTAACATAAAGAGTAATTTTAGTTCAGTTTAGAGTATAAAATGATCAGTTGAATTCTAAATTAGGTACTGGTTCAATTTTCTTACTGAACTAAACCATAGCCATCCCTAGCATAAAAGGATCCGTTCATTTCTAAATAACTAAATTAATTATTGGTTTAATTCTGTTTGGTTCAGTTTTCTTGTTGAATTGAACCGTGACAACCCCTATTTTCACAACACACTCCCTGTTTTGCTTTCAGAAATTACGGATTTAATCCCTCCATTATTTAACATAAATGTGCCAAGTGCAATATATTAGAAACACCCTCTTTTTTTTTCTTCTTTTCTTTCCTTTTATTAGAACTTGTATTCAAAAGTTCGACAGTTTTGAAATCAATTAACACAAAAACAATGACAATTCACACAAGAAAAACATAATTTGATTGAAGAATTTAAAAATCTTTTTGCCCTCAATCAATTTTGTGAAGATCTCTTAATCACTCAATTAAATCACAATTAAATCCAATCCAAGATACAAAATTTAAAATCACTTAATAAGATCTATATTGATTGAAATAGAAAGAAATCATAACTTTCAGTATAAAATCAAATCCAAGATGTTAAGGCCCATGTAAATCAAAACTTTCATTGAACAATTGAAATCAAGACAAGATTCAAAAATAGAAAATTCTAAGATCACAAAATTTCTATTAATTTCAACACCAAACAAAGTAAATTGCATAAACTAAAAAAGTGAGGGAAAGGGAGAATCACACGGCAGTATATACTAGTTCTTATACCTCGTCTTCACTTGTAGAATAAAATGTTACACAAAAATTAGAAGTGAGAAATAAAGAAATATTTGAAGAATAAAATGTTATACATAGAAAATAAGTCGGGAGTTTGCGATGTTCTTTTGGTAGCCATTAATCTTTTTGAAATTGGCCACAAATGAGTGTGACACTCTAAACCCCAATTTAAAATATATAACAAATATACTAGTTTTTAGTAAGAATACACAACCGTTAAAAGAGATGTTTCAATTTTTTAAAAAATATAAGCCTTAGAATTCCACATTTACACTTCCACAAATTACTTGCATATAAATTCTCATTTGAAAATCTTTTGGAATCTAAACAACCAAGTTTTATTATTTAGATATTCATGAACATCTAATTATTCATGAAATTTAAAGGTGTTTGGCATTCGCCTTCAAAAATATAAATTACAAAATAATACTTTAAGCTACTAGTTGTTCAAAAATATAAACCAGTACAAGACTTCTTAAAATACAATAAATATATTCCCACCAATATTACCTATCACAACATGGATCACCAACTGATAACATGTAATATATGCGTTTCACACACGTGCACACACAAACAACGAAGATGATAAATTTTAAATTAACGTTGATAGTATAATATAAGTAAGAATAACAAACATAATAAACACAATAAGCCGTGATATAGCACATCATGACATTAAAGTAGACAAGATCATCACACCACAATTCAATTCATATCATTCACAAAGAAGTTTTCGAGACAATAATGTAATGCTATTCATGGACTTTAACTCAACACGTCTACTTTATGTGGTACCATTTTAACTCTTAAATACTTAGTTTGGAGACTTGATACTATGCCAACACGCGAGTTGTAACAGTCCAAAATTTTGTATTATTTCTAATTAGATATAAAAAAATTTAACCAAAACAAATCTTTCAATTGGTATATTTAGTCCTCTTTAATGATAAAATTAGGATAAGACCTCTTAATTATTATTGTAGACCTTCGCCTCATCTCCATAATAACTTTGATTTGACCTCAACCCGATATCTATAAATCTAGATACACTTTTCAGAAGCAAAACAACTCATATAGTGACCTTTATGCATCTAAAACTTCAAATTTATTTTTAGCATCTTTTAACTTCGAATTAACTTAAATATATATCTATCTTTTTTGTTGGATTTTCTCTTATCTTTTCAAATCTACAAAGCACGTATCAATAGAACTCTTGTAGCTCAAGTTATATTCCAAATAGTGAAACAGTGTTGTTATTGCTGCTATAACAAAAACGAGATAGATCCTTGTTTAGCTCAACAAGCTCAACCTAACTGACCGGAAACTTCTTAAACCTAATTAGAGACCAAATTCGTATACCTTACCTTGATGATCAAGATTGGTGAAATTTGACAAAAACACTAAAACGCTTGTATCTGTCTCATCAATTATCCGAATTTGATAATGTTTGTTGTTGAACGACCGTATAAATAAGAGATATAGTCTAGTGTCTTAGTCATTGTTCATAATTTGATCAGTAAGTTAAGAAAACGTGATTTCGGTAATTCATGGCCTAACCATAGTTCTTGTTCTTAATTCGTTATTTGAGGTCCAAATTTAAAGTGATCACTTTCTTTCTTCCTTGACTATAACTAATCGTTATCAACTTGAAGATCTGTGATCGATGTAGGATTCAACAATTTGTGATGTAGATTTCGTGAGCAAAATCTATTAATCAAGTACGGAGTTTACTATGTACAAAAGTTCACAATTATTGCATATATGATATATAAAGTGTGAATAATAGTGTTAAATTATAAATATTTGATTGCATGATATATATGTTGATTTATGAATTGATCGTATTGCTCGTTGTTAATGCGTTAAATTGTGTATTGCATACCTATAATTAATAAGAATTGTGTACTATTTGATCTAAGTGTTTTTATGTGATATATGATGATTGTTGTATGTATTTTGCTGAGATGTAAATTGTTTCTCTAGGTATAGTAGAATCAATTTTTAGGAAATAAGAAATCTATTTTTAGGTGATAAGACGTTAAAATGTCTTAGTAATCAATAAATGATAATTATTAAATTTAATTAGTCATTGTTAATGGATTTATACATTAATTAGGTAATCTATGATGATGATGTTTGACGGTAGTTTAGTAAAATAATTTATTAGATTATAGTTATAATTAATTAATTATTAGGAGAAATTTTAAGTAATACTAGTTTATTAGATTAAGAGTGTTGAAGTTATTAGATAATTAATAAAAGTTTTTTACAATTATAGTTACTTGGAGAGTTGATGTAGATGATGTATAAAGATAATAATTAACGAATAATAATATATGATAATTAGTTAATGTATTAGAATAAAATCCAATGATGATGAAATAAAAACGTGAATGTTATGTTGTTGTTAATGATGTATGACATATTTATGTATGATATATTTGTTGATGTTGATGTTAAATTAAACAGTTATGACATTTGAGTAGCATTATGGGTTATGTATGTTCTAATGGTAATTGTTGGTAAGTTGATCCGTTGTAAACGAATTCAAGTCGTAGTATGGGCTAAGTGTCATTTGATTTGTTGATAAGTTGAACTGTTGTAAATGATCTCAAGTCACACTATGGGCTTAATGTCATTTGACAATGATGCTGTTAATAATGTCTTTTTATTTATTCACATAAAGGGTATTTCGGGGGTTAGTTACGTGATAGAATAAGAGCAGACGACCAAATTGAGGTCTTTGAGGGATGTTGGTAGGAAGATCTTACGTCAAAGTCAGGATCAATATCGTTGGGACATTCGAGTTGCATTTTGACACCTTATCATCTAGACTCCTAGTTTGTTGGGCAAGAGGTGGATTTTCTGCTTGCACAAACCCAGAGTAGATGGATCCATGTGTTAGACTTAGTTGGTGATTAGGTAGCATTGCATCTTATGTGTACTTGCATTAGATGAGTCACTAGGATATGTGTTATATGTACATTGTTGTTATATGATTGCTTATGTGTTGACGTTGTGTGATATATGTGCTTGATTATAAGTTAATCAAATTGAACGCTAATAAAGATTGGTAATGGATAAAATAATGTTATATGTTTTTTGGGTGTCTGTTATGCTCATTCTTTATATTTATATGCTTGTGTTGCGATTATCATCATACATACCAACATTTTTAAGATGTGCTACGGTGTACAGACCTTCTCAAAGTTCTCAGAGTGTGACTTCAATGGTTAAGGACTACACGTCCTTGTATTCTAATCACGTTGGAATCTAACCAAGCGATAAGGGGCTTCAAGGTATTTTTGTAATTAGAAGTTTTTGAAAAGTTTAACTAATATTCTTTACAAGTTGTATGATATGTTTGAAATAAATAAAAATATTTAATTTTCTCTAATATTTTATTATTTAGGTTTCTTTCACAAATCTTGGTAAAGGGTGTCACACAAGTTGGTGAGCAATTCAAATTTGTTATGTTCTCATAGATCCCCTCAACTATAACCTGAGGCACACATACATGATAGTCAAGGTAAACGTGTGTTGCATGGTAGCTCTTGACATTTGAAGGGCTACTCCCAAGTAATCTTGGAATTCCCCAAGAGAATATTCCCAAGGTCTAACTTTTTTGCCTTAAGTCCCAATTGTGAACACATTAAACAAAGTACCTTGAAATTTGAACATAAATTAAATTACAACAAATCTATGAGTTTTTAAATGGTATTTTAATCTCTATAATTAACAATTCCAAATTCTTAATTGGTTATTACTTAATAGGGTTAACCATATGTGGCAAGCTCTACATGAATCTTTTAGAAATATGGTTTTCCAGTATATCTCACATTATAGTATACTAATAAATTCAAACGCTCTCTCACCAGTTACCTTAGTTCGACGCTTTCATACGATATAAAGATCAAAAATAATCTTCAGCAACAATGACATGTCAACAACACAACAAACAAATCTAAAACCATCACAGTTTCACAGAGTCAACAAAATATGGCTAATAATTTACGTAGAGCAAACAAATAAGTGTTACATAATTAATAAAAATATCAGAAGCAGAAATATTTTCAAAAGAACATAAAAAAGATTATTGAAAAAATGTCTCACTAACGTGTTGGAATGCAAACAGGTTCTAACATCAACTTCACAGAAATAGGCAAATGAGTAATGTTTTATGAAGGTTTCAATGATAGGAATCCAAAAGTTAGGTTCATTTTTTCAAACAGTGACCATGGTGGCAAAAAAGGAAAAGGATAGTATGCCCAAATAAATAAAAATGATTGTTTTTGATAAAATGAAGCAACAATTGTGTAGAACGAAAATAACACAGAGAGACTTTCCAAAAAACACTAATCTTGTAATGATTCAGTGTATATATTCAAAATAGTTGGGAAGCAGAGGGAACGATGATCATAATATATCATTATATCTTCATACAAGTAGATGATTTAGGATGTGTATCAGAGGATGTGCAGTTGCTTTTTCCACTTTGGAGTGTTAACTTTTTCAAAGAGTTGACTTTTTATAGCATTGATTTTTTCATAGGTTAAATTAAAGTTCAAAGTCAGAAGATCAGACGCTTGATGTATTAGCAAAGGCAGAGGCGGTAACTTGCTTGTCACGCTTGTCAGATGCAGAGGCAGATTATTTCTTGTCACGCTTATCAAAGGTAGAGACAGAATGTTTCTTGTCATGCTTATCAGAGGTAGAGGCAGAAAAACATCTATGTTGAGTTCATCAGCATGCAATGTTGTTTTGCGTATCAGACTTAGAGAAATGAAACGAAGAGAAGCCGTGTTGTATTTTTATCTTCATCTAGTTATCAGAGGATATGCTGAGAGTCTATTAAGCGAACATTTGATTTCGTACCTATGTAATTAATCATAGCGTTAGAGCAATAAATTGTTCCGACAAACGATTTTGTTATCATCAAAGCAAGTGAAGGGCATGTTTCTTCCGATTCTCTTTATGGTAAAGCTTTTTGTCATCAAACTTGACGTGGATTGATTCCTCAACAAGCAATGCTTCTTTGTTGTATGCTCTAAAGGCTTTAGACATTTTAGAGTATCTCAAAAAGATGCGCTTTTGAGATCCTGAGTTAAACTTGCGAAGATTGTCTTTGGTGTTCAAGATATAGAAAATACATCAAAACTGATGAAAATATGAAATGTTGGGTTTTATTCCCTTCCACAATTCATAAGGAGTCGTATTAAGAATATGTCTAATAAAGATTCCATCATGAATGTAATATACAGTGTTCACTACTTCTGCCTAGAAGTGTTTGACAACGTTCATTTTGTGAAACATGGTGTGTGCCATTTCCTGAAGAGATATGTTTTTCCTTTCTACAACACCGTCTTTTTTTTGTGTTCTAGGAGAAGAAAAATTATGTAAAAGGCCATTCTCTTCACATAAATTTTCAAAAAGTTTATTTTCAAATTCACCTCCATGATCACTATGAATCGTTATAAAAAAACCTTTTTCATTTTGCACTTGTTAGTAGAATGTAGTGAATACTTTATATGACTCATGTTTATGCTTTAGGAACTTTTCCCATGGCCATCTGGAATAATCATAAAAAATAACGAGTCCATACTTTTTACAACTGACACAACCAGTCTTTATAGGGACAAATAAATCAACATGTAAAAGTTCAAGTGGTCTAGACGTGGAAACAACATTTTTGTAAGAAAAAGAAGATTTTGTTTGTTTCTCTTTCAGACATGCCTCACAAACAACATCTGAGTTGTACTTAAGATTAGGCAAGCCTCTAACTAATTCAAGTCTTTTTAATTTTGAGATTAACCACAAGTTGGCATGACTTAATGTTTTGTGCTATATCAGTTGTTCGTCGCTTACAGACATAAGACACTTGACTTCTTGTTTTTTTAAATTAGATAAATTTATTTTGTAAATGTTTTTTTCCTTTGGCCAGTAAATAGTATGGATCCATCTATTTGACTTATTTCCTTATATGACTTTTGATTGAAGACTACATCATAACCACTGCCGCTTAATTGACTTATGTTATGTAGATTATGCATTAACCCTTTTACAAATAAAACATTCTTAATAGATAGAAGAAATCCATTACCTATTGTGCCATGTCCCATGATATTACCCTTCTGATCACCTCCATATCCTACAAATCCTTCATTCTTGAGGGTTAGGTCTTGGAACATAGACTTTTCTCCTATCATGTGTCGAGAACATCCATTGTCTAGGTACCATAATTGGTATTCCACTTTGTTTCTAAGGATATCTAGAACATAGATTATTTTATTATTACGTACCCAAATTTTGTTGGGTCTTGGTTTGTTAGTTTTGAAAGGTATCTTGTCTTTCCATGTTTTCAAGATAAAACAAGTTATTTTGTTGTGACCTCTCTTATGGAAGTATGCACAAGCAATATTAGTTTGATTAAATCTTGGATTTTCTATTGTTTCTTCAAAGCCTATGTCGCGTTTATTATTTCTGTTGACGCAATAGATCACAGAAGCTTGTTTGCTTATGTTTATGCCTTTAGCTAGAAACTCTTGAAAGGCTACTTCATACTTAACAGAATTGCAGATTTTATCCTTTGAGGTTTATGAAACCTTTTCTTTAAGAGTTAGATTTTCCCTTTTTAGTTTTTCAAAATCTTTTTCAAGGGTACTACATTTTTTTATTAAGATGTCATGAGTTTTTCTAAGAGACTTAAGTTTTTAAGAAAACTTATGATTTGTGTTGAGAAATTCATTTAGCATATCTATGAGTTCACTATGAGATAAGTTAGAGAATACATCAATTTCTTCTTTAGCAACTTCAAAGTCAGAGTCAATATCTGCCATTAGAGCCATGTTTGCATGCTCTTCATCTTCATCAGATGATTCATCAAAGTCATCCCAAGTTGCTATAAGACATTTCTTCTTGGTCATGAAGTATTTCCTGTGCGATTTTCCTTTCTCAAGTTTAGGACATTTTGATTTGAAATTGTAAGATTAGATGTGCACCTAAGAGGGGGGGTGAATTAGGTGTTTGGGTATTTTAGATGTTTTCAGAATTTAGTGATCGATTTTTGTGGTTAACGAAGGTAGATGAAACAGTAAATAGCAGTAAGTAAATGAAACGCAAAAGATTTATCCTGGTTCCCCTTATAACCAAGGGTACATCCAGTCCTCTTGCTCACCACAAGAGATTTCCTTCACTATTTGCCAGAATATGTACAAGTCCTCACCCTAGGACCTTTGCTACAACCTTCTAACAAATCTTCTATGATAGAACACTACTATCTTAGATAAAAACACTTAAAGAAAGTACAACTTTCTTTTACAAACACTTGTGATTTGATAAGTTTATAGGAGTAAGAAAGAGGTAGAATGATAACAATCCAAGATTGATTCAAGTACGTTGAGAACCTTTAAGGATATGAAAATGATATGCAAGTACTTGAATTTAAGAAAATGACTTTGAGAAAAATTCAGAAAAGTTTGTTCAAAGTCTTGAAGTTGTGTAGTAGGATTGTTGTTAGTGAATCTGAAGTTATGACATATTTATAGTCCATAAACATCTCTTCAGATTCGTGGCCATTGATCCAAGTGGTTTGAGGAAGAATTGCAATGTTTTAGATTTGATTCAGAACTGAAAAATTGCATTACTTCCAGTTGTATTCGAATACAGAATATGTGTATTCGAATACACCTCTCTGCAACGTTCAAATTTAACACTGTGTAGCCGAATACACTTTGATGTAGTCGAATACAGATTGGTCAATTTTGCCACTGACTTGCTGTGTGTATTCGAATACACTTGGATGTAGTCGAATACAGATTGATTAATTTGGCCACTGATTTGTTGGGTGTATTCGAATACAATAGGATGTAGTCGAATACAGATGAAGGGTTTTGGCTACTGACTTAGCATTTCTTCATCTGTATTCGAATACACAGGGATGTAGCCGAATACAGATGAAGGGTTTTAGCTACTGACTTAGCAATTCTTCATCTGTATTCGAATACAAGATGTTGTATTCGAATACACTTTTGCATATTTCAAAAAATATTAAGTGTAATACTTTGAAAACAAAGTTTTTAAGTTTCAAAAAGGTTGTTTATGCATATGAAATGATGTAAGGTTCTCTTGTATATGATTTCATGGATTGTATCATTTACCTTTACATAAAACATCTAATTTAATCCATCAGAGAATGTTTGGAGACTGTCTTGAAGACTTCTTCTTTTTGAGTTTGTCTTTTGTATCATCAAAAACATGTATTTCACATTCTCCCCCTTTTTGATTATGACAAAACCAGCTGTTGTGGTGTTGTGGATTGATGACTCCCCCGTAATGTATGCGCATCATGCTCCCCCGTAAAGTAAGCATACTTCCATGGCGGATGGTCAAGGGAACATGTGTATTGAGTACCTATATTTATAGTTGAAAGAACAACAAAATACCAGATTTTCTCCCCCTTTTGACATGATCAAAAAGAAGAAGACTACCGATAATACACGAAGGAATAAACAAAATAGAAACATAATAGGCCAAATAAACATAATATAAGAACCAAGCAATCAAACATGCAGAGAAAAGTGCATAAGAGTCATAATACAACGCCAAAATGGAACCGAAAGTAGCAGAGAGTACAACAAAGCAAAAAGCATGAAAGAAAACAGAACAAAACGTCAACTAGTCCTAGGAAACGAAATGCTAATCAGTGATGGCCAGGCGGGAGATGAAGATGATCAATCTTGTCGGCCAGAATGCACATTTCATGAATCAAACTGCTTTGGTTGGTTGCGATGGTGGATTCGATAGTCTGAAAGCGAGTAGCAACCGAAGTGGTGAAATCAGTGAGGCAGGTCTGAAGAGAGTCAAGTTTGTCCATAACCATGCGATTGGAGACATAGTCATCATCAGAGGTTGTGTCTTCAACATCATCATCGTCAGGAGCAGCATTAGTCGCAGCGCCATCAGAAGTAGCAGAAGGTTGTCCAAGATCACTCATATGAATGTACTTCTGAAGTGGTTCGTGCCAAACAATTTTCATACTAGGAAGGACACTTAAATCCAGCACATTGTCCTTTGTAACAGTATACAAAACCTCCTCAGAGAAGTCGACTTCAAAGTGTTCAAGAATGCGAGTGACTTCCTTGGCGTAAGGCAAACCAACAGCTTCTCTGGATGTGAACATTACGTTCTTAATGATGTATGACCAATTGAGAGGAAGCCCTTCGAACATAAAGTACATAAGCTGGAGTTCAAACTCAGAAATCTGAGAATAATTTCCAGCTTTGGGGACCAAGATATAACTTAAGAAATAATGAAGCAAACGATAATCAACAGTGAGATGACCAACGCCATATCGTTGCTTAGCAAATTTAGAACCGGCTTGACTACGCTTCTGTTCCATAGTTTGTTTATTAAACCGACAGAGAGTAACATAAGCATCATATTTGGGAACACCAGCCCATTTACAAAGGTTAGTGGGACTAACTCTTTGTCCCGCACAGGGAATTTTAATAATGTCACCAATAATGTGGGAATCAAGCACAATATCTTCCTCTTTGACACGAGATTTCAACAGTTTGCCATCCCTAGATAAATTGCAGTAAAAGACCCTAACTAAATCGGGATAGATAGGACCTTTGTAACTAATAAACTCTTCCATACGTTGAGCTTTAAGTAAAGCAGGAAATTGAAATGCAGAGAAAGAGTCTAAAGTACCAAATTTTGGAATGATAAGCCGTTTGTCGGAGTAGAGTGTGCGGAACCGAGCAATTTCCTCTGGTGTGTGTAAGAGACGTGATAAATCCGTGACATTGGTGCTCTTTGTGCGTTTCTTGGAGGGAACCACACTTGCATGCTTAGTTCGAGATCCTCGTTTGCGTGCGTCTTGAACAGTGTTGGAGACGTTGGACATAGTGAATTTAAAGAGATTTGGGGGTTTAGGGTTTCTGCGAAATTTGAATGAAGGAAGGATAGAGATGACCAAAATAGGATTGGGCTTGGAAGTTAATAACAATGGAATAAGATGAAGGGAAGGATTTCGAAAAAATGAGGAAGGAGGCAAATGTATTCGAATACCTAATCTGAGTAATGAAGCAAAATAGCTGTCGTGGCTTTTAAACAGAATAGAAATATTGGAAGGTGTAGTCGAATACACTTGAGTATATTCGAATACAAATTGAAAAATTTGGATTCTGAATGGTTTTGAGATCAGGTGTAGTCGAATACACTTGAGTGTATTCGAATACAAATGGACAATTTTTCGATTCTGAGTGGTTCTGGGAACAGGTGTAGTCGAATACACTTGGATAGCGAGAATGTGTAGTCGGCTACATCTTCGATTGTTTTGAAGCAAAGAGTAATATACTATATATATAGCAGTATAAACACCAAGATAAGGACAGGTAAGCAGATACAACTGAATTATAATATGATAATAAGAGATAGAACTAACACCTTTGAAATGATGATAACAAAGTACCTTATAGTTTTAAAGATCACTTTCACTTAAGATGCCGAGTTCTCGTCGTATTTTGTAAAATGAGTCCTTAGGGAGTGGTTTGGTGAAGATGTCGGCAAGTTGATTATGAGTATCCACAAATGTGACTTCAACATTTCCTTTAAGTACATGATCGCGTAGAAAATGATGTCGTATATCAATATGTTTGGTCTGAGAGTGCATGATTGGATTCTTTGAGATATTTATCGCACTAGTGTTGTCGCATCTTAACGGAATGCATTTGAGATTGAGTCCATAGTCACAGAGTTGTTGCTTAAGCCACAGAATTTGGGCACAACAACTTCCTGCTGCTATATATTCTGCTTCAGCAGTACTAAGTGCAACACATGCTTGCTTTTTACATGACCATGATACGAGTGCATTTCCCAAGACATGGCAAGTGCCGCTTGTGCTTTTTCGATTGGTTTTACATCCTGCATAATCTGAATCAGAATATCCAACGAGACTACAAATACTACCTTTCGGATACCATAGTCCTACGTTGGTTGTTCCTTTTAAATATTTCATGATTCGTTTGACTGCTACAAGATGTGATTCTTTAGGATCTGCCTGAAATCTTGCACACAAACAAACACTAAACATAATATCTGGCCGGCTGGCCGTAAGATATAATAAAGAACCAATCATACCTCGATATTTTGAAATGTCTATGGATATACCAGATTCATCTTTATCAACATACATTCCTGAACCCATTGGAGTAGCACTTTCTTTGCAATTTTCCATTTCAAATCGTTTTAGCAATTCTTTGCAATATTTTGCTTGATTGATGAAGATGCCATGCTTGAGTTGTTTGATGTGAAGGCCAAGAAAATAGTTTAATTTTCCCATCATGGACATTTCAAATTCACCTTGCATCATCAATGAGAATTCTTCACATATTTCATTGTTTGTTGATCCGAATATGATATCGTCAACATAGATTTGAACCAGCAAGGTGTGACCATTATTTCGTTTAATAAATAATGTCTTGTCAACCTTTCCCTTTTCAAAACCTCTTTCACACAGGAAGGCACTCAATCTGTCATACCAAGCTCTTGGTGCTTGTTTTAGACCATAGAGAGCTTTCCTTAGTTTGAATACATGTGTAGGATTCTTGAAGTCCTCAAAACCAGGTGGCTGTTTGACATAGACTTCTTCATTGATGTATCCATTTAGAAAGGCACTTTTCACATCCATCTGAAATAATTCAAAGTTCATAGAGCAAGCATAAGCAAGTAGTAAACGTATTGCTTCTAACCTTGCGACCGGGGCAAATGTTTCGTCAAAATCAATTCCTTCTTCTTGATTGTATCCTTGGGCGACCAATCTTGCTTTGTTGCGAACAACTATACCGTTTTCATCAAGTTTATTTTTAAACACCCATTTTGTTCCAATTATGTGTTTATTTCCTGGATTGGGAACAAGTTCCCAAACTTCATTTCTTTCAAATTGGTTAAGTTCTTCTTGCATAGCTAGTATCCATTGATCATCTTTGAGTGCTTCACCAATTTTGGAGGTTCGATTTGAGAAACAAATGCCATGTTTAAGCATGCATCTTGTAGTTTAAGTCTAGTTGTAACTCCTTTGTTGATATCACCAATAATATTATCAATTGGATGATCCCGATGAGTTCTCCATTCCTTTGGGAGTTTATCATTTTCCTTTTCAATGTTGACTTCATTGTCTTGACTCGGTTGATCAATTTGATCTTCTTTACTTGGATCACTACTTTCAATGTCATCGTCATCATAAGAAATAGCTTTGTCCTCTTTCAAGGGGTTAGTTTCATCAAAAGTTACATGTATTGATTCTTCTACAATTAAAGTTCTTTTATTGAAAATTCTAAATGCTTTACTAGATAATGCATAACCAATAAAGATACCTTCATCTGCTTTTTCATCGAATTTTCCAAGATTGTCTTTTCCGTTATTTAGCACGAAACACTTGCATCCAAAGATGTGGAAGTGAGAGATATTGGGCTTTCTGCCTTTGTAAAGTTCATAAGGAGTCTTCTTAAGAAGTGGCCGAATGTTTACTCTGTTAGTAACATAGCATGCCGTATTTACAGTATCTGCCCAAAAGTACTTTGGTAGATTTGAATCACTTAACATAGTTCTTGCAAGTTCTACCAAAGATCTGTTCTTTCTCTCAACAACCCCATTCTGTTGAGGTGTTCTAGGTGTAGAAAAATTGTGGAAAATTCCATTTTCTTCACAGAATTCTTCAAACAAGGTATTTTGAAATTATCTTCCATGATCACTTCTAATTGATACAATTTTGGATGATTGTTCATTTTGGACTAGTTTGGCATAATTTTTAAATGCTCTAAAAGCTTCGTTTTTACTTGCCAAAAACAAGGTCCATGTGTACCTTGAATAATCATCAAGTATCACTAGTCCATATGAATTTCCACCAAGACTTTTAGTTCTTGATAGACCAAACAAATCCATGTGTATTAATTGAAGTGGTCTTGTAGTTGATATAACATTTATAGCTTTGAAAGAAGTTTTTGTTTGTTTACCTTTTTGACAAGCATCACATAATTTATCCTTGACAAATTTCATTTTTGGTAATCCAACAACAAGATCATGCTTGACTAGTTTGTTTAAATGATCCATGTGGATATGTGCAATTCTTTTGTGCCATAGCCATGCATCATTGTTGTCGCTTACCAAAAGACATTTCATTTTCAAGGATAAATCGTCAAGATTAAGTATAAAAATATTCTTGAAACGTTTACCGATAAATTGAACTTCACTTGTTGCTGCATTTTGAATGATGCACTCTTCTTTGTTGAAGACTATCTTGTGTCCTTTGTCACATAGCTGGCTGATGCTTATGAGATTATGCTTTAGTCCTTCAACATACAGAACATCTTCAATTGATGGAGAAGGTGCTGCTCCAACTTTTCCAATACCTAAGATTTTTCCTTTATTATTATCTCCATATACTACGTATCCTTTTGATTCAAGGGTCAAGGCTGAAAACTTTGTTATGTCACCCGTCATGTGTTTGGAGCACCCACTATCTAAGTACCACAAATTTGAAGTACTTTGTGTGCATACCTACAAAATTGAAATCAAATTTTATTAGGTACCCAAAGTGCTTTGGGTCCTTGGGGGTTAGTTCCTTTCTTGACCCATATGCAATGCCCTTTAGGAATGCTAATGTTTCTTATATGACAAGCATTAGGTGTGTGTCCATGAATACCACAATATGAGCAAGTAGGAATCTTACTAGTATATGTATGAAGTTTATTTTTAGTAGATTTCTCCTTATAAGAGTGACCCTTTTGTAAAATTGTGACATTTCTTTGATTGGTTTGAGTACTTGATTTGACAAAGATGGTCTTATTTGAACTTGGTTTATCAAATTTAGAAAATCCAATACCACTTTTATCGTTTGAATATCTTTGCATGTTTAGAACATTTTCCAATCCTATATGTCCTTTTTCATATCTTTCAATCACTCTATTTAGTTGAACAATTTTAAATGAAAGGGACTCACATTTGTTGCATGTAAAATTCTGCTTTGGTTTTTCAGCATCTTTTTCCATAATATCAATTTTTTCTTTAAGACATGAAATTTCTTTCTTTTTTGTTGATACTTGTTTAAGCAGATTTTTACATTCAACTAGAAGTTCTTTTATTGCATTTTGTGCTTCATTGTATTCTATAGCTAATTCATGATTATAATGAGGAGTGTTTAAGTTACTAACCTCTTCGTCATCTGAATGATGTGAAGCCATTAGTGCAACGTTAGCACATTCATCACTTTCAGTTTCTGATGATGAACTTATATCATTATCTTCCCATGCTATATATGCTTTCTTGAAATCCTTTCTTTTACCGGCATTCTTCTTGATGAGATCTGGGCAATCTGCTTTGATATGTCCTTGTTTCCCGCATTCAAAGCATGTGAAATTTTGTTTGGTAGTAGAGCTATCTTTCTTTCTGAAGTTCTTCTTTTTGAAACTTTTGTTATTTTTAAGGAATTTACCGAATTTCTTGACAAGGAAGTTAATGTTTTCGTCTTCATCAGAAATTTCGTCTTTGACTACATCCTTTGATTCGGTCTTTAGAGCAATGTTTTTGCTCTTCTTTTCTTAGGTTTCATTTTGCTTTAATCTTCCAAGTTCTATTTCATGTTCTTGCAATTTGCCAAATAGTGCAGAAAGTGACATTTTAGATAAACTCTTCTTTTCTGATATCGCTGTCACCTTTGGTTGCCACGCCCTGGTTAGTGACCTTAATACTTTCAGATTCAGTTCATCGTTGGAGAAAACCTTTCCAAGGGCTGTCAAGTGATTTGTTAAGTAGGAGAATCGTTTCTGCATGTCTAATATAGATTCTCCAGGCTACATACGAAATAATTCATACTCTTGAGAAAGTGTATTAAGTTTGGATCTTTTTACCTCTACGGTGCCTTCATGGGTTACTTCCAATGTGTCCCATATCTCCTTGGCTATTTTACAATGAGATACGCGGAAAAATTCGTCCATACCTAATGCTGATTGTAAAATGTTTTTCGCCTTTTGATCAAACAGCACTTTCCTTTTATCGTCATCGGTCCAGGAATTTTTTATCTTGATTTCTTCCTTGTCATTGATTACTGTTGTTGGGATGTAAGGACCATTTTCGAAAGCTTCCCATATTTCGTCTCCCTGAGCCTCTAGATATGCTTGCATGCGTATTTTCCAAAAATCATTTTAGATGTGCACCTAAGAGGGGGGGGGG
>JBBPBQ010020321.1:42090360-42232482 GCA_037974755.1 Cicer yamashitae
GGGGGGGGGGGGGGGTGAATTAGGTGTTTGGGTATTTTAGATGTTTTCAGAATTTAGTGATCGATTTTTGTGGTTAATGAAGGTAGATGAAACAGTAAATAGCAGTAAGTAAATAAAACACAAGATTTATCCTGGTTCCCCTTATAACCAAGGGTACATCCAATCCTCTTGCTCACCACAAGAGATTTCCTTCACGATTTGTTAGAATATGTACAAGTCCTCACCCTAGGACCTTTGCTACAACTTTCTAACAAATCTTCTATGATAGAACACTACTATCTTAGATAAAAACACTTAAAGAAAGTACAACTTTCTTTTACAAACACTTGTGATTTGATAAGTTTATAGGAGTAAGAAAGAGGTAGAATGATAACAATCCAAGATTGATTCAACTACGTTGAGAACCTTTAAGGATATGAAAATGATATGCAAGTACTTGAATTTAAGAAAATGACTTTGAGAAAAGATTCAGAAAAGTTTGTTCAAAGTCTTGAAGTTGTGTAGTAGGATTGTTGTTAGTGAATCTGAAGTTATGACATATTTATAGTCCATAAACATCTCTTTAGATTCGTGGCCATTGATCCAAGAGGTTTGAGGAAGAATTGCAATGTTTTAGATTTGATTCAGAACTGAAAAATTGCATTACTTCCAGTTGTATTCGAATACAGAATATGTGTATTCGAATACACTTCTCTGCAACGTTCAAATTTATTCAAATTTAACACTGTGTAGCCGAATACACTTTGATGTAGTCGAATACAGATTGGTCAATTTTAACACTGACTTGCTGTGTGTATTCGAATACACTTGGATGTAGTCGAATACAGATTGATTAATTTGGCCACTAACTTGTTGGGTGTATTCGAATACAATAGGATGTAGTCGAATACAGATGAAGGGTTTTGGCTACTGACTTAGCATTTCTTCATCTGTATTCGAATACACAGGGATGTAGCCGAATACAGATGAAGGGTTTTAGCTACTGACTTAGCAATTCTTCATCTGTATTCGAATACAAGATGTTGTATTCGAATACACTTTTGCATATTTCAAAAAATATTAAGTGTAATACTTTGAAAACAAAGTTTTTAAGTTTCAAAAACGTTGTTTATGCATATGTAATGATGTAAGGTTCTCTTGTATATGATTTCATGGATTGTATCATTTACCTTTACATAAAACATCTAATTTAATCCATCAGAGAATGTTTGGAGACTGTCTTGAAGACTTCTTCTTTTTGAGCTTGTCTTTTGTATCATCAAAAACATGTATTTCATAGAAATGACTTGGTTCCTTGCATCCTTGCATTCATAGCATATGAGCTTTCTTTTGTCTAGCTTTTCACTATATTCTTTTCTATTTTGGGATCTTCTGAAATCTCCTTTGGGAAAGGATTTCTTCTTGAGATAAACGACAACTCTTCATCATCTGAATCTTTACTCTGATCTTTCTATTCGCTTTCCTCTGAGTCTTCAGTTGCTTGCAAAGCCTTAGAACGTGTCTTCTTTCCTTGGGATTTGAGAGCCAGGGATTTTGACTTCTTCTTCGGCTCATCTTCAACTAGTTCAATCTCATGGGATCTGAGATTAGCTCTTCCAGAGGAAATTTGTTTAGATCATTGGGTCTTGAATAGCTGTTACATTTGTTCTCCACTTGTTGGGAAGACTTTTGAGGATCTTTTTGATGTGGTCGGCAATAGTGTAGCTTTTCTAGAGAACCTTTAGTCCATAAACCAGAGTTTGAAATCTAGAAAATATTTTTTGCATTTGTACCTGCTTGTTTCTTTGTTGCTGCATTTTTCAAACTCCTCGAAGGTGATATCGTTCATTATGAATGTTTTGGCTTTACGATGCATTTTGTATTGTTTCTTTTGGTCTCAATATTTCAATACCAGCAACATCTTTTGGAGTTTCACAACCATCTTTGACTATGACTTAGAGTTTAGAATTGTAAGAGATGTAGAAACTTTTGAGTTTGTCTTTCCAGTACTCAAATATCTCTCCCTCAAACAGGGGAGGTCTGTAAATGTTTCCACCTATAACTTCCTCACCACAATTAGCCATAAGGGATTAAGATATTTACTCAAACACGGTTAAGTGCTCAATTTTGAGATCGCGCTCTAATACCAATTGTAGAACAAAAAGAACACAAGAAAAGAGGGTTTGAATTATGCTTTTTTTATTTTAAATTTATGTGGCTATACTTAAAATAAAGTAGGTAATGCAAGTGAATCAAAACAAAGCAGAGAGATACAACGATTTATCCTGGTTCACCTCCAACACGGTAGCTACATCCAATCCCTTCATCTGGAAGGATTTAATTCACTAGTTTATCATTAAATCAAACTTACACTTGAACACCTACTAGTCACACAGACTGTGTTCAATCTTCTCGACCTTCTGCCATAGTACAGTCAAGTTGTTGAGGAAAGCAGCCGCCATTGGGCTAGGTTACAACAGAAAGGTTTTTCGTTTTTCTGAATTAGCACTCGCATATAGTGTTTACAAATGTATTACTTCAGAAATTCTCTTAGCACTAGTGTGAGATAAATTGATATTGAGCAAGAGTGCATTTGTGCTTATCGCTTGTTGCTTGTATGTCGTGTATCCTGTATCTTTCTTCGTTGAGGGAGGCATATCTTTTATAGAGAACGATTAGGGTTCTAGA
Source organism: Cicer yamashitae (assembly GCA_037974755.1). Classification (NCBI taxonomy): domain Eukaryota; kingdom Viridiplantae; phylum Streptophyta; class Magnoliopsida; order Fabales; family Fabaceae; genus Cicer; species Cicer yamashitae. The sequence goes on from JBBPBQ010020321.1 coordinate 42,093,028, forward strand.
CGTTTTTCTGATTGCAAGAAATCAACATAATTCACGGAGTTTCGTATCGTATCTTTGTGGAGTTGATTTGTCAGAGAGACTTTCTAGAAAAAGATGATATTGTAATGATTCAGCGTTTCTGTTCAAAACGGTTATGAAGTAGAGGGAATGATGATCAAAACATGTCTTAAGATCTTCAAACAAGTAGCTGGTTAAGGATGTGTATCAAAGTATGTCAATTGTTTTGTCATTTTTGGAGTGTTGATTTTTTTCAGAGCGTTGACCTTTTTAGAGGATACATGAAAGTTCATAGTCAAACGATCAGACGTTTGATGTGATTAGCAGGGGCAGTAACTTGCTTGTCACGCTTGTAAGAGGCAGAGGCAAATTATTTCTTGTCACGCTTATTAGAGGCAAAGGCATAATATTAGCAGAGGCAGAAGAACAAAATCTATGTTGAGTTCATTAGAGGCAAATAAACTACAACATTGCTTTAGAGGCACTGGGACACAACATTGTTTTACGTATCAAACTTAGAGAAACAAAGCGAAGAGAAGTGTTGAATCTTTTTCTTCGTCTAGTTATTAGAGGATACATTGAGAGTCTATTGACCAAACATTTGATTTCATACCTGCTCACTTAATCACAAGGTTAGAGCATTATATTGTTCCCACAAACGATTTTGTTATCATCAAAACAAGTGAGGGGCATGTTTCTTCAAATCAACTTGGTTCCAACAAATTGTCTATGGAATGGCTAACAACCTTATAGGACTCACAAAACAATGAATTTTTTTTCATAATCATTGTAAACAAAAATGCAAACCGTTTACATTCAACAAGAATTTAATATCTCAGTTGTTGTAACATGTCAAAATCGATCAAAATTCGAGCAAAATGTTCCAATATTTTTTGAGTTCATTGCTTCATTTAGAGATAATGGGGGTGTCAATACCCGAAGCAATTGTGAAAATGATCTTTGGCCTCCAATATTCCTACGGCAAATTATAGATAAAAATTCAACATTTTAAAAACTTTGTAACTACACAAACTCATTTCTAACATTTCTATAATTAAAATAGAGACTACTAAATATTAATAATACATTAAAATAATTATTTATAAAATAAAGATAAATAATTAAAATAAAACAATAGTTAGAAAATAATTAAAGTATAATTATATGCATGCTTATCATTTTTTTAGTTTTAATCATCTAGTTCCACGGAGAATCGGCCCTAGTAGTCTAGAGTTCAGGTAGAAGATAAATAAAATTGAACTAATAGTTTAATTTATTAACGACTTGTGCCAAATTATTTGGTTAGAATATAGAACTTGAAGTGCATGGTTAAAATTTAGTCATGGACACACGAAAATATCACAATAATTACTATCGCACATATATACGTAAAATCACCTAAAGTTTTATCCTCTAAATTAATCACGCTAAAATACTAATTTTTTTTAAAAAAAATAAAATTGAAGCAACACCTTCTCACAATCCGTTTCCAGAACCACATCTCAAAAACCTATCTCAGCTGCAAAACGTAACTCCAATATCACCCTGAAACTCTCAGCTTCCATGGGTTGAAGGATAACGCTCTTTTCCAAGAAGTCGCAGCGAAAGATCAAGCCATTTGAGTGGCAAATCGCACACCCCAAAACCCCAGCTATCCCTATTGAGACCAACATCAACATTAATCTTCACTTATATGTATAAAAAAAATTAATAAAGGGGACTTCAAATATTAGAATTGTATTTTCTTCAAAAAATATTACATTTATTAGTATAATACAAATTTATATTCCTTCTACTATTCGATTTCATGTGCACATCACCAAGCAAATCCAACTATGAATACCATTTTAATAGGATAGATTTGATTCGAGTTGTTTTTTCAAAGCATTGAATAATGAATGTTTAGATTTCCATTTCTTAGTTATTTTTCTTATTTCATATTTTTAAAATTAAAATATAAAATAATATTAATCAACACTATTGAAAAATAATATAATATTTATTATATATCAACATGTTGGATCGCAATTGACAAATGATTATTATCGAACTTCATATTCAAGAAATAAGTAATCTATTGATAAATGGTAACAAAATAGATTTGAGGTATTAAGATAAACAATTCAATTAAAATATAATTGGGGTGTCTTTTCTAGAGAGGGATGTCCCGTACTAGGTACCTTGATGATAATCATTGAGTATCTTTCGTTTCCTTTTTATGTGTATCTTTTCATGAAACCGAAGGATTTTAAGATAACAATCAAAATCATTGGCATAATATTATAGTATACTAGCGTACCTTTTAGGATTAGCGAGATAGTTGAGAGGAGAATCATATAAGTGGATTATGTTAATTATTTGATGAGATAACAGATAAATAATTAAATGATTAAGGACAGTAATCTCTCATTAAAATTAATAGAATGGTACAATCTATCATAGTTCATTCAACAACCAAAACTTAACAAGTATCTATAAATTCTAAAAATACGTTGATTTTATTTATCTTCATACGTAGATATATTATAACAAGTATCTATAAATGATTAATTATTATGTTAATTCTAACAAAAGCAAATCAAATTGTAAAGGATATATAAAGAACTAAGAATACATAAAATAGCTTTTTAGGAAAAGATAATAACTAAAAAATTATGGAATTTAAAGATAAGAAAAGTGGGGATTAGCCTCACTTTATAAAATGAACTTGTTAAAAAAAGTGAGTAAAATCAACAACTAATTTTAAAAAATAAAGTGAGGAATATAAACAATTGATAAATAAATGGTTAAATTTGTTAGCTTTCAAGCTATTCTTAACCCAAGTGCAAGGAAGATAGAATCAATATAGAATGGAGTATGATTGTAGGACTTGTTTATTGACTGAATGGAATGAGTTATTTATACATGGGTCCTCTAGTTAACTAACTAACTAACTTCAGTTAGTTAGTTAGTTATTACAACTAACATATAAACTTGAATTATACAAATAGATAACGAAGATCAATCTTCGTTTCCAACACTCTCCCTTAATTCAAGTTTCTAAGTGATTTTACACCTAGTAGTCTTCTCAACTCTTCGACCATTTCTTTTGTTGGTTCATCCTTGCTGCAGCCGTAACCCTATCCCGGGCCTCGATAACAGCCCTTTCTGCAGCAAGGTCAGATTTAACTCGTGCTTCAGCTTCAGCCCTCGCAGCTTTCGCCTCTACAGCAGCTTTTCCCTTTGCTTCTGTAGTAGTCATTTCTTTCATTAATCTTCTTTGCTTTTTAGCTCTTCCCTTTGCTTCTTCAGCAACCCTTTCTTTCATTAATCTTCTTTGCTCCTTTAGTGTAGCTCTGTCATCTTTTTCCAATTGCACACCTTCTTTGCTTCTAGCAGCCTTTGTATACTCTCTCTCCCTAACTTCCTTTGCATGCCTGAACTTAGCCTCAGCCCTATCCATTGTTTCCTTCATGGCCGCAGCAGCCGTGTTCATCTCCAACTCATCATCGGGAAGACCATTTCTTCTTTGATTAAGTTCTTTCCTCAAAGAACAAATATCATCTTGCAAAGCTATTTGTTGACTTTTATGCAACCTTTCTTGTTCCATTTTTTCAGCTTCACATTTCCTTACTTTGTTTTCCATTCAATGTTTCTAGACTCTAAATCCTTCAGTTTAGAGTTCAAATTCATAGGTGGAAGAGTAGACATCATTATAGCAGTAAGAAGCCACCATTTAGTGAATGCTATCACAAAGCCTCCAATTAATGTTGTTGTTAGCTGCACACACTTCCCAACCTTCTCTCCCATTGCATCTTGTTGTGATAATCTATGAGAACCAATAGCCAATGTAACAGACAAAATAATTGGCAATGCAATTGAAATTCCACCAATCAAAAGCACCAACAGATTGTCAATTCCATCTCTATACTTTCTATGTTGTATTGGATACATCACTATAAACTCAACAAGAATTCCAATAGCAATTGAATAAATGCAGAAAATTCCAATAGATATAAGCACCTTTTGAAAGTGTACAACTTGGTTATTACTATCAACCACATGAGCTGCTTTCTTGTTCCTCACATTTCAAAGCTCTTTCTGCCATTCTTCTTCCTTCTTCTTCACAGTTTCAATTCCAGCATGTTTCAATTTAACAACTCAGAACCTTTCATTCTCAAATTCCTCCTTAGCCAGCTTTTGAGCCACCAATGCTTCCCTGAGTTTCTCATTTGCTTCCTCAGCCACTCTCTGTGCTTCTTTCGCCTCATCAATAGCTTGTACCTTCTCCTTCTCAGCCTGGAGAATCTGTTCCTTTGCTTTCTTTAGATCTTCTTGAGCTGCATTCAATTGGTTCTGCAATTCTGAATGTTCCTCTTTTGATTCAGCCTGCAACACTCCCTCTGCATCACTTTTTGGGTCCTGTGCAACCTCCACATCATTAACTTTCTCTGAACCATCATCTTCTGGTTCAACCAGTAGCACATCCTCTCCCTCACTTTCTGCTGTTTTGCCATTTCTTCTTTTGATCACTATGTTGCCAGCTCCCTCAACTTCTAAATTTCTATCATCAACAAACCTGATCTTTTTCCTTCTTGATGTATTAACATCAACCAGCCATTCCCTCTGGCTTGTCATCTGATTACAACAACCAGTATTAGGAAACCAGAACTGAGATGAAGAATACTCTAAAAACGAAGATTGATCTCCGTTTGTGGTAGAAAACGAAGATTGATCTTCATTTGTAGTAGCCATCAAAAAGACTATATCTGAATCCGAATCTGAATTTTCTTGGGCAGCGCAGGCTTCATCTTCTTCTTTCTTCTTCTGTTTTCCTCCTTTGCCAGCCCAATATTCTCGAGCAAAATGTCCAAACTTTTCACATTTGTAACATTGCAACTTCTTCTTATCAAAGTTTCTCGATTTTCCTTTTGATTTACCACTTGTGTTGCTCCTTTCTGATGAAGATTCAGAATCATCATCAGATTCCTTGAACTTATTCTTTTTCCATTTCTTTTTACCACTTGTATTGCTCCTTTCTGATGAAGATTATGAATCATCATCAGATTCCTTGAACTTATTCTTTTTCCATTTCTTTTTCTTGTTGGCATATGCTACCAATGCCTGATTCCTAGAATCACTCTCACTCCTTTCATCCATTCTTAACTCCATTGCTTCTAGAGTTCCCTGCAACTTTTCAAAACTTAATGTGGAGATGTCTTTGGATTCTTCAATCGCACACACAGCATAATCGAACCTGGGATGCAAAGATCTCAATATCTTTTCACATAGTTTCTGTTCAGTAAGCTTCTCACCACAATTGGCCATCTGATTTGTGATACTCCTCAATCTTGAAATCAGATCTACAACCTTCTCATGCTCATCCATCTGCAGTAATTCGAACTATTTCTATAAGGTCTGCAATTTCACTTTCTTAACCTTGGTTCCTCCAGAATAACACTTCTCAAGAATGTCCCATGCTTCTTTTACACTTCTTGCATCAGATATCTTGTCAAAATTGGCCGTGTCAAGACATTGATGAAGAATGTAGGTGGTTTTGCAATCTTTCCTTTTATTTTCTTTAAAGATCAACCTCTGCTCTTCTGTTGGATTGGCTCCCAGTTCTTCAAAACCTTTCTCTATAATTTCCAACACTTCTTGAAATCCAAACAATGCACGAATTTGCACTCTCCATCTATCCCAATCTTTTCCATCAAAATGTGGCATATGGGTTGGATAATTTCTATTGTTACTCATCTTCACTAAACTCGTGTTTGATCCTCACACTTCACTCGTGTTTAACACTTTGATTTGGTTTTTCGCAACCAAGCTCTTGATACCAATTGTTAGCTTTCAAGCTATTCTTAACCCAAGTGCAAAGAAGATAGAATCAATATAGAATGGAGTACGATTGTAGGACTTGTTTATTGACTAAATGAAATGAGTTATTTATACATGGGTCCTCTAGTTAACTAACTAACTAACTGAGAAGTTAGTTAGTTAATTATTACAACTAACATATAACTAACTATGTCCTCTAGTTAACTAACTAACTAACTGAGAAGTTAGTTAGTTTGTTATTACAACTAACATATAAACTTGAATTATACAAACAGATAACGAAGATCAATCTTCGTTTCCAACAAAATTATATTTTGATCCCTTAAGTTATTTTAAAGTTTTATTTTGATCCTTTAAGTTTTTTCGTTTCATTTTGGTCCATTAAGTTATAAACGTTTAGTCTTTCAAGTTATTTTCATTCTATTTTAGTTCATTGAACTTGAGTTATAAATATTAAACATTTTGCTCTCTTATGTTACAAAAATTAGATCATTTGATCTCTTAAGTTACAATGTTAGACACTGCCGGAAAAGACCAAAGTGTGTAATGTTTGTAACTTAAAGGATCAAAATATTTAATCTTTGTAATTTAATAGAGTAAAATGGAATAAAAATAATTTGAGAGATCAAAGTGTATAACATTTTCAACTTAAGGGATCAAAATGAAACGAAAAAAATTTAAGAGACTAAATGTGGAACCTAAAAATAATTTAAGAAATAAAAAATATAATTTAATCTAAATAAATCAATGATTAATATTATATTTACGTATATGATCAAAGAATATTAATTCATGATGTGGTTACGTTATTAACTTCTTATTTTCCAAAAGTCAAATATGAAAAACGGGAAAGAATAATTTAAGAAAAAAATAGGCTAAAAAAAATTGTATCCTATATATGTAGGTATAGATATAGCCGTCCATGGATAGATCTCAACGGTGTCGTGCCATGCCATGGAGATGTATCCAATGCCTCTGCCGAATTTGATGCAAGCCAAGTATTTTATTTGTCCCTATTTTACATTTGAATTCCTATTGAATTTTATGTTGTCCTTTATGTCATAAATATATGTGCTATGCTTACAAACAATTACCCTTCAATAATTTGTTTATAAATTCATCTGCATCTTCAAACATATGTTACACTTTTCTTTAATTATCATTTGTATCCCTTTTAACATATATAGCTAGAGAAATTGAAAGGGATAAATAATATGGCAGATTGGGCTCCTATTATTATAGGCTTGATCTTGTTTGTGTTGTTTTCACCTGGATTACTGTTCCAGCTACCAGGGAAAGGCAGGCCAGTGGAGTTTGTCAATTTCCAAACAAGTGCCATTTCGATTTTTGTTCATTCCCTTCTCTTCTTTGGTTTTATGGTTATATTTCTTGTTGCCATTAAAGTTCATATTGGCAGTGGTTAAATGATCATATCTACTTATATAAACCACTTATATTGGCTAATTTAGTTATCTTCAATTTGTCATGATTATATTATACTAGTATATTCCTTTGGTAATTAGTCTTGTAGAAGTAAGCATTTTAGTCTATCAAAAACAAAAGTAACCATTTTAGTTAGTTTTTGTTTTGAGGAAAGCATTTTAGTGAGTTAATGCCTTGCTTCTTAGTGAGAGCACTTTTGGGGTGTGTTTTGTACGCGGTGATCTAAATTAATATTGAAAGAATTAATTAATTTTAATTAAAAGTGTATTGAATATAAAATAATTTATGTTTACGTAAATGTACATTTGAATTTAATAATAAATGTCAACGTCAAAATCATGTTTTGACTCAAAATCTATAAATCTTAACTTCAAGTAAAAACTAATTCTTGTAAAATTAATTATAGACAACATTTAAACATGTCATAAACAATTTTACATCTCTAAAATCAATTTTATTATTTTCAAAACAATTTTAGTGTGAGTGTGGGCTTTGTTTATAGATACAACTAATTGAAAACTCAATATATAACATAAAATTAATAACAAATGAAGACTTAAGGTGTCTTTTCTTATTGTTATTTTTGTGATTGAGTTTTTACATTGTCAGGATAAAGAAAACATGTTTATCAATTACAATTGAAGAAATTTCACCCACGTAGAAAACATATTAAATGAAGAAATTTACATCAATGGAATAGGGAAGTGATTAGTCTCTTGGTTGGTTCAATCTAAAGAAGTTCTACTTATGTTCTAAATGATGTTGAAAATCATCAAACTAGTTGGTGTGAATTGTGAAACAAAAAAGGAAGTTCTACATGAATAATACTAGTACTGTTTATAAGGTGAAAATATGTCAATTAGAGTGTGTTTCAAGGGTACTCAATTTTATAAGGGGCTCTTTTTTAATCTTTTTTTCCTTTCGATTTAATTATTTATTTAATTTTAAATAACGATTTGATCATTTATATTTTAAAATGTTAACAATGTTATCATTTTTTACATAAATCTATAAAATTCATCCTCATCTTCAAATAAAACTCAGAAAATTAGTAATCATTTTCAACAAAATCCATATTTCATCAAATTCATATATCAAATATTCAAATAAACTCATATTTCCATCTCCAATAAGAACAACATCAAATCCATCAAATAAATAACTCATATTTTAATATTTAGTTAGGGGTTTGAATTAGAGAAGGATGAAAAGAAGAAGCAGAAATTATATATCTTGATAATTTGAGGATCAAATCTTAAAGTATAAGTTTTTTATTTGATGGATTGGATGTTGTTGGAGATGAAGATATAAGTTTATTTGAAAATTTGAGTTATGAATTTGATGAACATATAAATTTTCTTAAAATTGATAATGAATTTTATATATTTTATTTGAAGATAATGATAAATTTTCTGAGTTTTTCTAAAAATGATAATATTATCGACAAGACATGAAAAAAAATAACAGATTAAATTATTACTTAAAATATGTTAAGAAAATGCAAATCAATTGCCATGAATCACATTTATTTTTTGAGATAATTTATTTTAGTAAAAGCGACATTTATCCGAACGATCATGCAAGTATAAAATTGGGAGAGTACAATTTTTGTTTAAATTTGATTGTGGAGGAGTATGATTCGGAGTTGTGATACGGTGTATCATCCAAATCCACTATTGGAATAGGATATGTCAGGGAATAGATAGATTGGATTTTTTTTTTCAAAAATCGTGGTTAACTGATAAGCTGTGCAAAATTGCAAATGGCGTATGGATAGACATGTGTTTGTGATCTGAAACCGGGGCCATCATATTCTTGATAGCATTTGGGTCAAATTTGGCTAAAACTGTGTTTCTAAAACTAGTTTTCATGGTTAGGATGAGAATATATATTTTGTTACAGTCATTGATGGATGAATTAACATATATATAAATTTATTACGAATATAATAGTATTTTTTAATAAATAAATATTTATTTTTTAACTCATCGACGAGAGAAGATGATGTAATTATTTTATCTTTTTGAAAGATACAAAATTATCCTCCATCCGTTTTTACTAAGGTTTTCTTCGTACACGCACTCAATTGTAACTGTTTTTTCTCCTTACATGAGACTTTAATATAGGTTTTCGTAAGTTTTCTTTTTCTTTTCAATTTCTTCACATTTTATTTTCGTTTATACGATTTTTTTTTTGCTTCGGTTCGCTTATACGATTTTTTTTTGCTTCTGTATGTTTATTTATTGTTTTTTTGATGAATACTTAAGGTACATTAATCAATTTTGAAATATGTTTAAGAAATGATAATTAGAAAAGTCAAGTCTTTTATAGTAATTTTGTAGTTTAAGAAATCACTTTTATAAAATTGTATACAAACAGATTAAAATTCATTTAAAAAAATTATTTTTATGATAATAAACAAACGGAAGTTAAAAAAAATCATTTTAAAACAAATTTCTACAAAATAATCTCTAAATTTTTTAACCAAAAATCATTTTTATTTAAGTTCAAACAAACGCACCTCATATCTCATCTTTCTCGTGTTCTACATCATATCAATATTTTTATCATTTCCTGACCATTCAAACAATATTTAGAAAAGAATGATCCATTATTTATACTATGTTTTCAAACTCCATGCAAAATTAATTTAGTCCCAGAGTTGTCATATTAATTGTAAGAGTTTGAAATTGTAACTTCAAGAGACAATTCAAACTTCACACGAGAATGTCGTAAATAGCCATAGCATCACTGCTATTAATATAATAATAATAATGATTTTTATAATAATAATTTTTGCTTCTCCAATTTTTCTTTGTAAATGTAAAATTAATTGAAATAACATAAATAAATTTTAATAACTTCTCTCTTATTTAATAAAAAAAAGTGCTAAAAACGCACTCTCTAATACACACTTCTCAACACATTTATTTTTATTATGTGAATTCATAACGGACTCACCAAATTTATTTGGGTCCCACATAATTTAGTAGGTCTCCTTTAAAGTTCAACTAATAGGAAGTTGTGTGTTGAGAAGTGTGTGTTAGATAGTGTGTTGTCATTCATTTTCCATTGCATGTGTATCTTCTTCTACAAGTGAGTGAGAATAATTAAAGATAAGAGATAGAAATATCACACATAAAAAATATACTGGTTCGCCCAACCCAGGTTAGTCGAGCCCTTATAACTGTGAGATTTTCACTATGTACTTTAGAACCTTTTCTCTTGATCACACCTTGATCAATTACAATCTTCTACCTTTCAGCCTAAAAAGGGATTTTTTACAGTCACATTTCAATCTTGAAAGAATTTTCAAAGTCACCTTTCAACCTAGAAAGAACTTTACAATCACATTTCCATCTAGAAATGATTTTTACAAACACATTCAATCTAACATAAAAAATAGATTTGAATCAATTACAATGTGTATGATAAAAGTGTTTAGGATCTAATGATTCTCAAATCTTTTTTGAGATTAACTAAAAAGCAAAACTCAATAAGTATGATCCAAAGATATAGTAAAGAGAATTAGAGTTTGCTTGAAAAGTTTTTGACTAGTATACTTGACCAAGTGAATATTGATTGTATGTTAAACACTTGTCTTCATCTTTCAAATGTTCTTTTATTTATAGATGATAAGAGACTTTGAATATTCAGTTTAAACTAAAAGGACTTGTTAGATACACTTCCCAAGGTGCCAACAATCATCTGAATCAATCATTTTAAGTGTAATGTAATTCTATCCAAAACATTCTTCTTCAACTAGGGAGTTCTCCTTGTTGTAGAGTGGAGAAAACTAGAAAATTAAGTGGTCTGCCGTATGACCGTTGGATTAGTTCCCTGAACTGAGACATGGCAACAAGTTATGTCGAACATTACTTTGCAATACACTTTTGTTCTTCAACATTTGAACCATGCAATAAATCTGATTATCATTCTACAGATCAACCTGGACATTCTTTCTCGCTAGTGGGTCTTCAAATCTTGACTTTTAATTGCTTATTAAGTATTGGGAATCCCATGAGCAAAATGCCAACTAAGTTACTACATGTTGTTCTTCCAAAAAGATCTTTTTGGTCATTTTCTTTTTAATAGAATGACTAGAACATTTTGTTGAATGTTCTTCTATCATTCTTTTAATAAATGATTCAATCTTCAAATGACTTCTTCATCAAAGGTGATTCTTGTTATTTTACTGAATTGATAAGAATATTTATGTGTTATGAACTTGTTCATCATGAGAATGTTCTTTTGAAGATTCAATAATCATTTTCTTGAATGATTGATACAGTATATGATATATTCCAGGTAATGTGATAGGTGAGGAAACAAACCCGGTAATGTGGCAATGTCACAGTTCACCATATGAAGGAATCATAGTGGTGAATGCACAATAACGATAATTCTTTAGTGTCAATTTTCTAGCCCACGTTGTCCAAAGACTATGTGGAGTTTGTGAAAATGTGTGACAAGTGTCAACAAACATGTAGTATTTCTAAGAAAAATGAAATGCCCTTCAATGGAATTCTTGAGGTTGATCCATTTGACTGTTGGGATTCTTGTTATTTCATGAGACCACTCTCTTCTTTTATTCCAATCTTTATATTCTTGCCTATGTGGATTATGTGACTAAATGGGTTGAAGCAATTGTAGAAGTAGCTAATGATTCCCAAACAATGGTTAATTTTCTCAAGAAAAATGTTTTTGCTCGATTCAGAGTACTGAGGATTTTGATTAGTGATGGGGGTCACACTTTTGCAATAAAATGTTTAGAAAGTGTGTTGTCGAAGTACAATGTTAAACATAAAGTTGCTACACCTTATCACCCTTAAACATTCGACCAAGTTGAAGTGTCTAACAGGCAATTAAAAAAAATTCTAGAAAAAACTTTTAGCTCTTCACAGAAGGATTGATCGAAAAAGTTAGACGTCTCCTTATTGGCATATCATATATGGAAAAACTTGGCATTTACTAGTTGAATTAGAGCACAAAGCATTTTAGGCTATTAAATTTTTGAATTTTGATTCTAAGTTGGCATGAGAGAAAAGGTTACTAAAGCTGAATGAATTAGAGGAAATGCGGTTTAAGGCATATGAAAATGAAGTGATCTACAAGCAGACAACGAAGGCATATCATGATAAAAATTTGTATATGAGAGAATTTTGACCAATGTAACATGCCAACCTTTACGTTACCGGCACTGTTAGTCACGACCTTCTCACCCCCCTTTCCACCTCAATTGGTAGTGGGAATGAATGGACGGTGTACTTATCCCCCAGGTACCGGGTTTGATTCTCACGGAAGGCAAAAACTCGCTATTTCCAATGGGTGGAAAGGGGGGGGGGGCGAGAAGGTCGTGACTAACAGTAACGGTAAGGGTTGGGCTATTACAACCGGCACAACAACTGTTGCTTTTCATGACTAAAATTATTCCCATGAAAGCTAAAATCAAAGTGGTCAGGTCCTTTTGTGATCAAAGAGGTCTTGTCGCATGGAATATTTGAGTTAGTAAGCTTGGATTGAAAAGATCGTTTAAAGTGAATGGACAAAGACTGAAGGCGTATTTTGGAGGAGACGTCTTAAGAGAATGGGTATATCTTGTTCTAAAGGATCCTTAAGTGCATCAGGTGTCAAGCTAATTATAGTAAAGGAACATTGCATGGGAGGCAACCTATTAGAGGTACATTTAAGTTATTTGTTTTGTGCATCTAAGTGCTTATCTTAAGTTTGTCTTATTTTTGTTTGTTTGTTGTCCGTATGTTTATTTAAAAAAGACAAAAAAAAAGAGGAATGAAGGGAGAGAAAAAGGCAGAATAACGCGTATAGACAAACATTGCAGCAAATTGAGCCATTACCAATGCTTGCACTACAGTTTGAAATTTTTTGTAATCGTTGACTAGTACATTGGTCCAATAGGTTGTGTAGTTGAATTGAAGTGCATTTCTTGGTACATTTTTATGACGCTTTGGCTCGCAGGAGCACAATGCGTTCTGAATCTACACAATGCATTGAGTGGAGGAAAGTGGAAAATTGAACAATTAATGACTGAGTGCATTGTGCCCTTGGCTAGCACAATGCGCTGATACATTTTTCTTTTAAAAATTTGAACTTTGAACTATTGCTTTCAACTTCAATTTCCTTCATTTTTTTTTGCGTCCAATTTTGTTGTTGTTGCTCTTGTCTACTTCTTCTCTCTCATTTTTATCATGGTTGAGGGCACCAATTCAAGGCGTTGATTGTGGCAAAAGGAGAAGAGTGAGGAATAAGGGGAGTTCAATGTTTGACATCAATCGACTATTCTACCTTTTTTCACCAATGAGTTGATGAGTAGGGGGTGGGAGAAATTCAACAACATCATTGTTGAGGCAAACGAAGCATGAGTTAAGTAGTTCTACACCAAAGCTTATGTGAGAAAGAACGATGGATAAACATGGAGGTATTATGTGAGGGAGAAAGAAATAGTGTAATGTGGGAACATTATAACGAGCCACTACTATTGGACCTTATCAACAACAAACTTAGATACCAGAGTAGCAAGCATAACCCCAACCACCTCAGCAATACCCACCCTTTGAGATGCGAGATGAGTAGACTGATGAACATATATTTTGAATGAAGATGTTGTAAGACATACACGATCGATACTCATTTAGAGGTACACCACCTGCTTGGTTGACAAACCAACATGATTGGATGACATATGCTTAAGGTTTAGAAGCGCCAATGCAAAACACATAAAGCGTGCCTCAATTTTATCAGCACAACTATGGCATTTCTCCCACTCCTTAGTTGCATCCTCAACTTTACAAACCTTTTCCTTCTTAGCCTATCTCAAACCCCTAACACCAGGAGTTCTTCTCCACTCAGCATGACCAAGGCAGGGCGTCAATGTTGGGCGGTGATTTCTTTGATGTCTTGGGAATTAATCTGAACTTTGACTTTCATCAATTTTAGAATTGATGTGGGCACCTATGTTTTAGTTGTAGTTTTTATTTTGTTTTCATGTGTTTAGTTTAGTTGTTAGTTGTCTTATTTTCCTAGTTTAAGTTTTGTTTTACTCTTGTGTTTTTAGCAATTTGTTTTGTAATACATTGCAAATTGAATTAATGAGATAAATCTATTTCCCCAAAGTTGTTATGTTTTTTTTATTGCCTCTGATATCTTTGAATATTTAATTGTGCATTTGTTTAAACAACTATGTTGAAAGGTATTTGTTGTTTCATAAATAACATTGTCAGTTTACAACATGGATTGTTTAAAGTCATCGATATCTGCTCACATATTTGAAATAAAATGATGATGAACAATTCATTTGACATGACACTTGAAGATTCAGTTTCTTCTTTACCTACCATGTGAGGTTTGTACGTAAACAATTAATGGATCTTCATTGTGTGGTATTCTGGCATATATCATATTTTTGTAAGTTGTGCATATACTGGGACATTTTTCATGGTAACTTATGAGCCTTTTGCCTACGCTGAATTAATTATTATCCTTTTCTAGACCCTTTGACTCTAAATCTCTTTCTTTGGGTTACTTAGCCATATTACAAGGCAATGACCCAAAACTATTACTTTTTTATCCTAAAACCTAACTTGGAGTTAGGTAAAATCTCAATTTTATGACTTGAAAAATTTTAAGTTTGGGGTTGCACATGGAATAACAATTTTTTAAGTTTGGGTGGGATACAAGAGAAGCAAAAGTAGAAAACTACTGAATTAAAAAAAATAATAAAATAAAAAATGTGTCATCTTGCTAAGTAGTAATTGAGTGATCCTCAAAACATCATTCATGTCAAAAGTTAAGATGATGCAGGTAGTATTCCACCAATTATTAATTGTGTGATCCTTAAAATATCATTCATGTCAAAAGGTGGAGTACCAAAAAAAAAGTTTGTGAATAAAACCAGTTTTCTACTCAGTTGTACTTTACTGGTTGATAATTTTCAAAATCATGGTTGTGAAAATAAAATGATTAGCAGATTTGCTTAACTACAAGTTGTATGTCCACTATCCCAAATGATCCACTTGTATCATGGCTTCATTACAACCATGAAAAGACCTCTAAAATTGTATGTACAATTTGCATTCCTGTTTAGAACATCTTCAAGCATATGGTAGTTTGTGCATGTATCAAAATATGAGTGATAAACACCAAACCTTGAAACACTTAAGAGAAATTTGGGAGTTGTGTGCAGAGGAAATTGAATCTAATAGGTAAGTGTTGAATGAATTGTCTTAATTTTAAGCGATATTCAAGTTTTCCTTTGCAGATAAAGATTATTCTTTGCATGATATTTGTGTGCTATCACAATGAGTATTTTGACAAGTGAGAATAAGATGGCAGAGAAGGTTGTGAATGAGTCGGTAAATCAATTTTTTTTTTTGAAAGCTTTGTTTTTTAAGAAAAAACAACATATTAAGTTTGGGATTGTGATTAGTCTTCATCAATTCTTTGTTTTTGAGCACTTTATTAATAGTTATATTTAAAGTTTCCCTTAATTTTATTTAGTTATATTGTAAATTTAATAAAGAAAAGGCATTTAAATCTTCTTGCAACATTTATGAATGTTTTGTTACTAACAATTTTTAATCAAACAAATTTTTGGAGTATTTTCTTTTTATTTTGATGTTACAAGTCAATTACATTGAGGAACGAACACCCAAGAAGTTATAGAGGATTAATGTTGACACAAGGTGGATCTCAGAGGGCAAAATTGCCTTTTATTGGAGTCTGGAGCGCAACAGGAAGGATTAAGGGCGCAATGCACCAGCACTTGCGCAACCATTCATTTATCAGCACAACTCTCTACCACTAAGCGCAACATAGTTCTCTCATAGCGCAATACCCGGGCTTACAGGAAAACCAAATTTAGTCTCTAACATAGTAAAAAAATCGTCAACAAGTCTAAAGTGAGATATTGTATTTATTGCTCAATTCAACTATTTTCAGTGATATTATTGAGTTATAAATATTATTTTGGCATAAAACTTGTGTCATTGAAACGATAGAAACAATGTCTATAATTCATATTTATACCATGAAGGTAAATAAAATTGTTTTCAAAGTTATATTATTGCTAAAAGTTGATTATTTAGTTTTGGTCAACACTTAAAAATCTCACACTTAAAGAACTCTCTCCAACTTCACTATTGAAGTCCCACATTGAAAAATATACTCTCTTACACTCTCCTTTTCTTTTATGTAAGGGGCACACTACCAACACATGAGACAAACAAAAGTAATGAGAAAATTGATATAAGAAGATTGATTTTTGAGACTACTTTAAATTATATGAGCTTTAGTTATTTGTTTATTTATTTATTCTTTTTAATATTTTAACTTAAAGTTGAAGAAACACATTTGTTCCTATAAGTTTTGTTGTCTTTTGATTCATTTGATTTGAGTTGAACTGAGTTGCTCGTGAACTGAAATCGAGTTGAGTTCAAGCTGAACAATAAATTTGGGGCAAACTCGAGTTGAGTTTCGAGCTGAATCAATTCTTATCAAGTCAATTCGTGTTGAACCCAGGTTCGACTCGACTTGGGTCATTTCCAGCCCTAATTATGAGTAGCTAATTTACTCATTGATTAGAGATTAGATGAAAGTTATTGAATCTATGTAATTTTGGTTTTTGTATGTTATTTATGAAATTAAAACATATTCGATTATTCATATATTTTTGTTTTTAATACTTGATCACCATAGAAGTGAACCTACGTGTTATTCCGTTATTGGAAATTAGACTATAATAACCGGAATCAAAATACATGTTCATGTTACAATATTATTATAGGAATATAAAGTACTAACATATGTCTAATAAATTAACGCTCATACATACTTTGAGTAAAAAACTTAATCACCTAAGAAATTAGGGTTCGTCGTTATAAAAAAGGAATTTTGAGCCAATGGATTGGTCTTAGCCTAGTTTGTTTATTTGATATAATCAATTAAGTTAGATTATTAAAATAGTAAATAAATGATTACATATTCAAAAGAAGGTGATTCAAATTCTCTAATCGTTTTTTTTATTAAATTTTCTCTATTTAATTTAATGTTTGTTCGAAATTATAAACCAATTATAGCCTTTTTGTTACTTAAGTATTTACAATTTTATTATCTTTCTCAATTAATAACAATTTTTAAGAAAACGATTTTTACTTATCACTATTATTACTTAAACGATTTAATACACTTATCAAAGAATTGTCATAAATATAATTTAAAATATACAGAATTCAAATCTAATAAAATATCCCATTGTCTGATCACTGCCTTTACTAATAATTTAAAGTAAATTAGATTGAAAAAATTGTCTTTAAAACACAATAACATACGGTCATTTTATTTATTTTTAAAAAAGACAGTTGATTTCATTTTCTCGTCTTAACTTAAAGACATTTAAAATGGATTTAGTAGATTGCAAGACAAATTAATTAATATATATATTTGCTTTTAGCCACACAACAAAATGCTCCCTTGAACTATGCAAATTGTTGAAACCAATTCTTATCCATCCAAAAGATCTTGCTTTCTCTATAGTCTTTTTGAAGATATGGTTTTCCCTTTATTCATCTGTAGCCTTAGATTTGATCATTAGTTGTGTTAAGGCCCCAAAAAGTGCTTAAACAGTCGATTTTCCTAACTGATTTCATTAAGATGATGTTACATATATAGCTAAGTACATATATAGTAGAAAAATATTCTTCATAAAAAATATATATTTTAGAAAAGTTTTGGTTTAGGGGATGGAGCATAAATCCCTCTACTTTAAAGAGTAAATTATCAAATATATGGGAATTGGATACTCTCTGGTAGCAATTTCGTGCGGTTTTACGTAGTAAATGATCTCAACTGTTAATATGAGATCAACATCTCATATTATGTAATAAAATTAACTAAAAACAATTTCAATTGTTTATTTTAAATTGAAGAGTTGAAATCAAATAACGCGCATATCGTAGGTAGTTACCTTAGCAAATTAAAATCTAAGTATATCTGAAGCCCAAGTATACCTTTACACAAAATTCTAAATTAAGGAACCTATCTTGTTTTTCAACATATGTGTCAAAAGATGATTAAAACTTAACAAATAGATATTAAGGGAAGCACTATATATTATATATTCAGCCTAACCCCATAGATAATTTGGTTTGATTAATTGAATCAGATCCCATTCCAAGCTTGGTAGGGCAGAATTTTTTTTATAAAGTATTAGTAAAAAAATGACATTATCGATTCTAATAGAAAAGGTGAACAACATCATAGTTTAGGAAGCAACAAAACTGTATAATTATTAATAGGAACAAACCAGTACACTAATACAAGTTCAAAGAGATATGCCTCCAGATTTTTAGATTGGGGACCATAAGTCCATCCTCATCCATAGGAATCATGACTTTTTTTTTAAGTCTAAAGTGAATTTGAGGGATTTCCTTTTTAATACTAAAATCAGAGGCATTGCAAAAATAAATGTCAATTTTGCCTAAGCATATATCCTATTATCGGGAAAAAATACATATTCACTTATAAAGTAGTGAGAGGATATAAGATTGACTTGGTGATTGAAGTGAAAAAATTAAGAAGTAGAGTGATAAGGAAGTTACATGTTAGATCCATACCATCAACAAAATACTAACAATATTAATTACTAACATGAATTGTTTTAATTTTTTATTTATTTATGAAATACGGTTACAAATATAACATAGACATTGACATTAGTAAATGAATTATAAAAATAAAATTAATTACATGTAATGAACAAATTATAGATATTAGTGATATTTACACGTGAGAGATGCACCTTTAATATAAAGTGTCAGTACTACCGAGATATTAGATATTTAGAATAAATAAATTCGATGCAACCATGCTGTTATTCAATTGACAACTTTGACTTGTAAATCTTGATTAAATAACATAATTAGATGTTATTGTGTCATGAGGGATCCAAAAGGTTATCTATTGGTTACAAGTGGGATCGACACAACTTCTTTATCTAATATTTTAACGAATTTTGTATAAGTCATCTCAATTATATAATATTCAACATTACCTTTTCAATTTAATGTGAAGTTATTACGTACTCACACTTGATATACTAACAAATGTGTATATAATTTGAGCTTATAATACATGCTATTTGATTTTACCAAACAACTTATGACGCAAAGAGACTTTGAGGATGTGCGAGAGATGTGGCCGCACAGGCCCCAAAAATTTTAGGGGCACAATTATTTTTGTAAATTATATTTATATTAACATGCACATTTTTAGGCTAAGGTATTTAATAAGAAATGATATTGTAATATTAAAATTATTTTAAATAAAAAATTATTTTCTTATCTTATAATATAGTATTCTTTTATGTTCCAACTTAAATTGAGTTTTTACCCAATTTTATTTACTACAGAATTTCTACCCAAATTCATACATTCTTAATTAAAAAGAAATCGTAAAGAATAATAAAAGCTCCAATTCACCATCATTCATAAGAGACAAATTTGTCACTTACTTTTAGCGGAATATTCATTTGAATGGACACAATTAAACATTGAGTATACTAAGGAGTCCTTTATAATTTATTATTTTATACATATATTGTAGATCAAATAATTGCCTCATGTAATAGAAGATTCAAACAATATAGCATATATGAGGAGAATTTTGTATTTTTGTTTAGTATTAAGAGACTTACGTCGTTCTTTGATGAAAAGATGAAATTCTGTTGTAAAAATATTGAAACTTATTTGAAACATGATAATTCTTATAATCTTAATAGTGAAATTATATTTGAAGAATAAAAAGTTATAAAAAGGTTTTTACAATTGAATCAAAATCAAGTTAAGATGAGTTTTTCATTGTTTATCTAATGCATGCATGTATAGCCTATAGAATAATATTGACTATTCATGTTCGTTGCATCTTTTGAGAGGAATTTTTCGAAATTAAAATTGTTTTAATCTTATTTGCGATCTATAATATAGCGAAATAAATTAAGTACAATCTTACTCTGATTTTAATTGAAAATGATTTTTTAAATAATTAAAGATTTTGCAGCAAAATATGGAAGATGATGATATTCAAAGATTATTATATGGATGTATGTTGTTGTTAGTGTTGAATATTACTATTACATTTTTGAGTTGGTAGATAAACATATAACTAATTTAATTATAATTCTATTTTGGTGTAATCTTTATCTTTTATGTTGAAGATTATCTACATTTGACAATCAATATATATGACTTACAAGAAAAGCATAACACCAAATTCATGACTCATACATAGTACCCAAACGATCTATTTTGACTTATCAGTTGCATCTATGCAGAATTTGGGACAAGAATCATCTAACTTTCATTTATCAATCTTTCTCTCATTTTTCTCATATCTTTCTCCTCCATTTTAAATATCACCATCTCACTTATTTTACTCAATTTTTTCTTAACGTCACTCTGTTGTTACAACCTAAAAGTAGAGATCCAAATCTCACAATTTCCAAACCACAAAGAATCCAATCCAAGCCCATTGCCTTGTGATAGGTGGGTCCCACTCATGCATAATCCAATTGAAACAAAGGAATCATAGAGCAATATATATACCCACACACCCTCTACTTTCATAGCTACATAAATTTACACCCTATACTCCTTTAGTCCTTTTAACTCTTCACAATTTGCTATCTCAAAAATGGAAGCAAACCGAAAGCGAAACAGAGGACTCTTGAAAGGAAAAATTGCACCTCTTTTTAGAACAACAAAACCTTCTTCAACCATAGAATATACAACAACAACAACCAATGTTAAGCCAAATCATTCTTCTCCTTCCCCTGCATCATTTGTTGTAGTTCACAAGGATTACGCAAAGCCGAACCCGAAAGTTGCGATCGTGGTAACCGATTGCTGGAGCGATAACTTTCCGTCCGATGAAAGTGTTGACATGAAAGCTGCAATTTATATATCTATGGTTCAACAACGTTTAAAAGCAGAACAAAAGCAAGTTCAAGATAATTAATGAACCATGGTATTTTAGCTTTAAGTAGCATGATTATGATAACTACATGGGTTAAAATTCAATAAATATAGCCTGTAATTTGTGTCATTTTGACACTTTTTGTAGAGAAAATTATGCTAGATAAATAGTATTTTGTTTAAAATAATAAGAATTTTGCAAATGCTGTCGCTTGATACTATAGCTTCTTTGGGAAATATATTAATATATGCTTGGCGAATCCATGATTGTATAGTGTTAATTTGGATATGATTTTGGATATCAAATCATAGTTTGAGTAAGCATAAATGATTGCCTTTTGTTTTACCACCAAGTAAATTAAGTTTGCTGTATATAAAAATGTATCTAGACTAAGATTATTTAGGACATATTTCAAGCATAATTCCCTCCACGTGGCAGCCTCTAAGCACTTTCGAAATAATTATCCAATAAATGATATTTAATAATGTTGCGAAAAACGGAGATTGATTGAAATTGAAATGAAGATTGATCCGCAGAAAATCCAAGAACGATCTTCGTTTCTGACTGAAACGAAGATTGATCTTTCTAAACAGAATTTGAAGCTTGTAATTCTAAAATAAACACACACAAATGTTAACCCAGTTCAGAGATTAACTCCTACGTCTGGGGGACTGGATCCGACTTGAATTATCACTATTTTTGGAGATGAAAATGATTACAATTGAATTGCACTTATGCTGCCAGTTTTTCAGCACTATGTAAAACTGCAGCTTGCAATCTATATTTTTGAGCACTCTGTTTTCCAACCTTGCTTTGACTTATATACAGTTTGTTTACAATTTGGAGTAACAAACTAACTAACTAAAATTAGTTACAACTAACTAACTAACTGCCCAAAACAGTTTGGCTTCTCAATTGAGTACCACTTTAACAATTCTCCACCTTGGTACCAAATGACAAGCTTCAGCTTGTGATTCTTCAAATCTGATCCTCTTAGTCCTCGATCTTAGTTTCTGGACTTGATTTGCAGCATATCCAAACAGTGTTTGAATTTGCTAAGTGTGACAGGTTTTGTAAACATGTCTGCAGGATTATCACTTGTATGCACCTTGGCCACATGTATCTCACCCCTTTCAATGACATCTCTAATGAAATGAAGTCTGATGTCTATATGCTTGGTCCTTTCGTGATACATTTCATTTTTACTCAAGTGAATGGCACTTTGACTGTCACAATGTATGCAAACAGCTTCTTGCTTGACCCCAAGTTCTGTGATAAATCCTTTTAGCCAAATTCCTTCTTTCACTGCTTCAGCAAGAGCAGCATAGTTTGCTTCTGTTGTTGATAATGCCACTATGTATTGAAGATTAGCTTTCCAACTGAATATGTTGTTAAACACTGTGAACACATATCCTGTAAGAGATCTTCTTCTATCTAAATCTCCAGCAAAATCAAAGTCTACAAATCCTTGGACTGGTTTTGATGGTTCTGAACTTTTGCTGTATTCCAAACACATGCTTTGAGTACCCTTTAGGTACCTTAGAATCCATTTGACAGCTTCCCAATGACTCATCCCTGGGTTTCCCATAAATCTGCTCGTGACACTTACAGCATGAGAAATGTCTGGCCTTGAGCAGACCATAGCATACATGATACTCCCTATGGCACTTGCATATGGTATAATCTTCATGTCTTCTGCTTCCAGGTTTGTGTTTGGTGACATGGCTGAAGAAAGCTTGAAGTGAGCTGCTAGTGGAGAGCTGACTGCCCTTGATTCACTCATGTTGAATCTATTTAGAACCTTTCCAATGTAGCTCTCTTGAGAAATTATCAGTCTTCCTTGTTATCTAATTATGATGATTTCCATTCCTAGGATCCTCTTGGCTCGTCCCAAGTCTTTCATCTCGAATTCTTTCTTCAGCTAGTCCTTCAATTTTTCTATTTCTTTCATACTTTTACATGTTATTAGCATGTCATCCACATATAGCAGCAAGTAAATGAATGTGGATGATGATACTTGTTTATAGTACACACAACTATCAAAATTACTTCTAGCATAACTTTGACTAAGCATGAATGAATCAAACCTCAAATACCATTGCCTTGGTGATTGCTTTAGCCCATAGAGTGATCTCTTTAGCAAGCAGACCCAATCCTCCTTTCCTTGAGTCCTAAAGCCATCTGATTGTTGCATTAAGATTGTTTCATTCAGATCACCATGGAGAAATTTTGTTTTAACATCCATTTGCTCAAATTCCATGTCAAAGTGTGCTACCATGGCTAGAATTATCCTTATAGATGCATGCTTGACTACAGGAGAAAAAATTTCATTGTAGTCTACACCTTCCTTTTGAGTGAATCCCTTTGCTACTAGTCGTGCTTTGAACCTGGGTGGTTCAATTCCTGGAATTCCCTCATTCCTCTTGAAAATCCACTTGCTGCCTACAATTCTGGAGTTGGCTGGCTTAGGTATGAGTTCCCAAGTGTTGTTCTTCTCCAGTGATTTCAGCTCCTCAGTCATAGCTAAAATCCATTTGTCTTTGTCTTGAGACCTGACAGCTTCATTGTAGTTCCTAGGATCTTCTTGTATAATCTCTTCTGCAGCATGTAATGCATAGCTAATCATGTCTGCATAACCATATCTTTAAGTGGGTTTTGATGTCCTTCTTTCTCTATCCTTGATGAGGTTATAATCATCTAATTCATGTTCTGGAAACATAACATGTTCTGTTGGGTTTGCATCAGTTTTGTCTTGCTCAAATTGCTGTTGTTCTGAAGTCAAGATCGTTCTTGACTTCTGTTGATCGTTCTCCTTTTTTGTGGCAGGAGTCAAGATCGATCTTCGATTTTCTGCAACTTGCTCCACCTCAAGATCAAACCTCTCAGTTCTGTCTTGTTGAATCGCTGTTGCTCCAGGAACGTTCTTCATTTCTCTCCATCTTTCTCCACCTCAAGATCAATCCTCACATCTTCAATTTGATGTGAGCTTTTATTTGTAGCATTGTTTACAGACTTATATAGTTCAACCTCATGAAACTTAACATCCCTGCTGATGATACATTTCCTACTTTCAGGATACCATATTCTATAACCTTTTACTCCACTTGGATATCCAACAAAATACCCTTTCTTGGCTCGAGGGGCTAGCTTCCCTTCATTTACATGGTAGTATGCAGCACATCCAAATACTTTTAGATGATTGTAGTTTGCAGCCTGTCCTATCCACATCTCTTGAGGGGTTTTGAGTTCAATTGCAGTAGAAGGACTCAAATTTATCAAATAACTAGTTGTATGGACAACTTCTCCCCAAAACTGTGCAGGCATCCCTGCATTTGACAGAATGCATCTCATTCTTTCAAGCAAGGTTCTATTCATTCTTTCAGCTAGTCCATTTTGCTGAGTGTGTGCTCCTTATAGTCCTATATCTGTTCACACCATGAGCTTTGCAGAAACTAGTGAATTCCTCACTACATAATTCAAGACCATTATCTGTCCTTAGAGTTTTAATCCTTTTGTCAGTTCTATTTTCAACCCCAGACTTCCAATCTTTAAAGGTTTTAAATGCTTCATCCTTGCTTTTCAACAAGTAAATCCATACTTTTCTACTATAATCATCAAGAAATGTAATGAAATACTTGTTACCTCCATGTGAAGCAATCTTTGCAGGGTCCCATAGATCATTGTGAACATATTCCAGATTCCTTTTGAGCAATGTTTCCCTTTAGAGAACTTGACCCTGTGCATCTTTCCAAACACACAATGCTCACAAAATTCAAGATCACCGATCTTGTCCCCACCTAGCATGCCTTGCCTGTCCAGAACTTGCATTCCCTTTAGACTAACATGTCCCAGCCTTTGATGCCATAGGATGGCTTTGCTTGATGCTTGAACAGCCACTACTGCCATTCCTGTCACTGCTTGACCATTTAGAAGGTAGATTTCATGATCCCTTGTTCCCTTCATGATTACCAATGATCTTTTTATGACTTTTAGAGTGCCTTTCTCTACTTTGTATGAACAACCAGCTTCTTCTAGCATTCCTAGAGAAATTAAATTCCTTTTCAGTTATGGAACATGTCTCACCTTTGACAAAATCTTCATGGTTCTATCTTCCAGCTTCAGCTTGATTGAACCAATTCCAACTACCTTGCAAGCTGATTTGTTCCCCATAATCACCTTGCCTCCATCAGTTTCTTTATATTCAAGAAACCAATCTCTATTTGAGGTCATGTGAAATGAACATCCTGAGTCAAGTACCCAATCATCATCCATGATTTCAGTTGAATTTACTATAAGAACTTTTGAGCTTTCATATCCTTCAGAAGCTATAGATGCATTTCCATAATCATCAACACTATTTGATCCTTTCTTTCCTTTCCAATCTGGGCATTCTTTCTTGAAATGCCCTTCTTTCTTGCATATGCAACATCTCATTTTAGACTTGTCCTTTTCTTTGTTCTTGAACTTATTCTTCTTCCCTGCCTTGGCCTTGACAAACAATCCCTTACCACTGCTTTCTTCTTTCCCATCTGACTTCCTCTTCAATTCTTTGGAGATTAGTGCAGCTTGTACTTCTTCTACTGTCAAAGAATCTCTACCATACAGAAGTCTATCACACATATTTTCATAAGAGCTTGATAATGAATTTATCAACAACAGGGCCTAATCCTCATCATCCAATTTTACATCAATATTTTCAAGATCTAATATGATCTTTTTAAACTCATCCATATGATTTTCAATTGATCTCCTAGGTTGCATCTTGAAAGTATATAATTTTTGTTTTAAGTACAAACGATTCGCTAATGACTTTGTCATGTATAAAGATTCTAATTTGAGCCAAATACCTGCAGCATAGGCCTCCTTTAACATTTCCCTCAGAACCTTGTCTCCAAGACTTAAGATTAACGCACTATGAGCCTTGTCCATGATATCCCTCTTCTCCTTTTCTGGTAGTGTGGATGCCATGTCTTTCTCTCCTCCTAGTGCTCCTGCCAAACCTTGATTAACCAGCAACGCTTTCATCTTGAGACGACATAACCCAAAATCATTCTTCCCATCGAATTTTTCAATTGCATACTTTGTTGATGCCATCCTTCCTTTGAATCGAATATTCCCGTTCTCTTGATACCAGTTGTTGCGAAAAACGGAGATCAATGAGTAATTAAACCCGGACTGTTATTAGTTTTATCCAGAAAAAACGGAGATTGATTGAAACTGAAATGAAGATTGATCCGCAGAAAATCCAAGAACGATCTTCGTTTCTGACTGAAACGAAGATTGATCTTTCTAAACAGAATTTGAAGCTTGTAATTCTAAAATGAACACACACAATTGTTAACCCAATTCAGAGATTAACTCCTACGTCTGGGGGACTGGATCTGACTTGAATTATCACTATTTTTGGAGATGAAAATGATTACATTTGAATTGCACTTATGCTGCCAGTTTTTCTGCACTATGTAAAACTGCAGCTTGCATTCTATATTTTTGATCACTCTGTTTTCCAACCTTGGTTTGCCTTATATACAGTTTGTTTACAATTTGGAGTAACAAACTAACTAACTAAAATTAGTTATAACTAACTAACTAACTGCCCAAAACAGTTTGACTTCTCAAAACAGTTTGACTTCTCAATTGAGTACCACTTCTCAATTAACTAACTGCCCAATCACTATTTGACTGTCAATTAATGGCATAATTGATTACATAGCACATTACCAGCAATAAGAATCGTAAAAAAACAATTAATAACTAATTTGGTTATGAATGAGTTTTTTTTTTTTACTATAAAACCCTTTGGTTATGATGATTGTTGAATCACAACTTATCTTTTTGTATGAAACGAATTTTGAAAGTCAAATTAAGAAAATAATTAAATTAATTTGGTGATTAGAATATCTTCATATTTTCTCAAATTGATGTTAATTATTGCTCGCATGTTTCCCTTCACCAAGTGACATGAGTGACTCTATACGAATTTCATGTTTGTATGAGTCAAAACTTTCTAAAATATTTCATAGTTATTTATTCTTCTATCTAGTGCACGTGAGTAAATGAAGAACTTTATTCTCTAAACTATCATTGGTCGATAGACTTGATGTGAATGTACAATTCACTTCTATGATTCCAAAGTATCCTGAAGGGGATTCTTTGTCAAAAATACTTAATGGTTATTAATTCTTTTTTCTAGTGTACGAGAGTAAACGAATAAATTTTATTCTGTAAACTATAATTGATCGATAGATTTGATGTAAATGTGCAATTCACTTCAAGGATTCCAAATTATCTTTCGAGTATTTTCCAGTTAACCCATTTGCATCTAATATATATATATATATATATATAGTTGTTAGGGACGAATCGAAATTGTTGGATTTTTATTGGGTTATGCTGCAAACATTTTTGAGAATAGTATCTTTGTAGATTAATAATTGATGCTTGATTACAAGGATATATTACTGCGTATGATCATGGTAGCTATCATGTGAGTAGGAGACGCATCTAATTGGTATACGAGATGAGGTAGCTTTGCTTTTTCTTGTTTGTATGTCCAAATTAATGTATGCTATTGAATTCATTCTTTGCTTTAGTATGATGGGGCAAGCCACGGTTTAGATAAAAATGGTCATGCCCACTTGCTTTATTGGCTTGTATTACCAAAGAAGAGACAAGAGTCCTAAAGTTGTGTAGGATTCTGGGATAAGATATTCCAACTACCTGTTGTCTAGTCGTACCATCGCACCAATGTAAGTTATGATATCAAAGCATTCCATTTTAAAAAGTCTTAGGGGATACAATTTGGCAAAGACTAAAAACTTTGGAGATTAGACCACGAAGTAGCCACTTGTTAGGAAAGAGAGATAAAATTCCCTTTCATATTGAATCATGGTTCTAACTATAAAACTAAAAATTTCTAAAAATTTCACATGAAAAAGTAAGTGTAGAACACTATTTGTGTGGTTGTTCAAAACTCATTGTGATAATTGTAATATTCATATTTTCGTAGAACTAATCATGCCTTAAAAATTGAGTCATGATTTCATCAAGTGGTTAATTACTTAAAATGTATCCTATCAATCAACTTTAATATTTGAAATTCGAACGCCATCGCAGTGTGACTTGATATTCCCTTCTGTGAACCAAGTTTAAAAGCGCTCTCATAACTACCCAAATGTTTGCGTCGCAAGGTGAAGTCTAAACTCGTAGTGCGAAGCTGTTGGACTGCACAATATCAGGCATTTAATTCTCCATAGTGTGGGGGAACACTCTTGTAGTGCACAACGGCTCCTAAATTGCTAGTTTAAGACTCGTTTCGTAGTGCAAAGAGACCTTTTTGCAATGTGAAAACATGTTTTTCATATTCTGTAAATAAAGATCAACTCTGCATTTTATGCCATTTTGTTCCTGCACGGATTTCTGCGTCCATGCCAATCAAATACGTCATTTTCTCCATTTCTACACTTTTATGTCAATATTACCTACATTGGATATTGTTTGAGTCACCTTCTGGCTATTTGATAAGCATCTTTCTAATGCTAATTATCCTTTTGCTATGTGTTGCGTTGACATTATTTCGATGAACAAAATGTTACCTAACGCTCTACTACTCTATGAGGCTGAACCGTAGGAACAAACGAAGCTAGAAGTGTAACTGTGAATAAGAATGTTGCATGTTTGTAACTATCCAAGTGATAGCAATTTCAGGAATTGTACTTAATTGTTTCAAGTAATATTAAAACGGTAATACCGAGTATCAAACTCAAAAATTGCGCTAAAAGTATTAAATTTTATAATAATAAAGTGTTGGAAAATGTTGTCCACCAACTTGATAGTCACAAAAAGTGTCCACCAATTATATAAGTCAGAACAATCACGATCATCACGATATAATAATTTCATTATAAAAATTATATTAAATATCAAAATTATTGGAAATCCCACTTGATGGAGGTTTAGGAGTTATGCATATGAAAGACTATAACTTAATGGTAGTGGCTCATAAATTATGTATATGAAAAATGTCATAGCTTTCATGTACATTATGATAGTGACAATGAATATTTAAGAGAATGCCTATAAATAGGTTAGTGGTCCCTACGCTTCTTACCTAATTTTTTTATATACACCCTGTATAGTGGGAGAGTAAAAGCTTAGAAGAACCAATGAATATAGAAATTTGAAGTTTTTTCTCTTTGCAACAATGGCTAAAGGTAATTATTTTAAGGGTCAAATTTAATCTGCATTTGATGACTAATATTTTTGTTTCTCTTTCTCTTTGCAACAACGGTTAGAGGTAATTATTTTAAGGGTTAAATTTAATCCGCATTAGATGACTAATATTTATGTTTTGTTTTTAGAAAAGTAAAGATATGTTAGAAAACTTTTTACACATGAAACCCTTAATCATATACCTCAAATTACTATCCACATATGTGTCTGAGGTGTATAAACATAAATATTTGTAGTATGAGGCATGTGTAGATACATTATCCTTAAAGATTTATTTTCTTAAGAAAAAAGCCTCTGGTAATTCAACATACTATTCTTAATAAAACAGATGTATCAGAATAATGAAAAAAATAATACATGGTATACGGAGAAAAAATATTTTAGTGAAACCCCAATAAAAAATTAAGTAGAAATTATTAATTATTCTATCTCTCTGAAATATTTATGGAGCACTAAAATATGTGTAAACAAAATTTATGAGTAGGAAATAAGTTTTTCATCCATTTTCCCGTGTATATATATATATATATATATATATATATATATATAATGACATCTAATGACAATGATATTTTTATGAGAGAATAAGAGGAACATTTATAAACCATTGGATCAAAATTTTTGAGTTCAAATTAAAAGTCTCAATTTGAATAACACATGTAGCTATCTCTAGTCGATAGATTCTTATGTACCAATTCATCCTTTCATTTTCTCTAACGCACCATTGTTGTTCCTTCCACTCTCATCACCATGTCTGACGTCCGAACAACAAACATTCATTTATTATTGATCTAAGAGTTGAAGAAGGTAAAGTTTATGAAATTCCTCATTTTTATTCACTGAATTTTGAGGAAGGTGATTATAGAATTGGAAAATCTGAAAACTCCAACAAAATAAAATGCCTATATGCAAAGAAGAGTCAGAATAACTATCCCTATAACAACCTAATTAAAACTAAACTAACCCAAAGAGAGAAAATGCATGAAGATAAAAAAAAGAAGGCCCATAAACAAGCCCAATGGATAAAATAAACCCTTTGAAGGGGAGGATTTTAAATATTGTAAAATATGAATGTTTGCTTGATGATGAATCAAATTTGTGGAAGCAAGATCATTCAATTCATTTTTCATGGAATTATCCCAACAATCAAATTTCGAAGCCTGATTAAAGTCTTAGGCTCAGACATTACAGATACAGCAGATTGTTAAACAAAAATTCTTATAAGCAGCATTACAATTATCATAAGAAAGAACAGAAGAAATGGGATAAGCAAGTACAATATGTTGTTGGAGCTTCTGGAAGGGTAACAATTGATGGGTAGTCTTCTAAGTAATTGGGAGGATGTCTTTCATGGTTAGAATGCCTTAAAGGAATGGATAAAGGTGTTACAAGAAGAGTAGCAACATAGGTAACTTGATGAAGGATTTCAGGTTGTATAGGAGGTATTAGTGCAGGGTTGGGAAGGGGCTGAAAAGAAGGAAAATGTTCAAGGCAAGGGTTATCTAAAGGAATGGAAGGACAATTTATTGTGGTAGAAGTGGATTTAGCTACGGAAATAGAAAAAATCTGCTCATAAAAGACAACATATCTAGACAAAAAAAAAAATCATAAGAATGTAAATCATAAAGGAAATAACCCTTTGTACCATCACGATATCCTAGAAAAATAGTTTTGCCAGCACGAGAATCAAACTTATGAAGGGTGGAAGCATAAGCCAAACAACAAAAGCATTTAATATGAAGAAAGGTAGGAGACTCCTTATGTAACATATCTTATTATGTAAAAGAGAGTGCAAAGACGGTTGATTAAATGCACAACATGTTGAATAGAAAAATGTAAAAAATTATTAGGTAAGTTGACTTGGAAACATAAGGATCTAGCCACATTAAGGAATATGTATTGGTGCTTGTGCTCAACAATTCCATTTTGTTGAGGGCACTCAACACAAGACCCTTGATGAATAATTTCTTTAGAACTAAAGAAATCATACGTCAAGAATTCATTTCCAATTATTTTTTGGTTTAGATAAAGATCCCCATGTCTGTTTGCTATACCAATTATTTTTTGGGACAAATTCTCAATGAATAAACACTTATCAACATAAAAATTGACAAAACAATTGAAAGATTCAATTAATTTTGTAATATATATTAAACTAACAGTGAACGGAGGTAAATAGAAAACATTGTGCAAAATAATATTGGGGGAAAGTTGGACAGTTTCAGAAATAGAGGCAGTAATAATCTCACCATTAGGAAGTTTCATATTAAAGGGGATAACTGACTTGTAATGAATAAAATTTAAAAGAGAATGAATTATATGATTAGTTGCACTGGTTTCTAAGAGAAGCATTGTGGAAAGGTGTTGTTGAAAAAGCATCAGAAGCAGAATGTTCTAGAAAATCAAAAGAAGTGGCAAGATTCACATAAGGTTTGGATCGTGGTTGATAGCTTGGAGGGAACCCATGCTTGAGGAAACAAGTATCAATTGTGTGATTAGTCCTTCCACAATGAGTGGAAACACTCTTGAGTCATAACACAACTATGACCATGAAAACCAAGACCCCAAGTGTCCTAAAGTATCTGTCATATCTTGTCTCACTCTTTGTTTTCCTCAACGCCGTCATCATTACATCTCCTCGTTCCATAAACTTTTTCGTTTTCTTTCTTGAGAAATCTGGCTATTTATACCTCAAATGTTTTCTTTTCCCCCTACCTGTGCCTTTCATTTTTCTCTCTGTCCTTGTGTTTTTCTTGGTGTTCAAACTTTTACGCTTCTCAATCTCATCTGTTATGGATATTGACTCGTCTTCTGGTAGGAAAAGGAAATCACCTTCCTTTCATGAGAAGAAGGAAATCCCACCATCTGAAGTGGTGTGGATGGTGGGTGACATTCTTCTTGAAATGGAGGAAGCAACTGAACTCTTAAGGCTTATCCTTATATGTCTCTAGAACTTCTATCTAGGATTAGCCTATCTTTAAGGTATCTTTTGTGTCTCCTTTGTAATCGTGATCTTCATTTTAATGAAATGTTACCCTTGTTTTACTTTTGCTCTTTTATGTTTCCTTTGAGATTTGGTTTAGAAACTTACTAATGTTTTCATAAATGTTTTCATTTTCTTTCTCGAGAAATCTGGCAATTTAAACCTCAAATGTTTTCTTTTCCCCCTACCTATGCCTTTCATTTTTCTCTCTGTTCTTGTGTTTTTCTTGGTGTTCATCCTTTTACGCTTCTCAATCTCATCTGTTATGGATGTTGACTCGTCTTATGGTAGGAAAAGGAAATCACCTTCCTTTCATGAGAAGAAGGAAATCCCACCATCTGAAGTGGTGTAGATGGTGAGTGATATTCTTCTTGAAATGGAGGAAGCAACTGAACTCTTAAGGCTTGTCCTTAGATGTCTGTAGAACTTTTGTCTAGTATTAGCCTGTCTTTATGTTATCTTTTGTGTCTCCTTTGTAATCGTGATCTTCATTTTAATGAAATGTTACCCTTGTTTTACTATTTCTCTTTTATGTTTCCTTTGAGATTTGGTTTAAAAACTTACTAATGCCAATCATCAATATGTGGTGTGACGATCTCTATTGCCTCTCTTGTGATCCTTGTGTATAATTTAGTTACTGTAAATTTTATAATTTCACACTCTTTGATAATGACAAAGGGGGGGGATAGAAGATATAGTAATACAATTAATTGTATGCTATGCATCTGCATCATTTTACCCTCATGAGTGTCAAAAATAAAATGACTTAATAAAGTTTGAAACGCTTAAAGAATCTCATTTATCATATTCAGAGGGAGCCTCAAAATATTGATATAAAAGTTTCTTTTTTAGAAGATCAAACAATTATTAAGTCAAACAATTTTTAGTACTACATTCAAGGGGACCCTTCTTTTTAAATCTTATTTTCTGAAGGAAAATTGTTTAGTAATTGTATAGTTATTTGTCATCATCAAAAAGTGAACCTATTTAAGCTGTTTGGGTTCGTTGTGGCCGTAGAGATTGTCATGTCTAGTGAAAGCTTCAATTGAGGTAAAGGGTGAGAGGAGGTTCGACTTTATGAGTATAAAATAATGTGGGATGAACTAGAATACCGTAATTACAAGATATTCATCTGGGGCTTACTACGTACGGTTGAGCCCTATTGAGTAATAATAATTAATTAATAAAATATGAATGGTAATAGTGATGACTAAAATATAATTTAGCAACCTATTTTATTACTAAAATGAGTAATAATAATTAATTAATAAAATATGAATTGTCGTGGATCTATTTTTATCAAGATTGCATGCTGTCTGATTTTATGAAATGTTATGTTGATTGTTATTGTATGAATGATATGTACTGGAGTGTTCTAGCTACTTGACTGAAATTGTGATATTATTTGAATGTGCCACCTATTTTATTTTTTTATTGCAATTGATAAGATTGGATTGTGTATTGTGAGTAGTGTAAACCAAATATTGGGATTGTATTGTGATTGACTGATAAACATATATAGTAATGAATATTGTGAAGTCAAACTAAAACTTATTGAGCTGTGATGATCGAGTAAGTCTGAGATATGTGTTGTAGATTTTGGAGTTAGGATTATTTTGTCATCATATAGGGAGGGTCTAACAAACCTAGTGATTCAAAGAAGTACAACTAAATGAGCCTAATCGTGGAGGGCTACAGTTGAACTATAAGGTAAGACTGATAGACCTTGGGGGTACATCTATTGGGGAATACCTAAGTGGATTAGTAGGTTATTCCCTAAGGCCGGGAGCTACCACACAACACAAGAGTACCCCGACCGTTGCGTATATGTGTCTCGGGTTGAGTTGAGGGGATCTATGAGAACTTGGCCATTCATGAATTGTCCGTCCACTCTTGTAGTGGCATAGTATCAGGCCTCCTAACCAAGTACTTCAGAGTAGAATGGTACCAAATAATGAAGTATAGAGTATAGGACATGCATAGCATTTCATTCTTGTAACTGTTTTATTGTGATTGAATTTGATTAACCTCTGATATTATGTTCTTGAATGTTCTCTTTATTTGTGCTGTTTTGATTAATTGTGTGTTCTCCTCGTGTATTTTATACTGTTACATAATTTCGAAACTCACTATTTGTTGTTTGTGTTTGGCGTTTGCGATGGACGTAGACGAGCTGCAAGCTGCAAGTGATGACTAATACTCTCAGAGTGTCGGAAGTCGTCTTATCTTGAAGATTTTTCTTATATGCCTTTTTTTAACATCTTTTTATTTTGGGAATTCCCGCTCTGATAGTGACATCGGGTTGGGACTATATTGACAGTTATTACTAAACTTATTTACGTGTATTTCAAAGGAATTTTGTTGTCTAATATTATGACATCGAGTTGTTAAATTTAATGGATATTCTTTTATTAACGTGACGTGTTAAGTGATTATTTGATACTCTTTACCTTGTAAGATAGTGCGAAAGTTTATTTTTATTTTTTTTTCTTGAAGAATTTCATTACTTAGTGTCAAAATTCAAAAATATTAATTTGGGGCTTTAGGGTGTCACAAACGACACGATGCTAGAAAGTTGAAGAAGGTTCTGAGGACGAAAACTTGGAAAGGCTAGAGAAAAATGCTCATAGCTTGAAGAGGTAGAGTAAAAAATACTTGTATGCTATTAATTGAAATATTGGATTAGGTCCTTGACTATACTGATGCAAAATATCTTTGTAATGGGATGACTAGATGTAACAACATTTTGTTGTGAACTAGTATAAAAATATATGTCTCTTTTATCTTCTTCCATTTATTGGATAATAGTTCTTTATGATTCAACCTTTCTCTGTCTAAACCTATTTTATAAAAGTAAGTTGAATGTTTTGATAAAGAACATTTTTTATTTTAAGGAAATCAAAGTATCTTTCAGAAACTGCAAACCTAATTTAAACCCCCCTTTCTTATTTTTTCCAGCACCTTCGGTTGTAGGTTTAGGTTCAGTCATATCATTACCACTAACACTATTAATATAAAAAGAAGAATCAATAAGCTTAAAAGAGGGGTTTACCTTCTGTCTCTTCCTCAAGATGAGGCTTGCTTCTTCTTCATTGGCGTTTTTATCATCTTCTTCATCTCCTACCATAGTAGTTACCTTGACTGCCTTTTTCCTTTTCTTTTCAAACTCTTGAGATGCTCTTGGCATAGAAAAGCAAACAGAGGGCATTTCATGACTAGAGTGGTACATCCTGATGTACTCTTGGATAACCTCTTTATTTTCCTCTTCAAATATTGGAGGATAGTAGTCTCCATCCAAGAAAGGAATATCTTGGGATGGACTAGTGTGACCTATGAGCCTCTGAACTTCAGTACCTAGCTTTATGTTGTTCTTGGCAGCAATGAGCCTCATTTTTATGACGTCGTTGATGTTGAACACTGGTGTAGTGGACGATACCAAGCGCTCATCCTTAACTTCTCCCCTTACCTTCTCTAATGCTTTAATAAGAGGTGTCCTAATTAGCACAACTATGATATGTCTTGAGTAGGGAGTTGTCTTAATCTTGCATGATTTGGAGTTGATGATACAAGATCGCGTGTGCTCAAGTACCAAGTTTGGCACATCAATCCCTTGTGGTCAATACTAATATGGTCAATAGAGCCACCATTACACACCACACATCCAATTAAAATCTTAACAAGCACCTTGTATATGGGCTTTAGATGCACTGGCTTGGAGTTGACATTGGGATCTTCAAATAGTTCCTTGTTTATTTTAGAAGAGCCAACCCTTGATTCATATCCATTCTCCATTAGCATGCCTTCATCTAAGCGTTTGGTAAAAGCAGCTACAGTTTGTTGAGCGATCTTAACAGAAAGCCCTAAGATCACACTTGAAATTCTCCATCTTTGTTTGCATCTGCAAACCTCCAAAACTATTTAACCCAATCAATAAAGAAGAACTCATTCTCAACAAGATTGGCGAAGTCTATTTGTAGTCCCTAGAGAACATCTATTTGGTCCATATTACATGCCATAGTGGGGGAAGAAGTAGTGTGACCCAAAGTAGGACATGAATTGGAAGTTGAAGCCATCAAAGAATCAATGGGAGTTTTAGTGCGGTCTCAAGCGAGGGTTTAAAAGGTTTATAGGTTGCAAAAGTGTGAGAAAATATGTGAGAGTGGTGAGTGACTTGAGTGTTGTTGTTTTTGATAAAACGTTTAAGTTTCTAAAAGTGAAGAGCAATAACTACTACGCATGCATTAACAGACAAAAGACAACACATATTAGAGTATCACAAAGCACACACATCTTTCAAGAAAACTATTCATATAATTAATAAATTGAATTTTAATCAATTAGAGGCAGGAGAAAATTCAATTTATTTGAAGCAGAGCATACATATTTAACCAATAAGTCTGTTTTACCATAACTAGAGGCATATAGGGATTCCAACATCACTCCTTTATAAATAGAATGTTTAAATTTTCTTTATAAAATTATATCTATCTTCAGCAAGGGGTTTTGTAAAAATATATGCCCGTTGATGGTTAGTTTCAACAAATTTAATGTCTAAAATACCCTTCTAGCCATAATCTCTTATGAAGTCATGTTTAATCTCTATATACTTTTCCCTTGAATGTAAAATAGGATTTTTAGTTAAATAGTTAGCAGAAGTATTATCATAGAAGATAGGAATGTTACTCTCATTTATTTTGTAGTCTTCTAATTGATGTTTCATCCAAAATAGTTGAGTGCTATAGTTAGTTGCTAAAATATATTATGCTTTTGTAGAAGATAGAGCAATGGTTCCTTATCTTTTCCTTTCTAGCTTATCTCCAATGTAGTCAGCATCACATAAACCTACTAACCTGTACTTAGAGGATGGCTTATAACATAAACCAAGATTAGTTAGGCCTTTTAGATATCTAAAGATTCTTTTAACAATATTTA
The DNA here is from genome assembly GCA_037974755.1 of Cicer yamashitae. Lineage (NCBI taxonomy): Eukaryota > Viridiplantae > Streptophyta > Magnoliopsida > Fabales > Fabaceae > Cicer > Cicer yamashitae. Next base: position 42,130,418 of record JBBPBQ010020321.1, read on the forward strand.
AATGAGATTCTTAAGGGTCAAACTAAAATCTTGCACACACAGACACACTAAACAGAATGTTAGGTTTAGAAGTAGTTAAGTAAATGAGAGAATTTTATCCACTTTTTTACCTAATACATCCCTATCAAGAGAAAATATGGGATGCATAGGATTAAGCATGAGTTTGCATTCCTCCATCTTAAACTTCTTAAGAAGTTCTATTGTATATTTGGTCTGATGAATGTATACTCCTTATGAGCTTTGATAAAATTGGATTGCAAGAAAAAAAGTGAAGTTATCCTATCATGCTCATCTCAAATTCATTGTGCATTAACTTAGAAGATTCTTGACAAAGCTTAACATTAGTAGAACTAAAAATTATATCAACAATATATACTTGAACAATGAAATGGTTAGTTTTAGATGATTTTCTAAATAAAGTAGTGTTAGCCCGACCTCTTTCAAAATCATTCTTCAAGATAAAACAACTTAGTTTGTGATACCAAGGTTAGAAATTCATTATCTTCAAAGTCAGGAGGCTGTTTAACATACACTTCTTCATCTATATAACCATTCAAGAATGCACTTTTCATATCCATTTGATATAAAATAGTTTTATTAAAATATGCAAATGAAAGTAAAGTTCTGATTGCCTTTAACCTTACCACATAGGTAAAAGTTTCAATATATTCAATATCTTCTTGCTGACTATAGCCTTAGTTCCAATGGGCTTCTTTTCTTTGGAATTGGGTACATGATCCCATTCATCATTCCTCTTGAATCGATTTAGTTTTTTTTTGGATGTCCACAAGCCAACTATCATTTGATAGAGCTTCATCTATTGTTGTAGGTTCAATTTCAGACAAAAGTCTAACATTGATGTCAATTTCAGACAAAAGTCCAAACATTTACATTTCCTATAATTAGAAAGTCTAGATGTGATGATTTATATTTCCATCCAAGTGTAGGTTCTTCATGACCTTGACTAGTAAATGGTTCATGATAACTTATCTTTGTACTGTCAAGTTCATCTTCTGGTTCTTTAGAGAGAGACTTCGTTGATTTTTTTGATATATGTAAATCTACAAAATCTTCATCTAGCTTTGACTTTTTGTGGTAAAGGTTTTTGTCATCAAACTTGACATGGATTGATTCTTCAAAAACCAGAGTCTCTTTATTGTATACACTGTAGGCTTTAGACCTTTTAGAATATTACAAATAGATGCACTTTTGAGATCGTGAATCAAACATGCCAAGATTCTCTTTGGTGTTCAAAATATAACATATACAACCAAATTGATGAAAATAAAAAAAATTTGGGTTTTATTCCTTTCGAAAGTTTATAAGGAGTTTTATTTAGAATAACTCTTAGATAGATTTTATTATAAATATAACATGCAGTGTTCACTGCCTCTACCTAAATATGTTATGCAACATTCACCATTTTGCAGGGGTGTTCTAGGAGAACAAAAATTGTGTAAAATTCCATTATCTTTATAGAAGTTTTCAAAAGGTTTATTTTCAAATTCACCACCATGATCTCTATGAGTTGTTGTAGTAAAAAAATGTTTTGCATTTTGCACTTGTATGCCGAAAGTAGTGAAAAATAGATGTGACTCATCCTTGTGTTTAAGAAACTTTAACCATGTCCATATGGAATATTCATCAACAATAACAAGTCCATACTTTTTACCACCAATAGAGGCAGTTCTTATGGGACCAACTTTCAAGTGCTCTAAAAAGGTTGAGTCTTTTCAACTTAGAGATTAATCTCAAGTTGGCATGTCCCAACCTTTTGTGCTAGATCAATTGTTCTTCATTCACTGACATGAGACACTTTTAATTCTTGTTTTTCTAAATCCAAAAAGTTTATTTTGTAAATTCTTTTTTCCTCTAGGCCTGTAAATAGTATGGATCCATTTGTTTGACTAATTGCCTTACAGGAATTTTGATTGAAGACAACGCCCTAACCATTGTCACTTAATTCACTTATGCTCAGTAGGTTTTGTAATACTCCTTTTACAAGTAATGTGTCGCAGCCTATGATCTACTCCTTTATGTTTTCAAAATCTTTTTCAAGTGAAGCATATTTATCTGTTAAAATGGAATGAGCTTTTATGAGATTCTTTAGTTTTGAAGAAACATTGTGATTTTTAAAAAAAGTTCATTTAACATAATTATAAGTTCATTAGGAGATAGATCAGATAATACCTCAATTGTGGATCGTCTGAAATCTTATATGGGAAATGATCTCTTCGTGTTGTTCCACATGCATTCGATATTCTTTGAGATGACAAATTGCTCTACATCATCTAAGTCTCCACTATGATCATCTAATTCACTTTCTTCTTAGTTCTACTTAGCTTATAAAGCCTTGGAATTTTCTTTCTTTCCTTTGGATTTGATAGCTAGAGACTTTGACTTCTTCTTTGGTTCATCTTCAACTAGAGCAATCTCATGGGATCTGAGTGCACTCGTCAGCTGTTCAAGAGGTAGTTTTTCAAGGTCATTAGCCTCTTGAATTGTTGTTACTTTTGGTCTCCACTTGTTAGGTAGACTTTGAAGGTGTTGGAAAACAAAAGAAATGGAGGGTTTGAATTGTGTTTGCTGTTTCTGAAAGCTACTTAGACTTCCTTACAAAAATTATTCTTTATCAAAACATTCAACTTTCTTTTATAAAACAAGTTTAGAAAAAGTAAGGTTGAATCATAAAGAACTAAGATGCGAGAAGTAGAAGAAGATAAAGGAGACAGAAATATATTTTTACTAGTTCACAACAAACTATTGCTACATCTAGTCCTCCCCTTATAGAGAGATTTTGCCTCAACACAATCGAGGACTTAATACACTATTTCAATCAATAACATACAAATGTTCTTTACTCTTCCTCTTCAACCTTTGAGTATTTTTATCTAGCCTCTCCAGATTGCCATCATTAGAACCTTCTTCAACTTTTTGGCATTCTTCCATTGAAGTTCTTGAAATCGTTGTACCTTTTCAAGAACCTTTTAAGTGTGAGAGAGTTGTTGCCACTTTTGGGTTAATTTACATCTGTTCTAGTTTGTGTTTGAACTGACACAAAGTTTGTTTCTAGGATTGTAACTCTCATTGAAAGGATGTTACAAATTAAGTCCTATATCAGTACAAGTATGCGAGAGCACTTAACTGATTTACATCAATTCTCTATTGAGAGGATATTTCATTCATATTTTTCTTTTGATGTGATCTTGGCTTTTTCATAATTTCTTCTTAGCACATAGCTTTTTTTTATCTCTCTCTTTCACACACATTATTGACTAAGTGATTTATTTTAAAATAAAGTGAAGAAGTGTCCACTTAGGATATTAACGTTGGAGATCTTAAATCACCATTTATGTCAGATTAGTCTTTAATATGTATCCATATATATCTTCGTGAATAATTATGCATATCTTGGTATGAGGAAAAGGAAATATATGATACTATGATTAGAGCATGTCTTAAAAACTTTTAGACAAGTAGTAGATTCAAAATGTTCATCAAAGGATGGGCAAATGTTTTGTCTTATTTGGAGCATTGACTTTCATCAGAGTGTTGACTACTTTCAGAGCATACAACATAAATCAAAGTTAGTAAATCAGATGCTCGAAGGGATGATGTGATTATGAGAGGCAGACGATCACTTGCTTGTCATGCTTATTAGAGGCAGACGAACACTCGCTTGTCAAGCTTATCAAAGGCAAACTAACATAGCATAGTTGCGTTCATCAAAGGCAGCTGAAACAGAACATATCATGTATTTCCAGAGTCACCAGAACTAGAGCATTGCTTGCATTATCGGAGTTAGCCAATATAAAGCGTCGCTTGCGTCACTAGTGGCACATGTTAGAGTGCTTACATAAGACTTAGAAAAACAGAGTGAAACGAAGTCTTGTTGTTCTTTCGTGTTAGCTCAATCAATGATATTCAGTTTTCTAATTTTATTATGTTATTTTACACTTCCAAAGTCTTTATATTTAAGCTTTGAATCTACTATGATCATAAGTGAGTAGATTTCCCTTGTCTTAGGATTGTAGGATTTCCAATGATGGATCTATAAAAATTTCTATTTCTTTCTTTTTATCATAGGTATTGGTCTTTTAATTCAATGTTAGTAAGAATCATGATTGTACTTGAATATCAAATGATGTATTGAAAAGTGAATTTGATATTTGACCATAAGATTGGACAAGAGAATTAAAATCATGAAAATAGATTTGATTCTCTTGAAAGCAAGAAATATAGTTGTTCTTAATGGATTTTGCTAATATATCAATCATGAAAATTGGTTGGTTGTTAGTTTAAAATACACTTTTGTTCTTCGAAAGAAGGCATTCGTTGTAATTGTTTATTTGATTTTTAAGAGTTTAACACCCATGACTTAGAGAAGATTAGTTTTATTGTATCCATCATTGTGAAAAATTACAATCCCAATGGTTTATTTATATTGTGAATTTTAGTCAAAAGTCATTCTATCAACAATTGTCGTTTTAGCTAATCATCATAGTAAAGAGAGAATGATAGTCATAACAAAGTTTTTAGGAGAATGATAGTTTTTACTGTGCAATAATATTGTACACTTACGGGCCTAACACAAGTCCTTTTATAGAGAAAATTCAAAGTCATTAGGGTTTCTAATCGTTGTTCTGATTGCATGAAGTCATTAGGGTTTCTAACTGTTGTTGTGATTGCATGAAGTCATTAGGGTTTCTAACTGTTGTTGTGATTGCATGAAATCAGCATGTAAAATAATAACTTGTATCAAATCTTTAGAGATTTTGAATGAGCATTAAAAACTTGTCCAGATTTGTCTTCATATTGATTCAGTGTATCTTGATGGAAGCGTCTGGAAAATCAGAGGATTACCTTTTCAGGGGATGTCATGCATTTCTTAAGTCCAATGATAAGTGTTATTTGATGAGCAAAGGATGTTGAGATGTTGACTTCTTCATGACTTCTAGGCTCAATTGTTTGACTTAAGAAAGTTGGCTTTATTAAAGTGTTGACTAGATGATCAACTACTCTTTCAAATTTATCAAACATGGAATAATCAGAGTGAATTGGTATTATCAGATCCATTAGAGGTGTGCTGATAGCGCATGTATTAGAGTAAATACATCTTTAACAAATTCTTCAGAGCATTGCCTTGATTTGTTCATTTATCTTCTCGATTCATCAGACGATGCAGCGTAAAGTCTTTAAAACTTATAACTAAGGGTTTGCACACTTAAATAATTTCATTAGCGTAATAAATTGTTCCCACGAAATAATTTTTGTTATCATCAAAATAATGAAGCGTCGTTGTTCTTCAAATCTACTTGATTATAACAATAGAAACGAAGAGAAAGAAATAATTACACAAATAGAGACCTATTGAGTCTTCAATCGCTTGTTCCCAAGGTTGAACCTTCAATTATTGGTGTTCCGTAGTGTTTTGCCATCTTTCTAAAGCTACCTAGGTCCAAGAATAATCTAAAATTCGGAATTTTTCTTAAATATTGTTTCTGGTCGACTGGTGAGACGAAAATCGGTGTAGAAAATTAATATTGGTCACTTGGAGAAGCACCATGTTGGCTGAGCGAAAATGGGCAAAACTAGAAATAATTTTTTTGTATTATTTCGTTAGGTGAGATAGCATTCTCGCCTAGCGAGCCTAGCTGAATAAAAATGCCTTTTTCACCTTTTTTATTATGAATTAAGATATGGTGTCTTCATAAAAGTTGTATTTAAAGACCTTAGCTTTCATTTACATTTGATTTGACTCCATTTAGACATCTATAATTTTGTATATTATTAAAATACCTCACGGAGATGGGTTGTTTTGTCATCAAAGTTCAACAATGCGAAAAACCAATGAATCAAAACAAAACTACAAAAAGTGTATGTTTAATCATGGAAATGAAAACATAATCACCTTAGATGACTTTGATATCAAAAGTAAATTAAATGTAATAATCTACATACTGACTCAAAAGACTCAAAAATATCCATTTGGTGATGAACTATCATAAGGTAAGAGTGGGTTTAATTGAATTGAATCATGAGTATGAATGAGATAGGACGAATCATAATGTCTTATTTCGCAACTGTTTGGGGATGACAAATGTTGCACCCTATTAAGGGTAATCAATAAATTAATTATGACATATGATTAATTAGTAATAAAATGAATTAAAAAAAAAAGGTTTAAATATGTTTTTGTTCCCTGTAAATATAACAGTTTTTAGTTTTAGTCCCTGTAAAAATTTTTTGTTAAGATTTCATCCCTGTAATATCAGAAAAAATTATTTTTGGTCCTTAACGTCAAGTGGACGTTACAAAAAACGTTAATTGACAAAGGGAAACATGGACCCGACGTTTAAATATGTTTTTGTTTCCTGTAAATATAACAGTTTTCAGTTTTAGTCCTTAAAAAATATTTGTTTGAATTTCATCCCTGCAATATCCAAAAACTTTATTTTTGGTCTTTAGTGTCAAAAAATAGACGTTACAAAAACGTGAGGCGACAAATAGAGGAAAATGAGTGTGCGTGTGTGAGCGGGTGCGTGCGTGCGTGCGCGTGTGCGTTTGCTTTCATGTGTGTGCGTGTGTGTGTGTTATGTCATTCAAAAAAAATTGTAGCTTATGTTCTCAAATTAAAAATAAATAAATCTAGTTTCATCTACAAATTTGATATGACCTTCAAATATAACCTTTTTCATGTTTAATCAATTCAATATTAGAAGGTCCAAATCCATCTAGCATCTCAGTCAACCATGATTAAATATACAAAAACATTGAATTTTGATTTTTTTTTTTTAGTAGTTAGTAAACAATTTTATATAATGTTATTTGATAAATAATTGAAATTGACTTTCAACAAAACGTTTCAAGTTTTCACAAATAAATACACATCAATACTAAATTTAATTTGAAAATTCGGTTATCCTTAAAACTATTATTTTACTTTTAATCTTCCTTCACAAATTTATAATGACAATACTTATAACAACCCGATTTTTTTTATAAAAAAAAAACAAAATCAAATCCATAAATAAAGAAATAGCTTTGGATAAAAATATTTAAGTCGTAACACAACGACAAAAGTCAACAATAATTGCAAACAGCGGAAATAGTATTGAAATGAAAGTCCAAAGTATTTAAACAGAAGAATACACCGTGGCTATGAGACCTATCAGACATAGCTCATACCCCTGGGGTATTCTCGGCAGACACCTGTACAAAAGCACTGCCCTAAGAATTTTAACTTCTCCACGTCACATCAAAAAAAATGTTACAAGGACCCCTCAAAATAAAAGTCAGGCTGACAATAGAGGTATAGGTACAGTCTTCGAAAATGAAATAAATACAACCACAAAAGAAAGACACCTAGCCCCTATACAGCCATCTAACCTGATCATGCTACAAAAAACTATACAACCCGGGTGGTCTCCATGCGCCCCGCAAAAACCTCCTGACACAGCTTCGATCAAGTATGACTAACTACCTTCCCATCTCCAGGGTTCTAACCGCTAGGACGGTCCTGATCCTCAAATGAGGGAAAAGCCCAGATTTCCACAATAATTGTAAAGGGTCACCAACCGAAATTAACAAATATCACATATCATTTAAATTTTAGATGCACAAAATAACCTTTCAACTTAGCATACATCTAGAAAAGGTTTTCATATACCAAACATGCATAATCAAAATTGAAAAATGAAGTTTTGGACAAAACTGCACTGTCGTATTCGAATACAGCATATTGTATTCGAATACAGGGTTATTTCACAAGTTAGTAGCAGAAACAACACAACTGTATTCGAATACAGCCTCCTTGTATTCGAATACAGATGCGAAAACAGTGAAAAATCCAGCACATTTGTATTCGACTACAACCTCCTTGTATTCGAATACAAATGCGAAGCCAGTGCCAAAAACTTGATATATGTATTCGACAACAACATCCTCGTAGCCGAATACAAGTGCGAATTCACAAGTCAGTAGCAAATACATCATATTTGTATTCGACTACAACCCTGTTGTATTCGAATACAACTGTGAAAATGACACATTTTCAGTTTTGAAAACATTTCGAAATCATTCCAACACTTTCAACACCAAGTCAATCAATCACAAACATCAAATACGGCACAATCACAAACAACAATCGAGTATGTATATACAATCATCATAGTATATCAAACATGACTCGCGTGCCAAGCACCCGAATGCAATGCGTATATGCCAATGCACATGATTCCGGAATGACAATGCAATGCGTAAATCATAATTGTACCGCCTATCACAGGCCTAAGTACTAATTACCGAGGTGCAGTCTCTCACAGGCTAGCACGATTTACTAAAGTGTCGCCTCTCACAGGTCTTACACTGTTTTCTAGAGTGCAATCGCTCACAGATCAGCATATTTTAAAGTGCCATCTCTCACAGATCAGCACGACGTGATAATCCCCGCAAGGATAAGATGAACCAACAATTCACATGGCATCATCGCGTGGCCCATCTGGTCACCACTATCACCATGACCCATCCGATCACCATGTACTATGAAATGCATGAACATACTCTAACTCTTTTCACCACAACCATTAAGTAAATGCAACTACTAAAAGATTCCTCATTTTTAACACTCATTTAACACAAATGATTTTTCAAATTCAACACAGAGCATACTCAAACATATTAACTCATAGTCCAACAATTCACACCAAATCATATCAATTCGTTTTTCCACAAAATCCACACATAAAACACATCTTAAAATTCATAATATTAATTATGAACACATCAATCACACCAAACATGAATCACCACAACCCACACCTGAAACTCATCAAATTCAACTTCCGCAATTTCACCCATAAACACATTAAATTCATTTTCCAAAAAACTACACCTCAAACACATCAAATTTATTTTCCAAAATTTTCAACCATAAAACACCAAATCAAAACTTCAAATTGTTAAGCATAAACCACCAAATTTCTTTTCCACAACTTCACATATAAGGTCCTAAACGCAACCTAAAAGTTTGGAAGGAGCCATTACCTTAACGATAGTTTTAACAACCGATTACAGCAAAGTTGGCTCACTAGCAACGTAACGTGGCAAGGGGCAACTTTCCCTTTTGTCACTTCGCGGGAGGAAGTTTAGATCTAGGTGGAAAGTGAGGTTTTGTGTTTTGTGGTTTTGAAAACTGCTAACACTTGGTTTTCGAAAAGAACAGGGGAAAGAAGAAGAGGAATACGCGAGCAGAGAGGGAAAAATGTTTTTTCTTTTTGTTTTCTTCCTTTCTCACACACACACACACACACACAAACACACATATATATATATATATATATATATATTAAACCAAACCAACAAATTTATAAAACTCTCACACACACATCTCAACTATTTTGATAAAAATATCTACTCTCGTTGCAACTCAATTGACAGATAAAAATTTTCAGCAACCAGAGATAGTTTTAACAAAATTGACCAGTAATAAATTCTTCGTAATGTAAATAAATTATTTTTTGACAAATTATTTTAAACGGGTCTCAAAAGATATTTTTGGAATTTAACACACAAAATACTAATTAAATTGGCTAAAATGCCTCATAATCCAACATAAAAATACACAAAAATACAAAAATTACAAATTAAAACTAAGGGTCTTACATTCTACCCCCCTAAAATTAGTTTCGTCCTCGAAACTACACGTCGATAAACAACTCAGGGTGTTGTTCTCTCATCTTGCTCTCCAATTCCCAAGTCGCATCTCCCGTGGTTTGGTTCCAAATCACTTTGACCAACAAAAAATCTTTGTTCCTCAAGCGCTTAATCTTCCTATCATCAATCCTCACAGGTAGTACTTCGAATGACAAGTTATCCTTTAGTTGAATTGTGTCTGGTTCAATCACATGCGACGGATCTGAAATGTATTTCCTTAATTGTAACACACGAAACACGTCGTGAATATTGGATAGTATCGGAGGCAAAGCAATCCGATAAGCTACCAGTCCGATTCGTGCAAAAATCTGATATGGTCCAATAAATTTATGAGTCAATTTCTTTGATTTCAAGGCTCTACCAACTCCAGTCGTAGGTGTGACTCTCAGAAACACATGGTCACCCTGCTCGAATTCTAGAAATTTGGGACGCTTGTCCGCATAACTCTTTTGACGATCTTGTGAAATCTTCATTTTCTCATTTATCTTCTTTACCTTATCTGTAGTCTGTTGTACCATCCCTGGTCCTACAATCATACTTTCACCGTCCATATACCAACACAAAGGCGTTTGACACTTGCGCCCATACAAAGCCTCATATGGTGGCATTCCAATACTTGTGTGAAAATTATTGTTGTAGGTAAACTCAACCAACGGTAGTACATCATCCCAACTTCCTCTATCTTCCAATACACATGCTCTCAATAAATCTTCCAAAGACTGCTTTGTTCTCTTAGTCTGTCTGTCCGTTTCAGATGGTAAGCTGAACTCAACCTTAGTTTCGTTCCCAACGTGTCATGCAATACTCCCCAAAAGTGCGACGTGAATTTCGGATCACGGTCTGATACAATACTCGACGGTACTCCGTGTAATCTCACAATCTCAGCAATGTAGATTTCTGTTAGCTTATCTACCTTATAGGTGGTCTTCACTGGTGAAAAGTGTGCGAATTTATTCAATCGATCCACTATCACCCATATAGAATCATTCTTTCTCGTTCTCGGCAATCCAGTTATAAAGTCCATGGAAATATTGTCCCACTTCCACTCAGGAATATCTAAAGGTTGCAACATTCCAGCAGGCCGTTGATGTTCCACTTTTGCTTTCTGGCAAGTTAGACAAGTTGACACATACTCCGCCAGATGCCTCTTCATTCCGGGCCACCAATAATTCTGCCTCAAATCCTGATACATCTTTGTCGCTCCAGGATGAATACTCAATTTACTCTTATGAGCCTCATCTAAAATTGTTTTCGTCAGATCTGCAACTTCTGGTACATAAATTCTCCCATTACATCTCAAAATATTATCTGGCCCAATCTTAAACTCAATTGTTTTCCTTTGCACTATTAGGTTCCTCTTCTCTATAATTAAAGCGTCATTTTGAAAATTCGCAATGTCTTCAAGTAGTTCACTCGAAATCTTAATCATTCCAAATTTCAAAATTCCCGGTGCAAACTCTACGTTCAAGTGTAGGTCTCTAAATGCTTCCCACAACTCTTGTTGTCTAGCCATCACTATTGAAGACACTGATACACTCCGTCTACTCAACGCATCCGCCACTACATTGGCCTTTCCAGGGTGGTACTGCAATGTGAAAGCAAAATCCTTGAGAGTTTCCATCCATCTTCTCTGACGCATGTTCAATTCCTTCTGATCAAACAAGTATTTCAAGCTTTTATGGTCACTGAACACTGTGAACGTGTGTCCATATAGGTAGTGCCTCCAGATCTTCAATGCACAAACTACAACAACAAGCTCTAAATCATGAGTACGATATTTCCTTTCATGAATCTTCAATTGCCTTGAGGCGTAAGCTACAGCTTTCTTGTGTTGCATCAGAACACATCCCAAACCTTGGTGAGACACATCACAGTAAACCTCATACGGTTCTTCTGGTTGCGGTAAGATCAAAACTTCTGAGTTCGTCAACTTTTTCTTTAATAAATGAAAATTTTCCTCACACTTCTCCGTCCATGCAAACGGTTGATCCTTTCTAGTAAGTTGTGTCAACGGAGCTACAATCTTCGCAAAATCTTCAATAAACCTCCTGTAGTAACCTGCCAGTCCTATAAAACTTCGTATGTCAGTGACGGTCTGAGGTTGTTTCCAAGCAAGAACTAACTTAATCTTTGCCAGATCCACAGTGATTCCTTCCTTAGTTATCACATGACGTAAGAAATTCACTTCTTCCAGCCAAAACTCACACTTCGACAAATTGGCATACAATTGCTTCTCGCGTAAGATTTCAAGAACTTGGCGTAAATGCTCTTCATGTTCTTCCTCAGTCCTTGAATAAATCAATATATCATCAATGAACACCACAACAAATTTATCTAGAAACGGACTAAAGATCTTGTTCATGTAATCCATAAAAATTGTTGGTGCATTGGTGACTCCAAATGGCATGACCAGATATTCATAATGTCCATAACGAGTTCTGAAAGCAGTTTTCTGAATATCTCCTTCTCTTACTTGGATCTGATGGTAACCCGACTTCAAGTCAATCTTTGAAAATACCGCGGCTCCTCTCAACTGATCCATCAAATCATCGATGCGTGGCAAAGGATAACGATTCTTAATAGTCGCCTTATTAAGCTGCTGATAATCCACACATAAGCGTGAGCTCCCGTCTTTCTTCTTAACTAGCAACACCGAAGCTCCCCAAGGTGATACACTTGGTCTAATAAATTTCTTCTCTAACAAATCTTCAATTTGGCCTTTGAGCTCATTTAATTCTAATGGCGACATTCGATACGGCGAAATCGAAATTGGTGCGGTTCCTGGGGGCAAATTAAGGAAAAATTCCACCTCTCTTACCGGTGGTAATCCTGGAATTTCTGTTGGAAATACGTTCAGGTACTCCTGGACAAGCACCACGTCTTCTATTTTCACATTTTTCTTTGCCTCCACGTTAGCCAAAGACAAAAACTCATGAGTTCCTTCTCTTAGGGACACTTCGAGTTTGTTAGCGGCTAGATACTTAACAACTCCTGGTTCGGGAAAAAAACCAGTTTGCGAGCACAATCCCTTGAAAACCAGTAGCCCTAGTTGCATTCACAACTGGTTCCACCTTCGGAGCTTTACAATCCCTTGAAATGTGCCCTGGTTTCTGGCAATTGTAGCAAATGGGACTGTTAGAGTTACAAGCATTAGGATAATTCCCCTCTTCCCCACATCGGAAACATCGAGTCACTTGCCCCACTTGTCTTCCAAAGTTCTGGTTCCCCGGGTGATTCTGACCCATGTTGTTGTTCTGCGGTCGATTATAGGGTTTAGCAACTTGTTTCCTTTTGTTGCCCTAATAACTCACCCGACTAGGCCCTCCTGAATTAAAATTCCCTCCTCGGCTAGCTCTCCTATTCTTCATATCCTCAACTTCTCTACATTTTTCCACAAGAACTTGGAAACGTTGAATTCCCAAGGGTAAGACAGAGTCTTGAATCTCGTATTTCAATCTAGCATGGAAACGATGACACATGAATGGTTCATCAACCTCTTCATAGAAAAATTTGAAATGCCTTGACAAGGACTCAAACTTAGCGGCATATTCGACCAAGGTCATATTCCCCTGATGAAGTTTTAGAAAATCATCACCCAGCTTAGTCCTGGTGCTCATTGGGAAATATTTGTCTAAAAACTTCCTTTTGAATGATTCCCAGTTCACCTTCTCGTGAGCTGATCCCATCAATAGTCTTGTACTCCTTCACCAATCCTCAGCATCCCCTAGCAGCAGATAAGTGGCGTAGTTGACCTTCACTCCTGCCTGAGAGTTAATCATCTCAAAGATCTTTTCCACTTCTTGGATCCAATGATCCGCTTTCTCTGAATTCTCATCACCCTTAAAATTGGGAGGATTGTAATGACGAAAGTCCTCTAATCCCCTTGACTCAGCGGCACGGATCTCTCTTTCCCTTTTCTCTAGATCCCGCAGAGTCTTGGCAGCAGTTTGTGCAGCAACAGAAGCAGTCATGTTATTCATAGCTTCCGCCAGTTGGTCATCTCTATCAACAAGACCGTTGGAGCGTCATTCCTTCTTGGTGGCATGGTTTTCTACAAAACCAGCATCAAGAAGATATCTCAACATTACTTTGAAAAAACTTCCAAAAATAATTCCGACTACACCAACACGAAACTACACCGAACCCGAAAACTCGGACAAATCACCACGACGCATGATCAGATAACAACCCCCAACCTACAGGTTGACCTACAATCTATAACCAAAAGCTCTAATACCACAATTGTAACAGCCCGATTTTTTTTTTAAAACAAAATCAAATCCATAAATAGAGAAATCCCTTTGGATAAAAATATTTAAGTCGTAACACAACGACAATAGTCAACCATAATTACAAACAGCGGAGATAGTTTTGAAATGAAAGTTCAAAGTATTTAAACAGAAGAATACATCGGGGCTATGAGACCTATCAGACATAGCTCATACCCCTGGGATATTCTCGGCAGACACTTGTACAAAAGGACTGCCCTAAGAATTTTAACTTCTCCACGTCACATCAAAAAAAATGTTACAAGGACCCCTCAAAATAAAAGTAAGGATGACAATATAGGTATAGGTACAGTTTTCCAAAATGAAATAAATACAACCACAAAAGAAAGACACCTAGCCCCTATACAACCATCTAATCTGATCATGCTACAAAAAACTATACAACTCGGGTACAAGTGCGATTACAAGTGCGAATTCACAAATCAGTAGCAAATACAACATATTTGTATTCGACTACAACAAATATTTTCGAAATCATTTCTAACACTTCAAAATCATTCTAACACTTTCAACACCAAGTCAATCAATCACAAACATCAAATACGACACAAAGTCAATCAATCACAAACATCAAATACGACACAAAAAACAATCGAGTATGTATATACAATCATCATAACATATCAAACATGACTCGCGTGCCAAGCACCCTAATACAATGCGTATATGCCAATGCACATGATTCCGGAATTCCAAATCAAAACCCCCCTCGAAGGGCCGTAAATCATAATTGTACCGCCTATCACAGGCCTAAGTACTAATTACCGAGGTGCAGTCTCTCATAGGCTAGCACAATTTACTAAAGTGTCGCCTCTCACAGGCCTTACACTGTTTTCTAGAGTGCAATCGCTCGCAAATCAGAACATTCTAGAGTGCAATCTCTCACAGATCAGCACGACACGATAATCCCCCCAAGGATAAGATGAACCAACAATTCACATGGCATCATCTCGTGGCCCATCCGGTCACCACTATCACCATGGCCCATCCGGTCACCATGTACTATCAAATGCATGAGCATACTCTGACTCTTTTTACCACAACCATTAAGTAAATGCAGCTATTAAAAGATTCCCCATTTTTAATACGAATTTAACACTAATAATTTTTCAAATTCAACACAGAGCATACTCAAACATATTAACTCACAGTCCCACAATTCACACCAAATCATATCAATTCGTTTTTCCACAAAACCCACACATAAAACACATCTTAAAATTCATAATATTAATTATGAACACATCAATCACACCAAACATGAATCACCACAACCCACACCTCAAACACATCAAATTCAACTTCCGAAATTTCACCCATAAACACATTAAATTCATTTTCCACAAATCTACTCCTTAAACACATCAAATTCATTTTCCAAAATTTTAAACCATAAAACACCAAATCAAAACTCCAAACTGTTAAGAATAAACCACCAAATTTCTTTTCCACAACTTCACATATAAGGTCCAAAATGCAGCCTAAAAGTTTGGAAGGAGCCCTTACCTTAACGATAGCTTTAACAACCGATTACGGCACCGCGATAAATTCCGGTAAAACTTAGCTCGCGTCGTCGTTTCCAAAGTTGGCGCACTAGCACCGTAACGTGGCAAGGAGCAACTTTCCCTTCTGTCACTTCGCGGGAGGAAGCTTAGATCTAGGTGGAAAGTGAGGTTTTGTGTTTGGAAGTTTTGAAAACCGCTAACACTTGGTTTTCCAATAGAACAGAGGAAAGAAGAAGAGGAATACGCGAGCAGAGAGGAAAAAATGTTTTTTCTTCTTGTTTTCTTCCTTTCATACATACATACATACATACATACATATATATATATATATATATATATATATATATATATATATATATATATATATATATATATATATATATATTAAACTAAACCAACAAATATATATATATATATAGATATTTTGATAAAAATATCTACTCTCGTTGCAACTCAATTGACAGATAAAATTTTCAGCAACCAGAGATATTTTTAACAAAATTCACCAGTAATAAATTTTCCGTAATGTAAATAAATTACTTTTCGACAAATAATTTTAAACGGGTCTCAAAAGATTTTTTTGGCATTTAACACACAAAATACCAATAAAATTGGCTAAAAAGCCTTAGAATTCAACATAAAAATACACGAAAATACAAAAATTACAATTTAAAACTAAGGGTCTTACAATATTCAATATCATTATTAATAGCTAAAACAAATTAGTGGTAGTTTTATTATGTTACCAAAAAAAACATTAATTTTAGACCCAAAATCTTCTTTTTAATACTCTTCGATGTTCCTCACTTACCAAGTTATGACTAATTTTTCAACTAAAAACAGTTGACAAGCGACAATAGTGCAAACAAATAAATAAATGATGTTTATGAAAGAAAATAACTTTCATTTCACGTTGGCATATTTAACATTATTAGTTACATGTAACATTATTAATTACAAATGCACAAAGGTTATTCAACAAAAACAATTATGACTAAGTTTTCAACTAAAACAGTTGAGGAACAACAATGATGCAAACAAATCAAAATTTAACGTGTAGACAAACAAATAAATGATGTTCATGGAAAAAAAATCATTTTCATTTCACGTTGGGATATTTTAAATTTTAATATTCTCCTAAATTTTGAAGTTGATAATTAATTATATCGTTAGTTATACTAAACATTTATATTTTCATTTATTTATTTTTGTAGTGAAAAATAATTATATATTAATAAAGCAAAAATACATATACACATATAAAAATATATCGCTCAACGTGTGAGTTACAATCTAATTATTAATTAGTATTAATTCCAATTGAACAACTTGTTAATATCCATAATAACTATAAGACTTAATTGCGGTTTTGGTCCCTCTATTATTACTAATTCACGGAATTAGTAATAATAGTCATTCTATTTTAAAAGTCGACATTTTGGTCCTTCTCTCATATTTTTGAACTAAAAAATGACGATTTGATATATTTTTAATGACGTGACATACAATTCTATAATATAGAACCATCTAGATGCATTAATTATTCATATATCATTAATTAAATTAACAATATGAAAAAATTCCGAAGTTGAAATCTAAGTTTTTATGACGTTTTATTTCAATTTCATAAGTATTAATCATTCTACAACATTCTATCATATGTCACTTATTTAAAACATCTCACATCATCATTACGATGATGTAGTTCAAAAATATGAGGGAGAGACCAAAACTTCGAATTTTAAAATAGTTAGATCAATTTCGTGAATCAGTAAAAATAGAGAGACTAAAATTGCAATTAAGCCTAACTATTACCAATTGGGGTACTTGCTATGGGTACCTAAATGAAGATGGCATGCATTAAAATATAAGATAATGTGCTTATGAGTATTTATTCTACTTACTTCATATTGAAAACGTGATATTAATATACTCACCCTACTTTTTGTTTGTTTTTGCCGCTACGATGATGTAGTTGTTCCCCTGGATTTAGTAAATTGTTGATCATCATGAATTAGGAGAACTATGGTCTTAAGAAATAGATTGTTTGTACAGTTCTGGATTCCTCGTCAGATAGTGACACTGGGGTAGTGTAATTCATTAAAACAATCTCTTTACTTAACAAGGATTTTGTGTATTTTATATTTATGTGACAATAATATGATGGCTTAATCTATGTTTATTTTTTACTTAATTGCAGTTTGAGTCATTTTATTTTTACCAATTCACGAAATTAGTCGTCATATTTTAAAATTCGACAGTTTCGATCAATTATTCTGATTTTTAACTAAAAAATACCGACGAGACATGTTTTAAATAATGTGAAATATAATAAGATGATGTAGAATGATTAACATCCCTGAAATTGCAATAAAAGCCTCTAAATAATAACTTTTAAATTTGAAAAAATTTCATTTTTGTAATTTAATTAATGGCATATGAATAATTAATGCATCTAGATGGTTCTATATCATTCATAAAATCGTATGTCACATCATTTAAAATATATCAAATTGTCTTTTTTTATTTCAAAAATGAAAGGGATGAGCCAAAACTGTCGATTTTTAAAATAGGGGAGATCAATTTTGTGAATTGGTAAAAATAGAGAGACTAAAACTGCAATTAAACATTTGTTTTTTAAATAAAGGTTGAATCCTTATCCACTTCCATGCCATTTTACAAAAACTAATTTCAGTATTTCACTATATATATTTCTAGGCTTAGGGTGCTAGAATGATCTCTAGAGTTCCCTTCATGACCCAACAGTGATATTAGAGTTGATGATTCGACAAAGGTGATTGATTACCTCCTTACATCGAACGTCTTTCTAACAATAGGGTGGTCAGGCGGCGTGTTCCTTTGATGAATATGTGTGTTAAAAGTAGTGCAAGTTTATATCAATGAAATATTTTTGGATGAGTCACACTTGAGGGGAGATTGATGGTATGTCAAGTGCGAGTGAGAATCTTACATTGGATAAAAAAAGAATATTGAACACATTATATCAGAGAAGACCCTTATTCCTAATACCCTAAGATTTTGAGTGAGATGTAGTATCCAATCCATTTATGTAGTTATTATTAATTCAATGTGATGATTCATTGAGGTCCCCTGATAACCCAACATCTTCATTACTAAATGATATGTCTGACTTCAAGAACATTTTGTTGTTATGAGCACACTCAAAGATTACAGCAAAATTATCAAATCTCCTGCGTAACGCCTTGTCTTCCCTAAGTGTCCATTATAATTAAGGCTTGTACTAGCTAGTTCAAGCAATTAGCAAGTCTTTGCTTCCTCTTAGAAGCACATCCCATCATTTGAGACGCTCAAGCATGTAGGGAAGACTACATTGATGTCCATTTTGTGTAGCGCTCCAAATAAAAGGATCGTTAGTCACCGAAAGAAATGGTGCACTTCCAAACAACATATAGCAATTTATGTTTCACGAAAAAAAAAAAGAAGAATTTTACTCAATTGGAAACTCAGAGACAAGCTCTGATACTAGATGATGTGGATTTGAGTGTTTTCCACATGAGATGAAAGATCTACCAAGTGATTTGTTCACATAAAGTAACAAATGAAAAGAGAAAATAAACAAAAGATGAATTAGGTTGAGAAGATGAAGAAGGCATCACAATAAATTATTATAGATAAACCAATGTGGAATCGCCACAATAGTAAGGAAACCATTGATAAGATTCAAACAAGTTCTACTGTAAGAACTCAAAAGAGAAAATACATCTCACTCACAATTATCATTAGAGAAATTCTAATTCATTTCAAACATGTCTCAATGAGACTACAAATGCATATTTATACTAAGAATGTCTCTAAACCTAAATGGGTCATAAATGACATTATTCTGTAGCCCTCTTACATCATATTTTTTCTAAACTAATTAAATGCAAGGAAGTAACGTATGTTCACTTATACATGACATTAATTAAATCTAAATAAAAACTATTACAATTCCAAATTAAAGCAAACTAAAATTTATTAAAAATTAGATTACAATAAATATGAATCATCTTCGTGCTCTTGAAGTTCTTATCCATGGGATTGCCCTACAAGAATGATTTGATAAGGACCTCCTTGTCTCCCTTCAACTATGAGGGCCTATTCTAAGAGAATTGCAACACCTAACTCTCCATTTGATGAAAATGAATAAATTCTTTCTTCTTCTTCGCACTATATATGAAAATCCAAGATATTTTCTAGTTCCCATAACAAGCCATATCCCAAGCACTAAAGCTACCATGATTCTCTACGCCAACGTTTTTAGCAAAGAATATTTTTTACTTTGAGAAATTAATCACTGGACCCAATGTTGCCTCATATTTTTTAAGGATATTTTGCGTTAGTTTCAATTTTACGTCGTTTACCCTTTAAAATAGAAAATAATCATATGCAAATAATAAATGGGTTAGAATTGGAGGGTGAGAACAATTTTAATTTTGAATGAATTTGATTTTTTTATAAAATCAAATGACATGCAAATGCATCACTATAGAATCATCAATCCAAACTAGTTGGAACCTCTGACCTTAATAATCAGATGGATCATACTAATACATTAATAAGATAGGCAAAAAGAAAATGGGAGAGCGTAAACCAAACCCATACATAAACAAAGAAAGAGCAATCAACAAAATCTAAAGCTCGTAGGACATAGCTGATTGCAACCAAAAAAAAAGTCTTCATATATGAATATATAGAAGGATACGTGACCAACGAATATTCATTTGGGAAGTTAGAGTCGTGCAGTTAACCTAACGATTCTTCAATTGTGACATATATCTATCTTGTAGTTCAAAACACATCGACCTACAACGAAGTGTCACACTCTAAACACATATTACACCAACCTTTTCTAAACGTTGTCTCAATAGAAATATAGCTCCCAAAAAAAATAGCATGAATTGTGAAAGTAATACTTATTTTTTTTAAAAGAAAAACAACCGACGATATATAGCTCCAATCCACCTACCACAAATCCCTATTTCTCAGCCAAACTTAGCTTTAAGAATCATGGTTGAACTTAAGAAAGAGAGAAATAATTAAAAAGAAAAATCAAACTTGAAATTATTATGCGAATAATTGTTATACAATTAAAGTATGATGCACTTTTATACAGTGCTTTTAATATAACTAACATAACAAATCATAAGTATCCTTTAACTAACTCTAAGAGTCTTCGCAAGTTGAAGTGTGTAACAACATTTCCAACTTGGGAAGAACAATAGAATACAAGAAAAAGAAAAATACAATGTAATTAATGAAAGAAAATTACAAGAAAAATAATACAAGTCGTAATCACATTGGCTAAGCAACAAAATTCATGTAGAAAGTGATAGCGGTCGAGGTGCATAACTCTCGTCGAAGTCTTTGGTCTACTTTAAGCTAACTTCAAAATATTTCGGTGTCTCCACGGCACTCACTCCAATCTAAAATCAAGAATCTCAATCTTAGATCTTCAAATGCCAAATTTGGTCAACAAAACTTAATTATGGAAGCACAAGTCAAATGAGAAATGTCTAATTAATATCATAGGGTAAAAAAACAAAGAAAATGATAATTGTTTTACTACTATATGCTAGAAGCACAAGGAGAAAACTAACAATGGCTAAAAAGAATGAAATTATAGTGAAATATATCACTAAAGAAGATAATGACTAATGTACTACCAAACTTTCAAAGAGTCGCATCATAAATCACAAAGCATTTTTAATCTTGAATATTCAAATATTATACAACCAAGTTGAGAAAGAATGAAGAATCACAAATTTGGATTCAAAATGAGGAAGAAAGCATAAAGAAAATTTGGAAAAAGAATGGAGCAGAATAATTATTATTGTTTTAGTACGACGTTGGTTTGGTTTCATGTCATGGTTTAACATTCATATGGTTCATATTGATGCGTTACCTCCAATCCAATGCAAACTCAATTAATAATTTTGTATCGTCAATCTTACACACCTTAAGTCATATATATGTATTCAAAATACTTCAATTGTCATTTTTATAAATTTTATCTTATTCGTATGTTTTTTTTCCATTTTACGCTATTAACCTAAAGGGTGTAAGTTTATTAATAGATTCTATCTTTTTTAGTTTTAGTAACTTTAAATTTATATTTGATCAATGCAATCTAACTATTTGAATGAATCGATATTTTTTATGTAAGAAATTGAATTTTCAAGTATAGCGAATTATTGATTTATTTTTTACACCTTAATTTTAAGGAAAAATTATAATTATCTCCCCTAAAGTCTACTTTAAGCACAAATCTCCCCTGCCGTTTGTTTCCGTCCATCCAGTCATTATTTGTAAGTTGCTTTCACATTTCCACCCTTTTTTGTTTTGTCCTCTGCGTAATTGTATCATTTTCACCCTTTTGGCTCAAATATCTGTATTCTTTAATCTCAACTTCTCAGATTGATGCCTTCCTTAATTTTTGTTTTAAAATTTCATTTTGGATGTAGGGATAAAAAATAGGGAACAATAACTATGATAAATAATTAACCTGATATAATAAATCCACCGCACAAATTTGAGACAACCAACTTAAATGGTTTAAGTTAGACATGTCATCAAACACATTATGAGCATTAGAAAATACAAATTTATAAAAACTCATATATATTTCAGGGTCTAATATGACTAGAGACTATTTAGCCCCAATTTTGAGAATGGGCAAAGAATTTGGATTGAAAATACAGACTATGCATCAGTCACCTTCAATTCCATCATATTAAAACAGGAAAATGAAATAAAACTAAATAAATTCAAACATTAAACTTATATCAATGGTAAACCAGTCACCCACAATTCACTTCTTTTACGTTTTGAAACTCTGCATCTAAACAAACAATTTAGAAACATTGTCCAAACGCTGCGGGCACATCTACTCAAATTTGATGTTTTTTTTTAATGTATTTTCTTTAAAATTTTAATATAAATTTCTATTTTTTATTATTTCTAATTGTCATCATTTATAATAATAATAATAATAATAATAATTATAATAATAATAATCATTATTAATCTATTATTTATTACAACTATTATTATTATTATTGTTATTATTATTATTATTATTTATAATTAATTAATAATAATAATAATCATTATTATTATTTATTAATGTATTATTAATTAATTAATTAATTATTATTATTATATTAATGTATTATTATTATTATTTATTAATGTATTATTATTTATTTATTTATTATTATTATTATTTATTAATTTATTAATTATTATTATTATTTATTAATTTATTTTTATTATTATTATTTATTAATTTATTATTATTATTATTAACGTATTATTATTGTTATAATTAATTATTAAAAACACCTAAAAAACACTAAAAGACAAAAAATAAAAATACACTCCCCAGTAGGAGGTCGCACCCCCAACCAGCGACCTCCCACTGGGCCTGAAAAATCCAGCCTTCAGCTGGTCGCACCCCCCCAAAACGACCTCCCACTGGCCCTGAAAATCCAGCCTTCAACTGGTCGCACCCTCCAAAACGACCTCCCACTGGACCTAAAAAATGCAGCCTTCAGCTGGTCGCACCCCCCAAAACGATCTCCCACTGGGCCCAAAAAGTAGGACAGACAGAGAAATAATTTTGGGAGTGTGGTATTTTGAGAAAAGAAAAAAAAAAAAAGAGGATATTTGGGGAAAAATTCCCAAAAAAAATATCCTAGTGGAAAAAAGTGAATTAGTTTTTAAGAGCTAAAAATATATTCATAGTAGATTAATAACCTAAAGACTCCGAGCACAACGACCGAAAAGAGGGGCAAAGAAATTACAATTAATGTTCAAAAGCAACATGTACAAAAACATAGCATACTTGTCAACAATTCACAAAATTAACCCCGAAAGATCCATCCACTTATATAAATTGCTTGTTTTTTATTGGCTGGATCGGCCCAAGGATAAGGTTGTAAGACTCCTTATTAATTATCTAGAATTAGACAATTAAATCCGTATACCTCAATAAAAAAAAATTACAGATCAATAATAAACATCACTAAAGTAACTTGCAGTTATATTTAAATAACATAGTTTACAACTCAATTTAAGAAACTGTTTAATTAAATTACAGCAGCAGTACTGAAATTATGAGACTGTTTTCTAATACATCAGGTTACATCAAATAAAAAATTAAGCATTAAGATCCAAACAGGGCTTGCAGATCATCCTCTTGTACTGGGATTGAGCATCAGTCACTTTCAACTGCTAATGTATTCAAAAATAAAAGGGGTTAGATAAAATCTCTATGGGTTTTGAAAATAAAAGGAATGGTAGTTTCAAAATATTTCTTTCATAAATATGCTTTAAAACATGAAATTATGATGCATCTCATAATAAATCTCTTAACTTCAATTTTTCATAAAAGTTTAATTGTAATCATTTTTTCATTATGATTATGAGAACTCCTGACTAGAGGCAGTGTATTTTAGAGTAACAAATCAAAGTATATGTGTCTAGAGACAGAATTAGAGGATACGTGTCGAGAGGTAGAGTCAGAGGATACGTGACTAGAGTCAAAGTCAGAGGAAAGCGTGGATTAGAGACAACTTAGTTAGAGGAAACAAAATCAGAGATAGTCGAAGGAAGCAGAATCAGAGGCAGCCAGAGGAAACAAAATCAGAGGCTGCTAGAGGAAATAGAATTAGAGGCAGATAGAGGAAAACATAATCAGAGGCAGCCTGATTAGAAGCAAATGGATCAATGGCAGTATAACTAGAGGCAAAAACTCTAATAAGAGGCAAGATCATTAGAAGTATACGGATTAGAGGCAACATGACCAGAGGCAGATTCTTATCAGAGGCAACATGATCAGAAGCATATATATGGATCAAAGGCAGCATGACCAGAGGCAAACTCTAATCAGAGGCAACATGAGGTTTTTGTTAGTTAAGGGTACCCGTGAGAAAGAGAAAAAGAGAAATCAAGGTGGCATGTTCTTTCTTTACCACTTAGACTTGTTAATGCTACTAATTTCCTATTCTACCATTGATCCTAATTTAATATTACTAAAAAAACAACATTAACAATTAATTAAATCCTAGAAATTCTAATTAGTACTTAAATTTTACTAATATTTCTAAGATAGTGAGAGGGTTGTTACAAAGATCACAAAAACAACCACTTTAGATCTCCATAAAAAATAAATTTTTTACTCTATCAAAAGTCCTCAAAAAAATTTATCCTTCACTCAACGAGTAGAACTCAAGTTCTCAAATTCTTTAACTCTTATATTAAAGAATTGGAGTTAAATAAACTCAAACTGTTTTCATATAATTATAAATTGTTTTCATAAATATACTAGAAACCTTATATAATATTTCAGTTGAAAAAAACTTATGAACATGTCATAAGTTATAAACTTTATCAAACCATCTTAAATATTTATGTCAGTAGATAAACTCAAATAAATCAATTTAAATAAATTGTTATTGGTTGAGCTAAATTTGGTGAGACTTGAGAGGGCTCCATTATTCTGCTTGTTCCATGTCCCTCAAGTTGTTGAATTGTTGAACAATTTGATTTGATTTTCCTCTTTGATTGGAACATTTTAACTTCCCATGTTACCATAGCAGGACTACAGTCAAAAGAAGGGAAAATAATTTATAAAGATAAAAAAGAGGTAAATATTCAATGATGATGCCACAATGATAGCGAAGGTAAATGAAATTTGTAATTGAGTTTATGGCGTCATTATATTTTTTTCTCCGTAAAATAATTTTTTTTTTTTACAAAATAATCATCTTTTTGAAAATTTGTATATGTTTGTTACTAGTTTTCTAAAAAATGAAAATTTAAATAATAATATAAAAATTAATTTTTGAGAAACTATTCTTAATATCTTCTAAAAATATCATTTTTTATTGCGACAAACAAAAAAAAAAACAGTTTTTAAAAGTCTCTAAATTATAAAATATCAAAATCATTTTTTTTAGAATGTATATAACAAACAAGTCTTTAACAATTTTAGAATTATGGGACCTCGTTGTTGTCTTTCCAGCTACATTAGGTATAACCATAGAAAGATAAAGTTACCAATCGCAAACATGGCCTTTTTCATTTAATAGTTTGATCCAACTGAAAAATTTGATCTGATGATTAGTCATCTCTCACAACTTAGTCACTCTTCCCTGTATAAGCCAAGTATCCTTAATATTCTTCCATGTAAGAAACATCTTTTCCTGTTATTATTTTTACTTCTATAATTTTTTTATTCATCTCCTATTGATTATCTCATTTTTTAATGACTTTGGATTGTCTATAGCATTGCACCGTGTGCAGCATCTACAGAACCATTGGATCAAAGTTTCTATCTATTTGAATTTAAGTTCAATGGTCTTACAGTCATGCACCGTGTGCAACACTATAGGGGTTCAAATCGTTCTTTACTTTATATATTAATTAAAAAGAGAGTTGAGAATGGATGCTGAAATTGGAGCAAAATTGTTGATGTAAAGTGTGTAAGTTTATCCAAACATTAATTTCATGAAAGTAAGTAGACTTGTGTTTCGGCTTTCATTGAACCACAATGTCACCATAACTTGAAGAGTTGAGTGGGTGGACATACTATGCCAAAGCAACATTGCAGGTTGCAAGAGAATGCAGGATTAATAATTTAGAATTCGACTAAAAGGTAAATAAAAGTTGGTCAAGATTAACTACCGCATTTCCAAACACGCTATTGGAAATGTGAATTGTTTTATATTAATATTTTAGACAAAATTACACTACAAGTTTTTTATCTTATCAATGTGTAACACTTAGGTTCTTTATATATATATATATATATATATATATATATATATATATTTCCAGTTTGAGTCCTTTCTCTTTTAAAATGTTTACAAAGTTGTTAATTTCTTAATATGTTTACAAAATTATCCTTTAAAAATGCAAACGTAGTCACTAAAAACATTGACTATTATTAATTTAATTATTAATTATCCTCCATGAACTTTCCAATCAACATTTTTAATGACCTGTTGAGGTTTTTAATGGATAATTTATAAGCAAATTAAAAGATAAAAAACATAATTGAGATGAAAAACAAATAAAAGATAACTTTGTAAACGTTCTAAAAGATAGAAGATAACTTTGTAAATATTTTAAAAGATAAATGATTTAAAAGATAAATGACCAAAATAGAATAAAAGAAAGATAAAGGACCAAATATTAAACGTAAATAAGATAAATGACATGTAGTGTTATTTTGTCTATATTTTAGTATTTAACTAAATCTTTCATATTTGGTATAACATTTAGTTTCTTGATTGATTACTTGCATAAGAAAAATATAATAGTAACTATTTGATGATATCCAAATTATACAACTCGTTTGATAAATGAGGGACTAAGAGTTGGAACGAAGGAGTTCAAACCACCCTATTTTATTTGATGTTGGCTTGGCTCAATCAAATTAAAGTTCTCAAAATTTGAGTTTTTTAGTCTGATTGAGTCGTGCCAATATCATATATTAAACGTATAATATTTCTTCTTCCACTCTTTTTCATTGTACAATTGAGTATTTCATTTTTTGTTTTGATATGTAAATGTAGTATGGCTAGATTTTCATTGCAACACTTGGATGGAAATAGAGATCTAGGGATAGAAAAATAGAAACAATAGAAAGGTACAATTTAGTGTTGTTCTGTCGTGCTTCCTCCATTCTCCTATATTATATGCTTGGCCACAGGTGGCTTTTACCTTCGACAAATATTGCCTGCTAATTAAGACATTTGAAACAAAGTTGAACTAAATAAATAAAAATATTTTATATTGGTTGATTATATCTTTCTTAAATATAATTTGAGTCTTTTACCACTATGCCAAAAAAAACGTGTGTTATATCGTTTATTTTGGTCTTTTTTAGTATTTATAAGTCATGTTAATGTTGGAGATATTAAAAGTAGGCAGAGATTTATAATCTTTTTAAGTGCTATTATAAGTGGCGTTGGATAGCATTTTTATCTGATGCGCTATTATAACTCGATATTAAACTAGATTTTAAATAAGTCTTTTATTTAATAAGTACTATTATAATATTATTATTTTTTAAATGTTTTTTTTTACCAAATAAGCTTCTATAGCCTTTTATAGTTATAACATATGTGCTATATAGCTCGATAGTATTGCTTCTGTTATATTAAAGAAGCCTATTAAGGCTTACAATAGTATTCTAAAAAAACAAAAATGAATCAAATCAACTTCTATAGCCTTTATAACCCTCTTGTTATAACAGTTCACGCTATAAGACAATAAATTAATAAAATTTTATTGTGTAAACATCATAAACTAAAACCATTGTTTTTAAAGGACAAATGCATTAATATTAAATCATCCAAAATGAGAAAATTACAACAAAAAAAAAAAATGTTCTCAGAGTATATAAATCTTTCATCCACAACAAATTATCTATCAAATTTAAAACAAATCAATTGATATCAATAGAACTGTCCACAACCTATAAGCACATTGGCGGAGCTTGATTAAAAAGTTTGGGGTGACCGACATAAAAATATAATGTATAAATTAAATATATAAATAATATTATATAGCAAAAAAATTAAGTTGTAATAAACACAAAGTGAAGTATCAAATAATTTAACTACATGACTTAAGAATACCTTAAAGTAATGCTCTACGCTCTTCAATTAACTTGAAATCATCAATAATAGACTTAGAACTGATACTTGCAGCAATTTCCCTTTCAATATAAACCGCTATGCTATCTGCCAAAAAGTCAGCTTCCATCTTGTTTCTTAACCTAGATTTAATAATTTTCATTACTGAAAAAGATCTTTCAGTTGTGGCAGTAGAAACCGGAAGAATCATGATAAGACGAAGTAGTCTATCAATTAAGTAAAGATTTTGCGTCTTTTCAGTTGCAACCAAACATGAGCACAATTCTTGGATAGTTGATAAATTCTTCAAATTTAAATCTTGACGAGCATCAGCCAAGAAATGTTGGAGTTGAAATTTCAAATTAATCTTCTCTTGCATATTGAAATCCACAAGGTAATATTTTTCAACTAGAGTGAAAATTTTTTCAATGTTAAAAGCTTTATAGTTATCCTTAGGAGCCAAAACACAACTTAGAGTTAACAAATCCATTGCTTGCTCACTAAATCTGTTATTCAACTCTTGTAATTGTTGATCAATGGCAGTAAAAATATTTCAACTCTAAAATAATGCTTATTGTAACATTTCCTTGTTAAAGACGAGAGCATCCAAATCTTGTTGTTGAATGAACATCGTTGAGATCAGGAATCTCAATATCATGTTTTTCACAAAAAGTCTTCACTTCAGTAAATAATGCATCCCAACCATCTTCTCTCAATGCTTGAATAAGAGACTTTGTTGTTCCAACCAAACACATGGCATTAACTATATCCTGAGATTGTTGCAGTAAGGCTTGACAAAGTATATCAGTTATCCCTATGATTTCTTTCATCAAAAGCAAGATAAATATAAAATCAAATGCCTTCAAATAATTATATGCACTATCAGCATCCCCACGTGTAGAATAACTTACTCTTTGATTTGTAATTTTTTTTAAAACAGTACAAGTTGCCTCATACATATTTATCAAGCTACAAATAGAAGAGAAATGTGATCCCCAACGAGTATCCCCAGCTCGTTTCAAAGTACCAATTTGATTTATACCTTTACCAGTTACAATCTCATCAATTTCTAGCAAATGTGCAATTTCCTCTAATTGAGCAGCTTGTAACTCAGCATGACGCTTAGTAGAAGAACAAACAACATTAACAACAAAAGTTAGCTTCTCAAAAAGTTTATGAATTGGAACAACTCTTGATGCAGTAACCAAAGCAAGTTGCAATCGATGAGTAACACAATGGACATAGTATGCATAAGGACAATCTTTCATAAATAGTGCTTGTAAACCGTTCCATTCTCCTCTCATATTACTAGCACCATCATACCCTTGAACACGCATGCTAGAAACATCAAGATTATGTCGAGAAAGTATATCACATACTTCTACTTTCAGAGTTAAAGCTGTAGTGTCTTTAACATGTGCTACAAAACAAAATCGGTCTTGTATTAAACCAACTTTGTTAGCAAATCTTAACACAAGAGACATTTGTTCCCTTTTTGATTCATCACGAGCTTCATCTACAACGATGCAAAATTTAGAATCCCCAATTTCTTCATAGATATGTTTTCTCACCCCTACTAGAAAGAATATGCAAGATTTCTTTTTGAATTTGATGTGAAGTATACTTGGAATTATATGGAGCATTTTCCAACACAACTTTCGCAATTTCATCATTGTAAGTTGCCAAGAGTTTTATCAATTGAAGAAAATTGCCTTGATTTCTTGACCCGCTAGTTTCATCATGTCCCCTAAAAGCACAAGCTTGAAGTGTTAACCAACGAACAGTGTCAATTGATGTCTTGAGACGTATTCGATTCTTCAAAATTTGTTCCGAGCTTTGCACTTGAAAAGTATTCCTAATATGTCCATCTTGATTCAACAAGTCTAGACAAGCTTTCATTGCATTGTTGTGTGGTGAGCAAGGATCCATCCCTATGTGCTTGAGAAAGGCACAAAATTTTCCATTTTTAATTTTCTTCCAATTTCTAAAACCCGTACCAATGAAGACATCAGATATGAGACATCCACTTGGCCTTTTGCTAAATAGATAGCATGGTAAACAATATGCAGCATCTTTAGAAGGTGAATATTCTAGCCATGAAGAAAATATGTTAAACCAAGCATATTGAAACCGTCTTGGATGAACCTCGTTTCCATATAAACGATATTCTTCTAAATTTATTTGATAAGGACCAAATTTTAGATAAGCTCTTTGTATTGCATCCAATTTATTTGGTGGATATTGCCAAATTTGAGGGCGCTTTCCGGGGTCACGTTCTAAACATTTCTCAAAGTCATCTTCGAAAACTCTAGGAACCTTGGAAAGATGATTCTCATTTTCTTCAATTCTTGGATTCTCAGATATAGTTTCAGATGTAAAAGTTATAATTTCTTCATCTCTTTCACTCTCACAAATTTTCCTCTTGAAAAAAGAATCAATTCTTTTACTCTTCTTCATTCTCACAAACTTATCTAAATCAACCAATTTAGGAAACATAAAACATCTTTTCAATGAAAACTAAACACCTTATATTATATGCAACAAAAAAACCCAAACACTTTATATGGACGTAAAATCAAACACCTTATATGCAACACAAACAAAAACTCCAAACAAACAAAACTCCAAACAAAAATCAGCACTAACATCTAACATAAAATCAACATTAACATCTTACATAAAATCAGCACTAACAGCACTAGCAGCACTAACATAAAATCAGCACTAACATCTAATTTGAAACAAACAAAAACTCCAAACAAACAAAACTCTAAATCAAAACTCCAAACTCCAAAACAAAACTCCAAATATCAATTCTGACGATAAATGAAAATCCGAAAATTAAAATCCAAACCTTTTGAGTTTTGACGATTGATGAATAGCCAAGACGGAGGCAATCTGATGCAATTTGAAGGCGGCGAGCAGATGAGCGATTTGAAGGTGGCGGCGTGATTTGGAGGCGGCGACGCGATGAGCAAATGAGTGACGCGATTTGAAGGCGGCAGCGCGATTTGGAGGCGGCGAGCAGAGGTGGTCGTGAATCGAGAGGGAGAGAGGAAGGCTGAAACTAGAAGACTGTAAGCAAGAGGGAGAGAGAGGAAGGTTGGCTGGAAGAATGAGGATACTGAATTAGGTTTAAGGCATTATTGTAATTTCTTAATTTTAATAAGGGCATTTTGGTCATTTTACCTATACATTTTTTTTTAGGGTGGCCGCGGCCTCCCCTATCCCTACAATGCTCCGCCCCTGTATAAGCACTATGTAAATCTCGTAAGTCCTTGCACACAACCAAACATATATATGCACACCAAAACGACATTAATATTTGTTCTACTCTTTCTTCTTTATCAACTTCGATCACGATTCTCTTCACATAGTTTTCATCATGTTTCCTGCATAAAATGGGAAACACTCAACAAACCATAAATAACTTAATAAACCAGCAACACCGTACATGGGATCAAGGATCTAAAAAACCCAACAATAGCAAGAGCATACAAGATTCTTGGGTAACATAGAATTACAAATAAGGGGTAAAAAGTAAAAACAAATACAAAAACTTAATAACTAACCAAATGCCAATTAGCCTATCCATAGTGAGGGTGGTAAATAGAAGTTTCAAGCCTAAAAATTTCAAAGAAGAATGACCCATGTACTACTAGAGACACTACAACAACAAAAACAATTTTTGATATGGTCATATTAACAACAAAATTTAAATTAAAATCTAAGAACTTAAATATTCAAGAAAAAGATAAAATCTCCCCAAAAGTATTACCGACCATATAACTAGCTCAAACATCCTTTACCTCAGTTAACTTGTCTTTAAAGTAGGTAACACAATTGTAGTTAGAAAAGTACCTAAAATAAAAAAGAAAACATATAATTGAGGTATAATTTAAGTATATTGAATGTTTATGATTACAAATAAATAATTAAATTAATTTCAAGTACATTAATTGGAATCCCATTTTTATTTTCTATGATGATCTCTTTCATAAATCGCACGACATAATATCCACAATCATCATTGTTATCTTGGGGACACTGAAAAAAACATGTACATCAATAACTTTTACACTACATAATTATTTGAAGATAACATTAAAAATACCTTTATTTTCTCCATGTGAGGTTATTTTATTTAGACTTGGTCACCTTTATCAAAATTAAATTAACTTCAAATGAGTATTAACTATAAATCATTGTAAACATAAACACTAAGAAAAAATTAAATAAAAACATAAATACTTACGTGTTAAATATATAAACCATATTTTGGTGATTTTGAGGCTCACTATTCAATGGTCTAAGTAGTATAGTATCTCAACCATGAGATTGATGAAAATCAACACCCAATGTCTTAATCTACACTCAATTTTTAAATATTGCAAATTTATCTAAAATTTATTTTCAATATGTTGTCATTGTAAATAACATTTTTAAAATAAACCTCACCCTATATTGTAAGATGCAAAGTACCAGTTATCTTTCTCCTTGATTTTCATGAATATGTGGGATATTTTTTGTTCAATATCTTCTTCATAGCTTGCAAACGTTAAATGTGGAGATAAGAAACATAACTTATTTCTTAGTGCACGTGCGCAGATGAAATTTTCATACAAATACCTTAAAGTAAAAAGAAAGTTTTAGATTACTATTAAAAATAATTTGTTGATCAAAGTAGATAACATGATTGCTACTTTAGGTTGTTTGAGGTACCTAACATACACACATATAACAGACTCTATTCTTCGTTGGTTATATTTATCTAACTCTTTGGATTTTACAGAGTTATGTTTATCCATCTGCATATGTTTTTTTGGGATCTAAATAGTTACATTACTATGCATTAGTCATTAAATAGTAAATAACAATTAATAATTATGAGAAATCAAGAATGATAATAAGAATTGTACCTTTAGGAATTTAGCAAAAATTTCAACTAGGTTTTCTGGCCATGCCACAACTATACTTATTGCCTCTCTAACCACGTAGATATCCCCACTTTCAACAGGAATAAGCAATGTAGCATCTGACTAAACAGCAACATCGATTGTAACTTCGACGTATCTAGATGAAATTTTTTTATGATGCACTATATCTCCTGGAGTGTTATATACTTTCCCATGACCAATGATACGTTTATTTGGAGAAGGTAACAACATTACATGAAGAGACACCCTAAACCATTAATGAACGAATTTAAATATTAATATAATTATTAACCAAAACAAATAATTAAAACGTAGTTAATAAAGAAAGCAATTACCTTGGGAATGGTTGGAAATGCAACGTTGCAAGAATCATAAGCACTAAGGAAGCCTAAGTTAGGTTGTTGTTTCTCTGTCATTTCCTTTTCAAGCTTCATAATTCTCAACTTCAATGCTTTAAGTTCATTGTCCACTTCCTCTTGATTGACACGTTTTTTACGTTAAAAATAGTCTTTCTGAGATACCCCAAATCCTAAGCCCTAAAACGACCAGGGTACTCTTGGACATTTAGAGCCTTAGATAGTATGTTAGTACCACCAAAGTCTTCTCTTCTTTAGGTAAAGATTGTGCTAAGAGCTTCTAACACAAATAAGCAAGAAAAAAACTTGTTAATTATCATCATTATTAACATTAGAATCTAACAAGCAAAAAATTATTATTTGACTTACACATTGAACCCACACTCTTTGATCATTTTCATTATCTATCACTCCCGCTTTATTCACACGACCAACCTTCCACAAATTAAATAACATTTTTACAAAATCTTGTACCACAAATTCATATACATACTTACCACAAATTAACATTTTTACATTTTTACAAAATCTTGAACCCACACTCTCGTAGCTATATATTGACAAATTAAAAGAAAAATTCAATAACATTTTTACAAAATCTTGTACCACAAATTCATATACATACTTACCATCTTTTATTCGAGACGAGCATAACCCATATGTGATTTTCTGTATGGATGCGGAGAATTTGACATTCTTGCTCGATTTGCAGTACTAACATTATGTATTACAATGTAATTAAGATTATACACATTATGTATAAATTGCTAAATAATTTTTAAAACAATAATAATACCTAATAAGCATCAGTCGTATGTGGAGCTATGAAACCACTCCAATCCTTTTTAGTTATTACATGTGTATATTTTCAGTCATTAATAACATTACCATTTTTATCTCTTAGATGCTATGATGTGAATCGGGTTCTAAATGACCTAAGCAACTTTTCTGCTTCTTTGAGTACAAAGTTTTTATGTTCATCGCCGACGTCATAAGCATCCTACAACATAAAGTAGATCATTAATGTGTCCACCTAAATAAATTAACATAAAATAGCTTGAATTAGTGTCTTACTTGTATTTACTTCCAAATTTTGACTTTCTAAACATCCAAAATTGGATCTTTTGCTCTCCAATTATTGTAAGGAATTGGAATTATCTGGCTAAAAATGACTCCAATTAAACTAACAAAACTTCTTATTTTAGACCCAATTAGTTGACCCATTTCATTCCTGAAGGTGCAAACACAAGAAGGGGGGATTGAATTGTGTTTGACAAAGTTGATAACTTTTTACTAATTTGATGAAGGTTGATTCGTTTCTTTATGAATTACTTAGATAAAAAACAATCAGATTCAGAAACAGCAAACACTGAAAGCATAAATAATTTGACATATATATTTATCCTGGGTCACCACTAACTTGGCTACATCTAGTCCCCTCATTGAGAAGGCTTTAATCCACTAATTCAAATACCTTGAATTACAAAGCACCTGACCCTCCAAGCCAGTCTTCCCAAACAGTCTGACAACCTCAGAATTTTGAGGAACAAAACACCTTGACCCTACAAGCCAAGTCTGTTGAGACAAAATCTCAATTTAATGTTTTGATGAAAACAAATAAAAAGTTAATTAAGAATTATAATTATGATTCTAAGTGTTTTGGTATTTAACTTGTGTATTTAAGTGTGTTAAAACAAGACAGGTACCAAGCAATTCAAAAAAAATCTCATTAAAATCAAACCAAGCAAAAACAGTAAATCGAAGATCAAGCCTGCCATACTTCTGCAAAACGAAGATTGATCTTCACTTCCATCAGAATCAAGAATGATCAATCTTGTGAAGAAGATTGCATTCTAGAAGATGTACCAATCTTATCTCTTTATCAAAAATAAACAAGGAAAAGTTTAAAAGAGAATCAGCCCAGAATTTGAAGAATCAAGACAAGCTTCATGAAGGAATATAAGAAGCAAGATCATTCTTCATTTGGTACAAATGCAAGTACAAAAGTACAGGTGGTAAAAGTACATCACAGTTGTACTATCAAATCAAGACTGCACACTGACTCAAAGCAAGCAAGCAACCTCAGAAAAGGTACTGGATCGAGTACAAGTCAGGTCACACTTAACTAATCTGAGGATCGATCCTGGACTGCAAGAATACTCCTGGATTCAGCTTCTTCACTCTTGCTTTTGGCCTGCTTTAGTACACTTACTGTCCTATGACAGCTGGCTTCATCTCAACGGCTATGTGAGTTGTCCTAACCTCTATTGAAGCTTATAAATACAGCATCAAGATGAAGAACAAAACACAACTCAAAGTGCCAAGCAAAACATCAAATCTTACATTCATATTCGAGCTCTCTCAAATATCATTCTTTAGCTTGCAAATCTTTTTTTTTTGTGTTGTGTTGCAATCAGTAACAACTAAGTCTTAAGTTACAGAATCTATTTCTCAAACAAGAGTTGAGTAATATTCAGATTCTAAACATCTTCATCATCATTACTTTGTAACTAAAGTCTAGTGTATTATCATAGCTTGAGAAGTGTGTGGAAATCCTTTTATGTTGTAAAAGGTAATTTGTGAAATCCTTAGTGAAATAGGCTAAGGTAAATCTGAGAAATTCCTTTCTAAAGTAGAATGGTGGAAGTTGTGTAAAGATCAAGATTGATCTACGAAAGTTGTGTAACAACCAAGAACAATCTTGCCTTGAGCACTTAATGGAAAATCTCACATTTGTGAGGACTGCACATAGCCCAAGTTGGGTGAACCAGGATATATGCTTGAGTAATCTCTCTATCTCTATCTCTATTTACTACATGCATTGCAATCAGTTTTTTCATTGATAAAATCAATATTGCTGTTTTTACACTAACCAAGAACGTTCTTCGTATTACCAAGATCAATCTTGATTAAAACTTTTAGTTTCAAACAGGAATTTTTTAAAAGGGGCAATTATAATTCAAACCCCCCTTCCTTATAATTGACATTGCTACTTCAAAGTCTTCTCCTAACAACCTGACAATCCCAGATTGAAGAAGGAACTAAACCACTATCGGGTTGGATACAAAATTTTGGAACTTTAAGTGTTTGCTTCTAACAAAGCTGATAATAATAATAACTCTCACACTCTAAGAAAAGAACACTCAGAAAATATTTCTAACCTAAACAAGTGTTTCTTTCTTTGAACAATAAGTTGAATTTGGAATTTTGAGCTTAAGTTCTTCTACTCTTTTCTGCTTTTCGATGATTTTCTTCTTCAGCCTTGAGCATCTATTTATAGTTAAAATTTGGGCTTCAATTTAGTCCTTGTTTAATTCTGAATTGTATCTTGCTTAGATTGAGTTTGTAAATTCTTAAGATTGATTCTGTTTGTATTTTGTTGTACATAAATATTTATGAAATCTTCTTCAAATCTTCTTCAAATCTTTATCAAATCTTCTTCAAAATTTGATCAAATCTTCTTCAAATCATGACCATATCTTCTTTTCAACTTGGTCAAAGATTTTCTTCAATTATAAATATGAATCAAATCTTATTTTAGATTTCATCAATTATAAATTTGAATCAAATCTTATTTTAGATTTTCTTCAATTATAAATTTGAATCAAATCTTATTTTAGATTTTCTTCAATTATATATTTGAATTAAATCTTATTTTAGATTTTCTTCAATTATAAATTTGAATCAAATCTGATTTTAGATTTTCTTCAAATACATGAATCTTCTTTCATACTCTTTGAAGTCAAATATATTGTTCTCATAAAATACTTTTGTTATCATCAAAATTCTAACTATAAAATCAACTTGGTTCCAACAATTCCATCCAACCTTAAAAAATGAAATAGTAATTACATGAGTATATAAAAGAAACAATACATCTTGGAGTCTATTCTCTAATGCTCTTAAAGTACAATGATAAATGCATTTTCAATTTAAACGAGAAATGCAGGCAACAAAGAAACAATATAGCTTACCTCGTATTTTGTTCCTTTGCTTTTCATTTTGATACAATTCTTCATCATAGTCACACAATGTGTAGGAATGTTTTCCCCACGATTAAAAGCACAATCATCATCGTGAGGAGAAGCCACTCAACTACAACAATAAAAATAATGATGAGAATCAGTGACAATTGGAATAAAAATTAGAATAAAATTGACAAATAATAACACTTTTTTAAAAATTACTCTACCATGCACAATCAATCGGATCTTTTTATCTTCCTTGTTGGATTCTTAGTGTTTTGTTTTTTATTGACACAAAGCAATGGATTCATCCAAATCCTTTCATCGTGGTCTTTTCTTATATAGAGAATGTCATCTATAATTGGATCAATATCAAACGATTGTGATGTATTAGAGAAAGGATTATCCTCAATATATATCTTTTCATGTTCTTTCTTGTATGATCATTTATTTTGTTATTTAGAAGCTCATTTGACGAATTTTTGTGATGTTAAAATAAAAGGTTCATCTTTGTATCCCACTTTATTAAGGTCCACCTTCACAAACCCACACTTATCAATTTGAACTCCATTTTTGTTGTCAACCGACTTGCAACTAAACACAAGCACTATAAATGATGTATAATCTAACTCCCATATACGTTCAATGAACCCAAAATATGACATATCGGCAATTGAGGGATTTCTATCTTTGGCACTTGAGACATGCACAAATAGAGCTACGAGTGTGACATCGCTATTTTGCATAGTACTTTGATGATCACACTCTCTTGTATGAAATGTGTACTTATTAATTACATAACCAAGATAAGAAAGAAAATAAACATGATAAAGGCATGCAAAGTTTGGCCATCTCAAACAATTATATAAAATAATAGAATAAATTATTGAGATAAACAACAAAAATCTAAAATAAAACGAATTAAGACTAAGACATAGTAAAAAGGAATCTTAATCACAAGATTCACCACAGATCCTAGAAGAGAGCTTAGTTATTCATTGACATATAGAAAATAAAGCGAATAATTGAAGTGTTCATCAATTAGTATGAAGTCTTTCTCCAAAATTTGAGACACTTTACTCTAACTCCAAGCACTCATAAGTTTCCAAAGTGTTTGTCATTTTTTCTTTCTCTAATTTTTTTCTATACGATTGTGCTTATCCTTTTTTTTTTATATGATAGATGCGGCTCCTTTTAATGATAGCAAGAACATCCTAATTTATGCAACAATCTTTCTCCTTCTTTGGCAACATTTTATTATCAAAAAATCCAATCTCCTTGAAGTGTGCAACAAACCTCCTTCTCGCACTCAAAAGTTGAGTATTAAACTTGATATTTTTGCACTAAAAACTTAGTAGATTTGACAAATTTGAATTATTTTATCATCTCTTGATCAATTATGCAAATACGATAAATAATTAAATAATAAGAACTCGTTGAAATCAAAACTATAAAATATAATAAAATAGAGGGTAAATACCCTATTAAAATCCTATAAAAACAAGTTTATCAACTCCCTCTCTATAAAGAATAAAGAGCATCATAATTGAATTTTTTAATTTAAACAAGAATCCTTTTGAATTGTTTAGACTAAATCAAACACCTTCTACACAATGTCAACTAAGTAAAATGAATTCCAAGAGTTTAAAGTGTGTGTGTGGTTAACCTTATTGCTTCTCAACATTCAATGCCTTGAGACTTTCTTCAATCAATTCATTTAATTCTTCACATTCATAAAGTTACATCCTTATCATAGAACAAAGTGGTTTATGTTTCTCAAGTACTAGGAACATTTTTCTTTGATTTAAGTAGACAACTCAACCTTTTATTCATGACATATTTTTTAATTTTTTCTTTTTAATTTAATACCATTCCACCTTTGGCGTGACTATTAGGGCAAGTAACCTTTAAGCTACTAAGTGAAATATCACTTCACCTCTCCTTTCACCTGACTGCTAGTGTGAGTAACCCCCAGACTTATCTGTGGGATGATATTTATTATATTTTTAATTCTTTTGACTAAGTTGTCAATTCTTTCTTTTTATTGTCCCAAAGTTCATGAAGGTTTTATTCCTCAGTTGTCATATGTTAAGGATTTAGTTTACTTCAAATTAGACTTAACTGTTTTAATTTTGGTCCATCTCAAGACAACTAAACTTATTAACAATAGCAAATTCTTATGTCAAAACTAAGGAACATTTATATCCTAGCAAATATAGTTTCAAAGTTTCAATCTAGTCCTAACAACATATTCATCATTATTCTTACTCAAAAATTCTTCATTCTTACACATAATTCAAGTAAAATAAGCCTAGGGTCATGGTAGCAAAAATATCCTAATTTTATTCAACAACCTTCCCCCTTATTTGGCAACATTTTCATATCATAAAATTCAATCTCCTTGAAGTGTGCAACAAACCTCCTTCTTGCACTCATAAGCTGGAATATTAAATTTGACATTTTTGCACTAAAAACTTAGTTGATTTGACCAATGAATTATTTTAGCATCTCATGAACAATTCTGCATATATAATAAATAAATGAATAAATAAGAAGAAGTTGAAATCAAAACTATAAAATAAGATAAAATAGAAGGTAAATACCCTCTTAAAATCCTATAAAAATGGTTTTATCAAGTACTACAACGTGTTTAGCCTCAAAATATATTTCATCCCCCCTCACACTAGCATAAAGCATGGTCCTCAATGCAGAATATTCGAATAAACTAAATGAATAAATAAAGGAGAGAAAGTAAAAGTGACTTCCCTCAAAGAGCTTGCAGTTTGAGCTTTTATTTCCTAAAACAAAAATAATCAACAAAATAATAAATTCAAAGTAGAATAAAATAAAAAGTAAATACAGTTTGCCTCCTGCGAAACGCTTGTTTAATGCCTCGAGCCTGACGGTTAGCTAAAATGTGGATCAAATCCAGAGGAGAATGCCAGACTTCACTTGAAGAAGTATTTCCTCGTAATGCTTAGTGCGTTGGTCATTGACTTTAAAGGCACTACCATCATCTTTTGTGACTTCAAGAGACCCTAATTGAAAGATTTGGGACACATTGCAG
Organism: Cicer yamashitae; assembly: GCA_037974755.1. Classification (NCBI taxonomy): domain Eukaryota; kingdom Viridiplantae; phylum Streptophyta; class Magnoliopsida; order Fabales; family Fabaceae; genus Cicer; species Cicer yamashitae. The sequence goes on from JBBPBQ010020321.1 coordinate 42,170,919, forward strand.
GGTCTATACCACTTTGAGCACAACTTTCCTAGAAAAAGACACAAATGTGAGTTATAAATTAGAACTTTCACCAATTTGAGACTCTCCGGGTTGAATGCACTTATCATGCCTCCTTTTGGTGCGCTTCTTACAAATTTTGGCATTTTCATAAGCATCAATACGAAGCTCATCCTATTCATCCATTTGTAGCAACCTGGTTTTACCTGTAACATGCGCATCAAAATATAAAAATTTGAGAGCCCAAAGTGCTTTATGCTCTAGTTCAACAAGCGAATGAAGCATTACTGAAAAAAAAATCTTATAAGGAGACATACCAATAGGGGTTTTGAAGGCAGTCTTATATGTCCATAATACATCATCTAATTTTTGACCATTGGTTTGTGGGTGATAAGGGGTGTCTATCTTATGGGTAACATCATATTTTCTCAAAGTATTTTCAAATTGTTTGTTACAAAAATGAGTGCCATCATCGCTTATAATAGGTCTAGGAGTACCAAATCTAGTAAAAAACAATTTGTAAATATTTTTTACCACAACCTGAGCATCATTAGTGGGTGAAGCAATCACTTCTACCCATTTAAAAACATAATCCACAACAACAAGAATATATTTAGGAAAAGGACCCATAAAATCAATGCCCCAAACATAAAAAATTTCACATAACAAAATGTTATCAATGGTATCTGTTGACGCCTAGAAATATTGCCACTTCTTTGGCATTCATCACAAGCTTTCACAAAATCATTAGCATTTTTAAAAATTGGTGGCCATTAAAACCATATTGCAATACCTTAAATGCAGTTCTTGTGGATCCAAAGTGGCCAACAACCTTTTTAGAGTGATAATGTTCAATTATAAAGCTTAGTTCATGCATAAGGACACACCGCCTAATTACCTTATCTCCATTTACCTTAAACAAGTATGGATCATCCCATAAATATTGTTTAGCATCATATGAATGTTTTTTCTTCTTCTTTTCATATGAGAAGGGTAGAGGGATAACTTCACCTACAAGGTAGTTAACTATGCCTAGGTACCATGGGACATGTGAAATAGTCATAAGGGATTCATTTGGAAAAATATCCTTGATCCCCCTTTCTCTAAAGGTTTCATTACACCATGGTCAAAGCACGGTAGATGGTCAGCTATCATATTTTCTAATCCTTTCTTGTCTTGAATCTCCAAGACAAATTCTTGCAATAATAGAATCCATCTAATCAACCTAGGTTTGCCATCCTGTTTTCCAAGCAAGTACTTAATAATTGCATGGTTGTGATAAACAACAACTTTGGAAAGAACAAGGTAATTTTAAAACTTGTCAAATGCAAACACTAATGCTAACAACTTTGTTCATTGGTGGTATAATTTTTCAAAGTAGCATCAAGAATACGACTAACAGAGTAAATAGTATAAAATATCTTATCCTTTCTCTACCCCAAAATTGCCCCTACGGTAGTGTTACTGGCATCACACATTAACTCAAAAGGAATAGTCAAATCAAGGGCAACAACAATAGGAGTATTAATTATCTTTTCCTTTAATAAATTAAATTCTTTCAAGCACAAGTTACAGAACTTAAAAGTGACTTCCTTGGCCAAGAGATTTGTCATGGGTTTGGAAATTTTAGAAAAGTCCTTAACAAATCTCCTGTAAAATCTAGTATGACCCAAGAAATTGCGCACCCTCTTAACAAAGTTTGGTGATGGTAATTTTGCAATCACCTTTATTTTGGCGGGGTACACCTCAATCCCTTAAGTGGAGACTTTATGTCCCAAAATGATGCACTCTTGCACCATAAATCGGAACTTTCCCAGTTTAGCACTAAATTAGTGTCTCTGCAACACTGAACTCAAATTATGCAAGCAATTATCATATGAGGATTCGAATACCGTAAAATCATCGATAAAAATCTTAATGCATTTTTTAATTCAAACCAGAAAAAATAGCAGTATGCATCTTTGAAAAGTGACAAGGGCATTGTATAAGCCGGATGACATCATTTTATACCCAAAAGTACCATATGGACAAGTAAAAGTGGTTTTCTCTTGATCATTTAAATCAACAAGTATTTGCATATAACAGGAGTAACTGTCTAGACATCAATAATTTTCATGCTCTGCTAATCTCTCAAGCATGTGGATTTGCTTTGGAATTCATGATTACCGATGCACTCACATTGTTGCAGTTTAATGTTTTAGCCTATGCAAGAGGGGATGGTATCAGATTTAACCCCTAATGTGTTGATGAATTATATAGTTTAGTGAGAGGATCCATTCCCATGCATATGACATAACATCATATTATCTCACAATGCTTAACTTATTTCTTTCTATGTACTTTGTATTCATGTTTACTATGTCTATCAACAGTTTTGACAAAGTTTTGGTACAACGTAACACTATGTTTGCCTGCTCAGGTAATTGTTGCTGATAACTTCTTCACTGGATCTAAAGACAACCTTAGAAAATGGATTGGTCATCCAAGATTTGAGCTGATTCTTCATGGTATAATTTTGCCAATTTGTCTATCACAATCATATGCAGCCTGACTATTGCATATAAGATGAAAATTGAAATAAAAACTCTATACATGATCATGTGAACTGTTGTCTTTAAGGCCTGTTGCTCGCTCCCTACTACATTTTCAAGAGTAGCTTACAGAACCCCTTCTTCGTCTCTCCCCCCACCCTTAAATTTATATTTAAGTTTTATTCTTGTTATTATTATATTACTATTACTATTATTATTATGTCCAGTAACTTAGATTGTGTACATTTGTCGATTAATCTATATGTAAATTATGTAACATTCAAAGGAATAACTTTACAGACAATTAAGACAAATGTAATTGGAACACTGAACATGCTTGGGCTTGCAAAGTGAGTTGGAGCAAGGTTGGGAATTTTTTTTCTTTTCTTCTTTTTTAAATCTTTTGTTGATAATTAAACTGTTTATGTCAATTGGTACTAAATCGTAATGTTCACAGGATTTTACTTACATCAATTTTAGAAGTATATGGAGACCCTCTTGTGCATCCACAGGGGAAATGTCAATCTTATGGTACATACTTATCCTCGATCCAAACTTGTGTTTCTATGGCATGCCAAACTAGATAGTCTAATGTAGCGGCTTTTTTTTTTTTGGTAAACTAGTTAAGTGGATTTACATTATCATTTAGTTTTTAAACTTCAAAGCAGTTTGTCATTTTCAAAAACATTTTTACAGCTATGTACCAAGCTAAACATTTGAGTTTGGTACCTTTGTTAAAATGTGGTATCGTGGGGCTTGTGAGTTCATATCATACCACGTCTTTCTTATTTTTATTATCTATGATATGATCGAAGATTAATGGTTTATAATGCTTTATATATAATAAATATTTGCTCTCCAATTTATAAGACTTTGCATTTGAAATTATTTCTTAATGAAATGTATGAAATAATATTTGATTTTGAGTTGTTTATTACCACTATCAAATCGGGAATTAGTTTGATGTTTGCATGTTTTGATTTTGAGCTTTTAATCGTGTTTGATGTTAATATTAAAGTCTTGATTATTTATGAAAAAGAGATGTTGAATGTAATATATATACTTATATGTTTTTTCTGACAACACATAGAATCACCAAGAGATAGAGGACGTTCTTCTGATTCTAGTTGCTGGTCTAATCATGGAACAACATCATTAGGGACTATCTAGATGATTTATGAACTAAGTTTGATGTTGCTTTGCATGTTCAATCACTTTATTAATGTTTTGGTTTTTGAATAATTAAATTTATTTATTTATTATTTTAATTAAATTTGATGTATGGTTGTTACTTTTAAATATATTATATGTTTATTTATAATTTTATATTTGTGTATTTTAGTTATATGAATGAGATTTATAAATATTTCTTATTTTAATGAAATTAATAAAAATGAAAAAAAAAAGCAACAAAAAATAAAGAATTAAGTTTGCGACGGTTTGCAACCGTCGCAATACCTTCCAAGAAAAAATTTTGCGGCGGTTAGAACTGTCGCAAATATTTGCGGCAGTTGGAACAACGGTTTTTATAACCGTCGTAAAACGACCTCGCGACGCACGAATCTACGACGGTTGGAGAACTGTCGCAAAGATTAAACTGCGGTGGTTACAACCGCCGCAAACCCCCTTTTTAACCGTCGCAATTCGTATTTTTTCTTGTAGTGAATAAAAGGGAGGGGGAAATGGTCTTTTCAGGTGCCATCATTTAGTTTTCTATAATCAATGAACATTGTCCATCCAGTGGTCTTTCTCACATCTATGAGTTCATTTTCCCATTTTCCATGATAATAGTACCCCATTTGTTAGGAACACATTGCACCAGACTCACCCATTTACTATCAAATATGGGATATATAATACCTGCATCTAAAAGCTTTATTACTTCAGTTTTTTTTTACCTTTTTCATGTTAGGATTAAGGCGGCGTTGAGGTAGTCCTTGAGGTTGAAAGTCATCTTCCATATAAATCCTATGGGTGAAAATGGAAGGAATGATTCCCTTAATGTCATGAATGGTCCACCCAAAGGCTTCCTTGTTTTCCCTAATAATCCTCAATAATTGCTTCTATGTGGTACTTGTCAAATCTGCAAAAATAATAACAGGCAAAGAAGAAGGAGGACATAAAAAAGCATATTTCAAGTTAGATGGGAAATGCTGCAATTCAAGATCAAGAGCCTTTTCAATTAAAGGTTTAGGCCTTGGAGTATCTTCTCTCTCCAACTCTTCAAATCTATGGTTACTCCAACTTCTTTGTGAGTAATGATCTTGCAAAAACATTACAATTTCTTCTTCTTCACCACCCACTAGCAAACTAGAATCCAACAAAAAAGAATTTTTTCCAAGGAGTCCTGCATCTTGAAATTCTCAATATTGTCATAAGTAACCTTATCATTAATATCATTAGCCTCAATGAAGCTAAAAGAAGCAAATAATTTTTTTAAAGAATTAAACACTAAAAATTCAACCTCTTCATCACCTAGTCTGAAAGTTAATTTTCCCTACGAAAAGTTTTTCTGGTGGCCAAGAAGTATCTTTCAACTATAATTGGTACTTCTTCATCTTCTCCCATATCTAAAACAATAAACTTCTCAAGCAAAACAAACTTATCCACTTTTACTAACACGTCCTGTAATACAAGCAAAAGCAATAGATATGTCAGCGAGCTGTAGAGAAATGTTAGTCGGTTAGGGTTCTTGTCGGCCTAACTTCCTTACTACAAGCAAAGGCATCAAATTAATAATAGCTCCTGAATCACAAAGTGCTTTTTCAAAATAAGAGTTTCCAATTGTATAAAGAATAGTAAAATTACCACGACCCTTAAGTTATGGGGGCAAATTTTTCAAAACTATAGTAGAGCATTCCTCATTTAGCTTAACCATCTCAAAGTCCTCTAGTTTTTTTTTATTAGAAATTATTTCTTTTAAAAATTTAGCATACTTGGGCATTTGAGCAATCGCTTCAGCAAAAGGAATATTGATATGCAATTTTCTATAAATCTTTAGGAATCTATCAAACTGTTTATCATTATGTGCAGTTTTAATTCTTTAAGGGAACACAATACTTACCTGGGCTAACGCATGGTCTTCCTAATTTTTGTTAGAAGAAAACTCATTAGAATGTACCTTTATCCCTTTTGGAGTCGTTTGTCCTTCCTTTTTAGACATTGAAATAACATCATTTTCACTCCTAAGAGTGATAGCTTTAGCTTTCTCTTTTGGATTTGGCTCGGTTTGAGTAGGTAATGATCCCACATGTCCTTGTGCTATTAGATTGACTATATTAGACATTTGGGTTTCCATATTGCTAAACCGAGTTAAAATATGATTCTCCATATTCTAAAACCTTTCGTCTGTCTTCTCTATGAATTTAGCTAGTACATCTTGAAGATCTGGTTTCCTCTTCTCTTGCCTTTGCACATGTGGTGGCTTGTAGATATTAAAGTTTTGCCTATGTTGTTTTCCTACCCAAGAGAAATTTGGGTGATTCTTCCAACCTAGATTGTAGGTAAAAGAATAACAGTCATTCTAACTGTAGTGGGTGATGGTGACATAGTTAGCTTCCTCAATATGAGTTGCTGGAATTGGCTGAGTTTGTGTTTTACTTTCAATGGCCTTCAACCTCTCATCTGTCTATCCCATATAATTTTCAAGAACACCCATGCAAGAATGTCCAATTTTTGCATATACTTCACCAAGGAATCTTACCTACTCTTCTTGGAATCACCATCTCTTTTGCTGACATAGTTGGCTTCCTCAATATGCTTAACCCACAAATTGCCCAAATTACTTTCATCATCAAGTCCAAAAAGTTCACCAACATCACAAGGAGGAGTTCTTGTAGAAGTTTGTTGAGATTATGCAGACATACAAGTCTCAAGCTGCTTAGTGATTCTATCTACCTTCATTTCCAAATTGGTATTAGACTTCACTTTGTACATCCCAGCATGCTTTTTAACATGTTTATCACTTGAACTCCATTGACGACTATTAGTAGCTATTTCTTCCACCAAAGCATATACTAGCTTCTCAAACATTTTGAGACAATCACAAAGATCTTCTTTAATTCCATTTACAATTTCGTCAACTCAATCACACTCATTTGTACCTGTGTCAAAATTATTTGGTATATTTCTCACATTACTCCTCAAATAAGTAGACTTAGTTTTTACTTCCCCATGCATTGTCCAACAAGTATAACTTTGATCATTTCCATAACAGATTAATTGATCGCTCAGCTCATTCGCACTAACATATTTTCCATAACAATAACCTAAGGAAGGGCATATGATTTTACTAGGTTCTTCTGCATGGGCAGCAACAAACCTAACAAACTCTTCCACTCCATCTTTATATTCTTTTGACAGTCGATTAGCTGACATCCATCTTTGATCCATAGTTCCGTGATCATATTATAGTTAGATATTAAGAATAGTTCCTTGTAAGATTAAAAGAATCAAAAGAATTATAGCCATGAAACTTCAAAAGAAAAGGTAAATCAAAAGAATCATAGCCATGAAACGTAAAAAAAAAAATCATATGAATATATAAACTTAAAAAAAGGCAAATCAAAATAATCCCAACACATGGAACATATATAAATGTTTTCATACAAAAATCATATATAAATTTTTCTTAAACTCTTCTATTAAAAAGTGTTTTTCAATCAACCCTATCATAATACATCACTCATAATACCCTTTCATAATACATCACTTATAATACCCTGTAGTTTTGCAATCAACTCCAATCATTGTTGCCCCTGTTGACGAAATCCAACTCCCACTCTCATCGGCCTTGCCTCCATACACCCATCTCTCCCACGACAGCATTTGAATCACTCTTTCACTTACTTTCATTATATACTACTATTTTAAGTTAAATCTATTGTGGCAATGCAAATGTTGATTGAAATAATTACAAGACATTGAAAGGAAAATTTTTTAAGATACCTTGTCAAAGAGAATTGTTGACTAAGAAGATACCTTGTCGAAGAGAATTGTTGACTAAAAATTTTAATGTCATTGAAGGTCGTCATAAGGAAATGCCACAATGGTGTAGATAAACACAATGACAGAGAAGAATGTGCGACGTTTAATTTTTAACGAAAGTCATCAATGGAAGACACCAATTTTTAGCTTAAACCTGATAATAATAATAAGAACATTAAACCATAAGACATGTGCAAGAAACATGAGATTGTCCAGCAACATGAACTCACAATAGTGAGTTTTCCAGAAACACAAACAAGTGATGAAGGTGGAGTTGAAGTGGTTGACAGACGCGATTATGTTCACAAAGGTGGTTGACTTTGAATGTGAACCTTGAGGTGCTCGAGTTTGAATGTGAACGGTGGAGGCAATCAAGTTTGGGTTGAAACGGCTTATACACTAGTTTTTGATTGAGACGATTGGTTTCTTCGTGTTGAGAAAAAACAAAGGTTTAATCGATAGAATAGGGCCTTAGTTAGCGCGAAGGAAAAAAGAAAACCTAATGCACGTTAGTTTTAATAGGGCTTACATAAACAGCGTTGTGAAAAATATAAGTGTAACTTTTAATAGCACATACAATATAAAGGGCTACGTTATAAGCGCTATAAATATTGAAAAATTACAGCGTTTATTCAAAAAGCAGTATAAGATTTTTCTGTGTAATATTAAATAGTGCTTATAATACAAGCATTACGTTATGTGCGCTATAAAAAGTTAATTTTGTTGTAGTTTATCTTTTACGTAATAGTCGTTTTGGTCCTTTATCGTCTTTTTTTTAATTAATTTTCGTCATTTATATTTTATAAGTGTGTATTTTAGTTCTTGTCACAATCACAACAAAAACTATAACAACATCTAGCCATTGAAATCGCTTCTAACAATTGCAAATATGTATCAACTATAATATTTTTTCAAAAAAATATCTATTTAACCCAATAAAAAAATCTTTCTTGCATGCTTTGAAACATAAGCAAACTCTTTAAAATGTAGGGCATTTATCATATTTCTTTGTATTTTCATCTCGTCCTTGTTAAAGTTGCACACATAATTGTACAATTGAATCAAAATTAAACTTTAAGAGTTCATGACAATAATTATATAATAGTTTTGAAAGAGTATGATGAAAAGGACTAATATTTATCATTTATAAAAAAATAAATTAAAAAATAGATGAAAAACTAAAATAAATATTTGATAAAATATAAAGTACTAAACTTATATTTAAACCAAAATACTTTTCACATTGATTAGACGTAGGACTAATAGTTCATAAAAAAAAGTGATACTTATAAAAAAAAGGTGAGAAAGGTGATACTTATATTTTATACTTATAAAATATAATAAAGAAAAACGTAAACACCTACACATCGGTCTGTTGTAAAACCGATATTAAAACAATTGTTTAACTTTTATAAACACAGTAGTTGAGTAAAAAAATAAGTCATTCAAAAAAAATAATGATACCGAAGTTTCTTTTATCAATTGTAAATTCAGCCGATGTAAATTATCATCATGCAAAAAGTTATTTTGGTCTTTTATCTGTTTTTTTTTATGCGCTAATTTTTACTCACTCATTTTTTCATTAATGTAAATTAGCAAACTATAACTACAAACTTGTTAAATCCACCTTAAGGTACTGTAGTTAGTTAATCTACAGCAACAAAAAAATTGTTGACGGAGGTTAGCAAATCCTATAGAGACATGTTAATATACATACACTCACTTTTAAATTTGAGAAAGAGTTTTGTGATGTTCTCTCTCACACCAGTAGGACTTGAACATAAATATTCAGGTCGTTAAATTTTTAAAATATTAATAGATGAACAAAAAATATAATATTGTATTGTATATAAGACATTCAAGTTGTAAATTCGCAAAATTATATTTATAGTCAAACACCTAACGCTTATTATAGAGAGGTAGTGGATCAAATTTAGGTTGACATTTTTAATAATTAAATTTTTTTTAAAAGTTTTTTTTTTACAAATACTAAATTTTTTATACTATTAAAAACGTTTATTAACTACAATGACAAAAATAATATATAATTATAAAGAATATTTAAACACAACACAGTTTTTTAGATAAAAATATTAATATAATATTGATTAAAAATAATAGTTTGGTTTGAATATTGGACAATTTATTTTAAATTACGTAAAACTATACTCAAATAAATAGAGGTTGAATCTATTTGGTTTGGTTCAATTTGGACTTGAACCTATAAAAAAAATATCAAACCAATTTAATTAGTTTTGATTAAATTTTTGGACACATCCGATCATTCGATTTAATTTGTATATCTCTAGATGAAACTCATAACCTACACAGTTGGAATTTAGGAAATTTAAGTTGGAAGATTTAGTTTATTTATTTGTAATTATAGTGGAGTTATTTTTGTAATTTTTCTTATAAGTTAGTATTTTTTTTTTAAAAAATGATGACTATATGGTGTGGTCATGGCCACTCTATGTCCCCAAAAAGCTCTGCCACTATTGTCTCAGCTTTTTGCGATGGGAAGTATAATCAGGGGTATAATTTTCTTATTAATTGTATATATTTGCTATTCCTAAATTAGATTAGAAATCAAGAAGTAGAATATTTGTAATTAATGGTTGTAAATATATCACTTTATATATTTTTTTACTAATTTTTTACAAATTATAATTATATATTACTAAATAAATAATAAAATAACTACGACCATTTATTTAATGTTAAGAGGGATGGTTGTAAATATATCACTTTATATATTTTTTTACTTTTTATAATTATATATTATAAATAAAATATAAAATAATTACTACTAGTTATTTAATGTTAAAGAGTGATGATACATATTTCTCTTCTTCTTCTTAAAGAGGGATGTTGCTTGATCATTGTTGGGATTTTCATAATGTTCTATCTTTGATTGCCCATATCCTGTTGTCGGGAATATGAATTGGACCGTTTCTATTTGATGGAATATTCAATTCGGTACAATTAAGAATGTAAGCGACTGGGCACTTTAATCCATTCAAGTGGGGACAAAGGTAACTTCTTGGATATTTAAATCTTAAGTATCAAAATTAGAGACAGTAAACCTTCATCAAAGTGTGTTTCTGAATCAGGTGTAGAACGTGTTTCTTTATAGTCAACTTGCAGAGTCATGACTTTTACCAGAGTTAGAGTCATTGACTATATCCAGAGCCATTGAATTTTTCTTGAGTCGTTGACTTTTTCCATGTGGCATTGACTTATTCATCAGAGGCATTGACTTTCCTCATAGTTAGGCGCTTGCTTATGTTGGAGGCAGAGTCTAATAATTAGAGTCATAAGTAGTATGAAGTTCAGAGTCAGACCCAATCATCTTCTGGTGTTGAATTACTAGTAGAGACGACTTAGTAAAGGGAGAGTCAATGTTGCATATCAAGTCAAATACTTGTCTCTGAGTTGCTTTGTTGGAGGCAACTTATTTGAATATGTTTTCTTTGACTTCAGAGTCTCATCGTCAAAGGTAAAACCTTAGAGGTAGATTACCAGAGTCAAATCCTTAGACTCAATAACTTAGAGGCATATCCTTAGAGGCATCTTCATTGGAGGGCGCGTATTGTTCCTTTCCTCTGGTCCACCCTTTTATTTTGTATACTCTTAATCTGCTCGCTTCCTCTAATGGATGCGCTTCCTCTAATTTGAGGCACTTCCTCTAATGGGCATGCTTCCTCTTATCTGAAGCGCTTCCTCCAATCTTAGGTGCTTCCTTTAATTTTGGGCGCTTCCTCTAATCCTGGGCGCTTCCTCTACTAATGGGCTTTCATCTAATTTATTTTATGCACACTCAATTTAATTCTTAGTGCATTAAATTGTTTCACAAAATACCTTTTGTTATCACCAAAACAAAATAAGGAATTTTTCAACAAACCATCCAGTTTCTAACAATCTCCTCCTTTTTGATGATGACAAAACAACTATTTTTGTGAACAATTTAATAATAATAACAATAAAGCATAATTCACAAGACTCTAATAATAACTAAGAGGCATACATTTCAAAGCTCTTCCTAAGTCTAAGCATATTTAATTATAAAGCATAAAGTTGTTCCTAAATTTTTTCACAAAAACTATTCTCCCCGTTTTTGTCATCATAGAAAAGGTGAGTAAATTTAACAGATTTTTCCTAATAATTTCCGAGTATTTCAGCATAGCATTTATCTTAGGATAGTTTGATCAGAATATTTATATTTAACATGCGAAGTTTTATTCATATTTTCAGTGATAAAAATAATATTCATATTTTCTTCTATAAACTCAAATATGTGTGAAGCAAGGGGTTTTGTTAGTATGTTTGCCCACCAATGCTCAGTGTCAACAAACTTAATATCTAAAGTCCCCTTTTGGACAAAGTCTCTTATGAAGTCATGTTTTATTTCTATGTGTTTAGCGCAGAGTGTAGGATTGGATTTTTACTTAAACATACGACATAAGTGTTATCACCGAATATAGGAATTTTACTCTCATGAAGCTTGTAGTTTTCCAGCTGGTGTTTCATCCATAAGAGTTGAGTACTACATCCTGCTACAGAGATATATTTTGCTTCTACTGTTGACAAAGCAATGGTGCTTTGTCTCTTACTAGACGACGAGATCAGGTTGCCACCAAGGAAAGTGCAGCTTCCACTAGTGCTTTTTCTTTCAAGTTTGTCTCCTATATAGTCAACATCACAATATCCCACTAACTTGCACTCAGAAGATCTCTTATAGAATAAACTAAGGTTAGTAGTGTCTTTCAAGTATCTAAAGATCCTTTTAACTACTGTTAAGTAATTGTTGTTAAGTGAGATTCTTTTGGATCTTCCTGAAACGTGGCACATATGCACACACTATAGATGCAGTTACATATAGTAAAGAACCTATCATTCATCTGAAGGTTTTCTGATCAACCTTTTTTAGCCTAACTCATCTTTGTCTAGTGAGTAGGTTGGACGCATTGGAGTGCTAATTCGTTTGTATTCATCCATCTTTAACTTCTTGAGAAGATCTTTTGTATACTTAGTCTAATGAATCAAAACTCCATTCTACTTTTTTTGAATCTAAATTCCTAAGAACTTCAGTTCTCCCATCATGCTCATTTGGAATTCCTGTTTCATTAACTCAGCAAAGTCTTGGCAAATCTTGCCATTAGTAGAACCAAATATTATATCATCTACATAAATCTGAATAATTAGCAAATCATTTCTAACAGATTTCCTAAACAAGGTAGTGTCTACTTTCCTTCTTTCAAAACCATTTTCAAGTAGGAAAATGTTCAATCTATCATACCAAGCTCTAGGAGCTTGTTTCAGACCATACAATTATTTTCTAAGTTTAAAGACATAATCAAGAAATTCAGAGTTTTCACATCTCCAGGGTTGTTAGACATAAATTTGTAACCATTTAAGAAAGCATTTTTTACATCCATTTGGTATAAAATAAAATTATTTTGTGCAACATAAGATGATAAAATTCGACAAGCTTCTAACCTTGCCACTAGAGCAAATGCCTTAGTGTAATCAATACCTTCTTGTTGACTATAACCTTGAGCTACTATTCTAGCTTTATTCCTTACCACTTCTCCTTTTTCCTCCAGCTTGTTTCTAAATACCCATTTTGTTCCTATGGGCTTCTTATCATCTAGTCTTGGTACAAGGTTCCGGACATCATTTCTCTTGAATTCATTCAGTTCTTCAGCATTTCCAAAATCCAACCATTGTCTGATTAAGCTTCATCTAAAGAGGTTGGTTCAATATGAGATAATAGGCCAAACAGGGATGTAACCATCAAGGTTGGTCTGGTTTTCAGAGGATCACTTGCTTTTCCAAGTATAAGTAAGTCTGAATGAGATGACTTGTACTTCCATCCAAGAGCATGCACTTCTGTGATTTTGAGTCAAATTTTCCAAATTTTTCTTTGGTGTTTAACATATAACTAACACAACCAAATTGTCTAAAATAAGAAACGTTGGGATTTTTACCCTTCTATGATTCAAAAGGTGTTTTGTTCAGCATAACTCTAATTAAAAATCTATTATGAATATAGCATGCAATGTTAATTGCCTCTGCCTAAAAATGTTTTGAAACATTCATCTCATTTAACATGGTTTTAGCCATTTCTTGAAGGGATCTATTGTTGGAACCAAGTTGGTTTTCCACTTATTGTTTTGATGTTAACAAAAGTATTTTATGAGAACAATAAATTTGGACTAATGGCTTCATTAAGTATGCATAAATTAGAGCAGGAAAATCGGAGGAAACCACTAGAGGGTACAGCCAAAGGAAACCACTAGAGGAAGTAAAAAGGTCAGAGGAAACGAAATCAAATCAGTCAAATCCAAGCGCTGGAGAAGTTCGCGCATCTACCTTTAATAGCGTGCTTCTAGTAGTTTAGCATATTTTTGCGTCTGCCTCTATAGACTGAAGCGTTCTTCTGGGTAGTATGCCTCCGATGAGTCTGCGCAATTGCCTTTTTAGAATTATGTGCCTCTAAAGATTCAACGTGTTTTTGGAATTTTCCATGCTTCTGATGAACAGTAACTTCAACATGCCTCTAATGAACAATAACTTTACCATGCATCTAAAGTCTGAAGCCACTGATCGAATATGCATCTAAAGCATTTATTTCATTGACTCTAAGGATTGTAACTCGTTCCAAAGTGCTGCCTCTGATACCTAGCACACTTTGTAGTTGCACTGACTCTAAAGACTGCAACTCGTTCCAAATTGCAGCCTTTGATACGTAGCACACTCTGAAGTTGCACTGACTCTGATAATGCAACAAAGATGAAATTTTCCATGCCACTAATTCTAAGTCAAGTAGTTTTGCATCTCCCTCTAACTCTGATTATTCAACCAACACATCTGACTCCAACAAAGAAGTCAATGATTCTTACAGAGAATATTCAACGACACTGATGGAAGGTCAAAGGCTCTGATAGATTGACAAACATACTAAATTGGACTTAATCGTATCCTTACTTCTGAAGGTTCAAAAACAAGCCTAGATTTTGTTCCCGCCCAGATCCAATCAAGGGAATGAAGGAAGACTAAGGTGAATCAATTTGCAAATGTAATTTGAACAAATACACACAATATCTTTTTAGAAGAATTGCTCAGATCATATTCGAAAATAAGGAATTGGTTAATTGTGATATTATCAAAACATATCTTTTAGAATTATATTTGGAAGAAATATTTGTTGACCAAGCTGAAATAAAGATACGATTGATAATTCACAAAGGACTAAACTGAAGCCATAATTTTTCCTATAAATAGCACTCAAGCCTAAAGAAGATACACATAGAACAACAAACTCAGAAATCCTAAAAACCAAAGCTATTCAAAAAAACCTCAAGAGCTCAATTTTTCTAGGTATTCAGAGTTTAAGGTTTTAAGTTCTAGAAAAACACTTGTTCAAAGTAAAATACTCGAAGTGTTGTATAGTGGAAAAAATATTGTATCAAATCTACTTTGTAAAAGGAAAATTCAAAACAGTTTCCAACTCATTATAACCTAGCCCGATAGTGGTTGTAGTGTTCCTCAAGCAATCTGAGGTT
This sequence comes from Cicer yamashitae, assembly GCA_037974755.1. Classification (NCBI taxonomy): domain Eukaryota; kingdom Viridiplantae; phylum Streptophyta; class Magnoliopsida; order Fabales; family Fabaceae; genus Cicer; species Cicer yamashitae. The sequence continues at coordinate 42,185,998 of JBBPBQ010020321.1, forward strand.
GTCGGATTGTGTTGAGAAGACTTGACTTGTAGGGTTAAGGTGTTGTGTGGGTTCAACTATATGGGGTTGTCAGATTGTGTGGAGAAGACTTGGCTTGTAGAGTCAAGATGCTTGTGTTCCTCAAAAAGTTTAGGGTTGTCAGGCTATTTTGAGAAAACTGACTTGTAGGGTCAAGTGTTGTGTAACTCAAGGAGTTGAATTAGTGGATTAAATTCTTCCAAGTGAGGGGACTAGACGTAACTACCAAGTTGGTGGTGAACTAGGATAAATTACTTGTGTCACTTTACTCTTGCAATCCTTAGTTTTGTTATTGCTTCTGCTCTAAGTCATCAAACCCGAACCAGTTTTAATCAAATAATCAAAAAGAATCCAACTTAGAAAAACATAATTCAACCCATCTTCTCGTGTTTGCACCTTCATTTATTCTTTCTTTCTTCAACTCCATTTTGTTATGGTGTTCTGGGTGAGAAGAAGTTGTGTGACATTTCATTCTCTTCACAAAAACTTTGAAAGAATTTGTTTTCCAATTCTCCTCCATGATCACTTCTAATTGTTATAATTCTAATACAGTTATCATTCATTACTTGTTTGCAAAAAGTACTAAACACTTTATTACTATAATTCTTATTTCTTAGGAATTTTACCCAAGTCCATCTAGTGTAATCATCAACTATAACAAAACCATATTTCTTTCTATTTACTGAGGTTGTTTTTGTAATAGTCCGACCTTTACCGTTACCAGCACTGTTAATCATGAGCTTCTCTTCCCCCACTTTCCTCTCCATAGGAAATAGCGAGTTTTTGCCTTCCGTGGGAATCGAACCCAGTACCTGGGGGATTAGTACCACTGTTCATTCATTCCCACTATCAATTGAGCTTTTGTAACAGCCCGACCCTTACCATTACCAAAACTATTAACCATGACCTTCTCGCCCCCCCCCCCTTTCCTCTATATAGGAAATAGCGAGCCTCGCCCCCCCCCCTTTCCACCCATTGGAAATAGAGAGTTTTTGCCTTCCGTGGGAATCGAACTCGGTACCTGGGAGATAAGTACCACTACCAATTGAGTTACACTAAGGATCGGGCTGTTATAGTTTTCACTGGGCCAAAGAGATCTATACACAAGAACATAAGGGGTTTGCTAGCAGAGACAAAATTCTTAGGGGGAATGGAGTTTTTTGTTTGTTTTCCCTTTTGAAATGCTTCACATATAATTTTTGTTTTGTATCTAAGATTAGGAATCCCTCTAAAAAAATTGAAGTTTATCAATTTTGAGATTAATTTTAGGTTTGTATGGCCCAACCTTTTGTTCCAAATTAATTTTTCTTCATTTACTGACATGAGACACTTAACATCTTGTTTCTCTAAGTTTGAAAGGTTTATTTTGTATAAGTTATTTTTCCTTTGACGTGTAAAGAGTACAAAGCCATCATTTTGACTAATTGCTTTGCATAATTTTTGATTAAAAATAATATCATAGCCATTATCACTTAATTGACTAATACATAAAAAATTATGTTTATGACATTGAACAAATAAAACATCTTTAATAGAGGGTGATGAGCCATTACCAATTGTACCAGAACCTGTTGTCCTTCCTTTCTAGTTGCCTCTGAAACTTACTTTTCCTCTTTTCTTCAGAGTCAGGTCTTGTAACATAGACCTTTCTCCTATCATGTGTCATGAGCAGCCATTGTCTAGGTACCATGATTGGTGTTTTAATTATGCTGCTAAGGACATCTGCAAGAGGAATTACTTCGTGTTTAGGTACCCAAATCTAGTTGGGTCCTTGTTTGTTAGACTTAACAGGCTTCATGTTTTTCCATGTTTTTTGCATGGGAAAAGTTAATCTATTATGGCTCTTTTTATGAAAATATGCACAAATAGAATCAGAGTCATAAGTTGTATTTTATTTATTTAATTAGAAATGACTTTTTGTATGAAAACCTTATAAGTGCTAGTAAGTTTTTTGGAATTAAATTAAGAAATTCTAGTTAAATCACATTTATGAAGATTGCATTGTTTTATAGGAGCAAAAAAGTTTAAAGTGTTCCTTTTGTATCGTGAGAAATGTGATATCCTAAATAACTTGTAAAAGTTTCTTTTTCCTTTGAAAGAGTTTTTATTTATCCGCTACAAATTTTTATAAAAATATGCTATAAATTATTATGTATTATTTTGATGTTTAGAGTGTCACATTAGTGGTATTAGAGCAGGTATGTCCAATCAGGTCGAGTGGGTCGAGTGTCGGTTCAATGTTAGTCCAATTTTAGCTGTGTCAGTTGTGTTTTCTTGTGTATTAATTATTTTCACTGTCATGTTTTAGTTTTCCTTTATATTATTGTGTTATGTGCAATATGCTTTTGTATAATTATACATATTTTTTAAGTTACTAATTAACTATTTATTGTTTGCTTGCTCTGATTGCATTGTGGATTATAAGTTCCTACCTAAGTGACTAAATAAACCATGAAATTATTTGTTAAAATTTGAGTTAATTTGAATTGTTGACATGATTAAGTTAATTACCGATTGACTGAACTTGTAGCTTGTGTTTCTAATTATGATTCTCCGCTCTCTTTTTATAGTGGATAGTTAGAAATAAAAAAATTTATTGACTAGTCATATGTTTGAAATTATTAATTTCATTGAGGTAATACTAATTATAGATGGATAGACCTTACCTTTTTGTGGTCGTACCATAATGTTTAAAGTTTGGATTTGGTTAATGAAATCAATTTAGAATGTTAGTCGTAATTTTGAAACATTAGGAAATTCATATTATTAGTAATAGTAATTCTATAGAAATGATTTTTGTTTAAATTGCTTTTGATTTTCAAAATAAAATAATATATATATATATATATGATAATTTTATTTAAAATTTATACTATTAAAAAAAAAATTTACACCAAATTTTAAGATGTGTTGTTTTTAAGAAATCTAGCAACTTTTTTTTGTAGAAATAGTTTTGAGAAATTAAGTAAAAAACTAAATAGAACTATTTTAGAAGTTTGATGAGTTGGAAAATTTTGTATCTATTTTTATAGATATTGTCTGATTTTGTTTCAAAATATAGGTTGAAAATAATGATTTTAAGAGTGCTTAAATATCTTGAAAGGCATTTTTGGTGGTTAAAGTATGGGTGAAATTTTAGGAATTTTATTGATTTTAAAAATAGTTTTAAAAAAATTGTATGATTTACTAAGAATTAGCCTAAGGAAAAGATTTGAATTCCCAATAAAAAAAAAATTATTTTATGGTGTTAAATAATTAGTGATACTTTAATAATAATTATTTAAGTGTCGAAATAAAAAAAAAATATATTGTTTACCTTGAAAATGGTTTATGCACTACTTGATTCATTTTGGTTTGTCGACGTGTTATACTGTCTTCAAGTTAGTAGTTACTTATCGTATCTATTGCTTGAAAAATCTTTGTTTCAGTTTTTGTTGAATGATAAGGATTAAGTAAAATAAATAAATAAATAATTAAGAATTTAATTGTGATAAATTTGAAGTTGTTGGATTGCTACGAGAATATGCTACATATTAAGAATTAATATTTGATTTGTAAAATAAACATAGAATTATGATGCCAATAATTGAACTAGTTATATATATGTATATATGATTATGTGAATATGAAAGTGTTTGTGTTTAAGGTGTTATGAGTCTTAGGAATTTGTGTATAGTGTTTAGAGTAGTTGGGAGTGTATAAAAGTGAGATAATTCTATATTTCCTTATTTTGATTGTTGATTCAGATTAATGTAAGTGTCAATTCTTTTGTTGTTGTAACTAGTTGTAAATTTCAAATAAATTATTGTGAATGTGTAATTAAGTGAGTTTTTAACTTGAATTAAAGAGTACGAGTTGCAGCGCCGCCTTCGCACTCTTGAACTATGTTAAAGATATTTTTAATTACCCATGTTTGAATTTGATTGACTATAGTTATGGTTATCTTAAGTAGTTGACGACATGAGTCGGGGGGACTAGCTACCCCGATGACTCATCGTCGATAAAAGAGGTAACAATAACCCATCGTAATTATCGTTAGAAATACTTGTTAACTTTATTTTTTTTAAATGATTAGAAACTATGTTCATCTCTTATACAATTTTGAGCTATTATGAGTCTTATGTAACATCAATGTTGAATGCTGATTGTAACACCCCGATTTTTAAAAGTGCGAGTGTATTTTTTTTTCAAAATAAATGGAATAAAAACACTAGGTTATATCCATAAATAAGAAAATACTCTTGGATAAAATATTTGAGTCGTGACACCACGATAAAGGTTATCATTAATTACAACAGCGGAAATGATTTTGAACAAAAATCCAAAGTATCCAAGTAAAATATACACCGACTAAAATGCTTTGTTTCGAATACACAAGTTCCCTTTTTACAACAACAACTTTGAAATAGGAAAGGGAAAATAAATAAAATTCTTGATTACAACCCTAAGCTGATCATTAATCTATCTGAGGGTGACTGGGTACTGAGAATCCACGAGCGGCATCAAGGCCCACTGCGTCAAGCCTTAGAACGACCCTGGTTCTCATCTGAGGGCAAAGCCCAGATTTCCACAAATTGTAAAGGGTCACCAATCCGAAATTAACAAATACCACATAGCATTCATTTTAAATGCACAAAATCACCTTTCAACTTAGCATGCATCTAGAAAGGGTTTGCATATGTTAAACATGCATAAACAAGGTTGAAAAATGAAGTTTTGGACCAAACAGCACTGTTGTATTCGAATACACCCTATGTGTAGTCGAATACACTTGCGAAAACAGCAGAAAAACAGCAAAAACAACACTAACAGCACTACTGTATTCGAATACAGCATGTCTGTATTCGATTACAGCATCCATTCAACTGTATTCGAATACAGCACCTTGTGTAGTCGAATACACTTCAAAAAAATCAAGTCAGTAGCTAATTTAATCATCTGTATTCGACTACAACACAGGTGTAGTCGAATACACCTGTCAAAACAGCAGAAAATCAGTTTTTAAACATTTCAAAAACCATTCCAACACTTTCCAAATCATTCTAACACTTTCCAAATCATTCTAACACTTTCCAAATCATCCTAATACTTTCCAAATCATTCAATCAATCACAAACACAAACACGGCACAATCCACACATCACAATAAAGTGCGCATATACAATCATCATAACACGTCAAACATGACTCGCGTGCCAAGCACCCTAATGCAATGCGTATATGCCAATGCACATGATTCCGGAATATCATCAACTCCTCCTCGAAAGGCGTAAATCATAATTGTACAGCCTCTCACAGACTAGTACTAATTATCAAGGTGCAGTCTCTCATAGGCTAGCACGATTTACAAATGTGCAACCTCTCACAGGTTAGCACGACGCGATAATCCATGTAAGGGTAAGATGAACCAACAATTCACATGGAATCATCCCCCGTACGGATAAGATGAACCAACAATTCACATGGAATCATCCCGTGGCCCATCCGGTCACCACTATCACCGACGCGATAATCCCTGCAAGGATAGGATGAACCAATAATTCACATGGAATCATCCCGTGGCCCATCCGGTCACCACTATCACCGACGCGATAATCCCCGCAAGGATAGGATGAACCAACAATTCACATGGAATCATCCCGTGGCCCATCCGGTCACAACTATCACCGACGCGATAATCCCCGCAAGGATAGGATGAACCAACAATTCACATGGAATCATCCCGTGGCCCATCCGGTCACCACTATCACTACTATGAAATGCATGAGCATACTCTGACTCTCGACACCACAATCATTAAGTAAATGCAGCTATTAAAAGATTCCCCATTTTTAATGCTCATTTAACACTAATGATTCTCAAATTTAACACAGAGCATACTCAACGCATACAATCCTCAAATCACATGAAATTGAATTCACAAATCATATTGAATTCAAATCACCACATACACAATCTCATCAATTCATACCAAATCAAAATACACACATAATTTACTTTTATTCAAATTCCCACATCTTGAAACATAAAGCATACCTCAACTTTCATCAAATTACCCATAAACATATCAACCACGCCAAGTAAAAATCACCATCACCCACACCTCAAAACTCATTAAATTCAATTTCACCATTTTTCCCACAAAATGCATTTAAATTCATTTCTCACAACATCTCACCTCAAACCCACCAAATTTATTTTCCAAACATTTTCAACCATAATACACCAAATCAAAACTCAAAATCTTTAAACACAAACCACCAAATTTCGTTTCCACAACTCACATAACACCCATTAATTTCCTTTTCCCCAAATTCACACATAACCCCATCAAAATCAAACCCCACAAATACACATATAGAGTCCTATATGCAAGCTAAAAATTTGGAAGGAGCCCTTACCTCGAAGGGGTAGCTCGAACGGCCGATTACAGCACCGCGATAAAATTCCGGTAAAATTCCCGCTTCGCACAGAGCTGCGAAAATTAGTTCCCAAGCACCGCAACGTGATCACGATCAACTTTCTCTTTAGTCGCGTCGCGAGATAAAGCTTGGATCTAGGTGATATGTGAGGTTTTGTGTTTGGCGGTTTTGGAAACCACCAACACAATTTCGTGAAAACAGAGAAAGATAAGAAAGAAGAAAAACGCAAGGCTGGGGAAAATGTTTCTGTTTGTTTTTTTCTTTCCTTTTTCCTTCACTTACACACACATATATATATATATATACAACTTACTAAATATATATATATATATATATAAGTATATATATTACTAACATGCCACGCAATATATATATAAATATATATATTAAACTAAACCACAAATAATTACAACTCTTACACACATTACTCACATCTCCAATTATTTTGATAAAAATATCTATTCCCGTTGCAGCTCAATTGACAGGTAAAATTTTCAGCAACCAGAGATATTTTTAACAAAACTGTCCGGTATTAAATTCTTCGCAATAAAAATAAATTATTTCTTGCCAAATAATTTTCACCGGATTTCAAAATATTATATATAAAAATATATATATAATGAACATATAGCAAACTCTAATAAAATATACTTTTGGTATTTAATTCACCAAATGAATTAAAATTGGGCTAAATGCCTCGGCAATTTAACACCAATATACTAAAATTGCATAAATTAGAGTTTGAAATTTAGGGTCTTACACTGATAATTGTTTATGTGGCGTGAATATTAGGTTGAAGGTGTGTACTTAAATTAAGTATTTTGATCTTCTAAGTAACTTGATTGAAATAAATAAGTGTGTTGTGTTAGTATCTTATTTGTTCTATATGGTCTCATTTGATAAGGACTTAGAACTATTGTATGAGTTCTATAAATGAATTTTGTGTATAAGACTTTGAAATTAATTTAGAGTTTGACTGAGTTTGAAACTATATTTGAAAATATTTGTCATATTTCACTATGATTAAACACAGTTTTTTTTTAAAATAAAATAAAATTAAGTGACTTCACATCATTGAGTTGTTATATGCATTTCTGTTTGTAATTCTTGAAGGTGTGAAATATTTTAAATGTTTCTCTATATGTCTAACTTTTGTGGAACCCGTAGAGTAATTGTTCTTAGGATTTAAACATTATTTTCGGAGAGTAAAACTAGTAGAATATTGTTTGAGAAGTTAGTTGAACTTAAAAGTGTATCTAATATATGTCTTATTTTATTCAGCTAAAAATAGTAAGTTATTGTTGACTAAATTAACATGATTAGTTTTATCTATCAAGGATAATGATTAATCATGATATTTCTTTTTTATTTGAGTTGCTGAATTTGATGTGTTTAATTAATTTCTTGTGTCATGTTAGGTTATCATGCTAGGATTCTTGACATGTTATGCTTAAATGATTCTTAATGCCTTAAATATGTTTATTTTATTCTTGGAGACTATGTTTGAATCTTGAGGCGGGTTAGCTAGATATTAGTTTACATATTGTTCACCACAAATTTCGAGGACGAAATTGCTTTAACGAAAGGAGAATTGTAACACCCCAAATTTTATAATAAACTATTTTATTAATGAAATAGGATTTTAAATAATTAATTTGCTGTTAAAATTATTTTAGAATATATGTTGATTAATTTTAGGATTAATTTTCTTTATATGTGTGCTTTCTATGATGTACTAATCTTGAACATATTAGACAAAATGAGTGATATAAAAAATAAATATTATATTTTATTATTTTATATATTTTTCTAAAAATAATAGTATTTCAGTGTAAAATTTTAAAGAATTAGATTTTAAGCGATTTTATGTGTATATGTGCATTCGTAATTAATGTGATATTATCTTGTATGTTTGACTAATGTTAAGTGTACAATATTTGTATTTTAATTATTTCTAACTATTTCCTATTTGAAGTTATTTATTTTGTAAATAATTATCTTGAGATATTAGTAATATTGTGATTGATTTCCTTTGTTTTTATATACTTCATATGGAATGGTGATTTTATACATATTTATGTGATTTAGTAATAAATATAAATTGTTGATCTTATATTTATTTATTTTATCATTTTGACTATTCTATTAAGATGTAGTATTTTTATGCGATTATAGTAATAATTATAGTTACTATTTTGAATATGAGAGTTTTGGTTATTAATGTATTTTAAAAGATTAATCATTTTGTTGTATAAAATATTAGTAATGTTTTATTGATGAAATTGTGTTTTAAAATAAAGTGTTAAAAAAAATAGTTTTGATAATTGTTGATTTTATTTTAAAAAATAAAAGAAATGAGTAAAATGTGTTTTATGAGTTAGACACATATGCAAGATTAAATTTTAATTAAATAATAAAATAATAATAATAATAATAATAATAATAATAATGAAGAAGAAGAAAAAAAAAAGGAAAAAGGAAGGGCCGATTACATCTTCTTTTTCGTAAGCCGCCACCTCCATAACATTTTCTTCTTTTTTTTCTCTCTTCGACCATGACCATTATAGTGGGTGTCGTGCAAAACTGAAACTACATTCGTGATCGTTGTGAAAGCCCTATTCATAAAACACCCTCTTCATTCTCAACCCGAATCATAAATTGAAAGCCCTATTCCTCTTTGTCAAAAATCAAACCTCCACCTTTTGATCAAGATGCCAGTCATCATGACTATTACCAACGAAAAATGAGACCATATTCGGACTCCACGAAACACCCTCTTCCATTACCTATGCTTGAAATCAGCAACCGTTTACACTTTAAAAAATGGGTTTTCAACCTTGTCGCGGTTGTTTTCTCGAATTCCAGCCAACACATTCATTGTCCTGAAAAACTGCCATCATTTTTGGATTCCTCTCGTCGAAACCTTCAAGAAGCACTACTCATTTGCGTGTTTCATTGAAGTTGACATCAGATCATGTCGACGCTCCAGCGCGTCGGGGAGGCCTTTTCTGATAACTTGTTTGACATCGTTTTGAATATGTTTCTTCTCCTAATATTTTTATTAATTATATAACACTTATTTTTGTGCTCCACGTAAATTATCAGTCATGTTTCATTGACTGTGCAAATTCATCGATGCTTTTGGACTTGTTCGTTGCGCGTTGTCGACATGTCATGGTTACTGAAAATTATTATGATCCTTATATCGCATAAAAGCGTCAGACTGAGGTAAGAGGTGAAAGAACGTTTGAATTCATGAGTTTAATATATTGTGAGATGAACGGGCTATATTTTCCAACGAGCACAACAGTAGCCCTTTGAGGGATAAATTAATTAATGTGCAAATATGGAATTTGTGAGGTTAAAATGTGGAATAAAAATATTTATAAGGTGTTGATTGATTTAATTTCGTTTAATATGTGGTATTTGATATTATTGGGATAAGTTTATGTGATGATGATGATGATGTAACACCCCAAATTTTATGAAAAATTATTTTATCAATGAAATAGGATTTTAAATAATTAATTTGGATTTAAAATTATTTTAGAATATATGTTGATTATTTTTTTTATATGTGTGCTTTCTATTATTCTAATCTTGTAAATAGTATTTTAGTGAAATATTTTAAAGAATAAGATTTTAGGCGATTTTACGTGTATTTGCACGTGAGTAATTAATGTGATGTTTTCATGTGCGTTTGACTGATGTTAAGTGTGCACATAATTATGTTTTAATTAATTTAAACTATTGTCTATTTTTATTTATTTATTTTATAAATAATTATCTTGAGATAGTGGTAGTATTGTGTTTGATTCCCTTTATTTTGATATACTTATGGGATTGTGATTTTATATAATTTATTTATGATTTAGTAATTAATAAAAGTGTTATGTCATATTTATTTATTTTTTGATTTTGACTATTCTCTAATGCTGATAGTATTTTAATGCGAGTTCTGAAAAATAAGTATAATTATAGTGACTATTTTGAATATGGGAGTTTCAGCAGTTATATGTATTTTTTTTTAAGGTTATTTATTTTAATTACAATAATCTATCATATATTAGTGATGTTTTGAAAATTAAATGATGTTTAGAGGAGTATTAGAAATGAGATTAAGTAACTATCAATTTTGTTTTAGCAAAATAAAAATAATAATAATAAAACAAAAAAATAAATAAGGGGACCAATGGGTTTGACCCATGTGTGAACCCTAATTGTTAATAAAATAAATAAAACAAAAAAGGGAGTTGGACGGCAGCCGTAAAAGCAAAGAGGAAACACAACAACAAGGCTATATCGTTTGGCACTGGTGATCGATAACTGTTCTAGAAAACTTTCTCCATTTTCGTCCAAATTTTAGTATGTTGTTTCATTCATTTAGTTAGTCAATTAAACACATTTTCCCAAAATTTAACCATCCCAATTTCTCTCTAAAATACCCGACTTCTTCGTTTATGGAATTCCTTACTTTACACCGTTCTTCTTCACCATAAGTCTCATTTGAGTAAAATCAACGCCAAAATGACCGTGTAAATAGTGGCTATATTATCCATTGATTGGTTTTCTGATTTATGGTAAGTTTCCTTGACCGAGTTTCGAAATTTAGTTTTTAGAATGTCTTCTCATAATTTATTTTTAACGTTTACCCATAAATTGTCGAGTTAGATTGATTGAAGGACAAAGAGTCAATGAACAAAGGATGTTTGCTCGTGGAATCGTATTTGTGTGTGAAAGCGTCAAAATAAGGTAAGGGGTGAGAGAACGTTTGAATTCACGAGTATAATATATTATGAGATGAACGGAAAAACCGTATTTCCCAACGATTCATCGGGGGCTCGCTACGTACGGTAGTAGCCCTTTGAGTGATAAATTAATTAATGTGCAAATATGGAAATTGTGAGATTAAAATATAAAATAATAATATTTGTAAGGTATTGATTGATTTAATTTCTTTAAATGTGTGGTAGTTGATACTATTGTGATATTGGGTGTCGAATTAATTTTATGTATACGTTTGATTAGATGAGTTTATGTGATGCAATCATAAAAGATGGATGTGATGTGATAATTTTATGTGATGATGATGATGTATGATTAATAATTGTGATGTTATAAATTTGTGATAAGTTTACGTGATGATGTATGATTGATGATAGTGATGCTATAAATTTGTGATGAAGTTATGTGATGATGATGATGTGTGATTAATGATAGTGATGTTATAAATTTTTGATGAGAATATTGAAGTAACCCCATAGTTGATGAAATAATGGTGATTTCAATTTGTGTTTGAGATAACGGTCTTAATGGAGTACCATAGGCCAACGAGGGGAGAAAATAAATATTGAGAATTTGTGAAGTGGAGATTATTTTGTCATCATATAGGTAGGGCCTGACAAGACTAGTGATTCCGGGGAAGTACAACTGAATGAGCCTGATTGTGGCGGTCTGTTGTTGAGCCTTAAGACAAGATTGTTAGACCTTGGAGGTATTTGGGTGGGGAATTCCTAGGTGACTTGGAGGTAGCACTCCAAATGTCGGGAGCTACCATGCAACACATGTTTACCTCGATTGTCGCGTATATGTGTCTCGCGTTGAGTTGAGGGGATCTATGAGGAGAGGGTCAATTTGAATTGTCCGTCCACCGGGATGGTGACATAGTATCAAGCCTCCTAACCAAGTACTTCAAAGTTAGAATGGTACCACATTGTAAAGTAGAGTCTAAGCTCATGCATAGCATTGCATTTCCTTGTGATTATTTTGTTGTGATTGATGTGTTTCAAAAGTAATAATAATTTCTCTTAGATGTTTTGATGCATATTATAATGAGATAATTATTTTACTTGAGTGACTTTGATGTTATAATATGGTACTATTTGCTTAAATATTCTGATATATCGTAATGTGATTATGATATGGTCTATTATGATTGTTTGCGAGTTCTGCATACTTATATTATACTATCAACATGATTTCGAAACTCACCTCCTTCATTGTTTGTGTTTGACTGACTTGGCCATGCGTTTGCGAAATCGCAGTTATTACAGGTTAATGAGTCTTGAAGTTCAAGTTTGTGAGAAACCCCGCTCTGATAGGTGATACCGGGAATAAAAATTGTAATTCGTATTTTTCTTTTACTTTTTCTTTTATTAGAAACGACTTTTTGTATGAAAACCTTATAAGTACTAGTAAGTTTTTGGAATTAAATTAAGAAATTATAGTTAAGTCAAGTCTATTGAGATTGCACTGTTTTAATTTGAGGAATAAAGTTGAACCATTACACGTGTATTTAGAGGAACCCGATATCTTGAACTAGTTACAAAAGTTTTTATTTCCTTGGAAATAGATTTTATTTATCTGTTGCAAATTCTTGTAAAAATCTAATATAAATTATTATATATGTTATTTTTGGGGTTTAGGGTGTCACAAATAATGTATGATTAATGATAATGATGTCATAAATTTGTGATGTGAATATTGAAGTAACCCCATAGTTGATGAAATATTGATGATTTCAACTTGTATTAAATATGATGCTCTTAATGAAGTAGTCTAGACTAACGATGGGAGAAAATAGATGTTGGTAATATTTGAAGTTGATGACAATTTTTGAAGTGGAGATTATTTAGTCATCATATAGGTAGGGCTTGAGAAGCCTAATGATTTCGAGGAAGTACAATTGAATGAGCCTGATCGTGGCGGTCTACTGTTGAGCCTTAAGGCAAGATTGTTAGACCTTGGAGGAATACGAGTAGGGAATTCCTAGGTGACTTGGAGGTATCATTCCAAATGTCGGAAGCTACTATGCAACACACGTTTACCTCAACTGTCCATATATATGTATCTCGGTTGAGTTAAGGGGATCTATGAGGACAATGTCAATTTGAATTGTCTGTCCACTCGGGTGGTGGCATAGTATCAAGCCTCCTAAGTAATTAGGTCAGAGTTAGAATGGTACCAAATTGTGAAGTAAAGTCTAAGCTCATGCATAACATTGCATTTTCTTGTGATTGTTTTATTCTGATGTTTTTCTTTCAAGAATATTTGTGTAATGATACGGTTTATTTATGATTAATTACGTGTTCTTCTTACTTATATTATACTATCCACATGATTTCGAAACTCACCTCCTTCGTTGTTTGCGTTTGACTGGTTTGGCTCTGCGTTTGCAAAATCGCAGTTATTACAGGTTAATGAGTTTTGAAGTTCAAGTTTAAGAGAAGTCCCGTTGTGATAGGTGATACTGGGAATGAGAGTCATAAGTTCTATTTTATTTATTTAATTAGAAACAACTTTTTGTATAAAAATCTTATAAGTACTAGTAAGTTTTTGTTATTAAATTAAGAAATTCTAGTTAAATCAAATTTATGGAGATTGCACTGTTTTATAGGAAGAAAAAAGTTTAAAGTGTTCCTTTTGTATTTTGAGAAATGTGATATCCTAAATAATTTGTAAAAGTTTCTTTTTCCTCTGTAAGAGTTTTTATTTATCTGTTGCAAATTTTTATAAAAATATGGTTTAATTATTATATATTATTTTAAAGTTTAGGGTGTCACACTAAGTATGTCAAATAACTATCTAAGGATAAAGGCCTTAGACTACCTCTAGCAAAGGACTGGGACTTTGCTAATACAATGCTTCCTTTTTTGAGGATTTTCTATGACGCTATTACGCATATTTCTGGCTTTTCATATGTTACTAGTAACATATATATAAATGAGGTATTTTTCATTGGAAGGAATATTCGATTATTAAGCGAGCACAATGATGCAAACATAAAGTCGATGAGTATTAGTATAAAGAGTAAATATGACAAGTCTTGGGGCAATGCTAACATGCTGTTATTTTTTGTCGTTGTATTGGACTCGACTTGCAAATTGACATATGCAAACTACTTTCTTAATTTTCTTTTGAAGTAGGTTGAAGACGAAATTGTCATCTACCTTGAAATAAATTTATCGAGAATATGAAGGCAAGGAGGAAGGTTCTCAAAGTATGGGAGAACCACAACCAGAGGAAGATGATAATGATATACATGGTAAGGGCTTCTACAAAAAAAATCAATTGAGCAAATAATTGATCCTAAGTATGAGCTTGATAAATACCTTGATGAAGAGTGTGAACCATATTTTGTTGAGTTTGACATTTTGAATTGGTGGAAAGTAAACTCAACTAGATTCCCCATCCTTTCAAGTGTTGCTCGTGAGGTGTTGGCCATCCCTGTGTCTACTGTAGCATCAAAGTCTGTTTTTAGCACTAGAGGAAGGGTGTTGGATCCTCATCGTAGTAATCTTACACCTATGATAATGGAAGTGCTTGTTTGCACTCAAGATTGGATGAAAGGATCTCTTTCTTAGATCTATTTGATGAGGACCTTGAAGAACTTGAAACCTTTGAGAAAGGTAATTTTGTTACAATATTTTCAGTTCTAAAAACTTTGTATTGTATTTTTAAGTTTTTTGAAAAATAACGAAGTACTCTTTTTTGCAGAGATCATTCTCCAATGCTCTATGCAACGACATCTGCTAGCGTGTTAGTCTTGATGATTGAAGACATTAGTTTCTATTTTGTTTTCTATATGAGTTTAGGAATCATTGTATTTGAAGTAATATTTTTGAAGGAATTATTTGAGTTTAGGGATCATAATTTTGAAGACAATTTTTATATTTGGAAGTAATTTCAAAAAATTGATGGTATTTTGTTTGAAAAACACTTTGGAAAGCCTTAGACTTTGCAGGTTTTGTAAGCCTTTTGAAAAATATATTTTATATATAGATGGTTTGAATTGAAATTTGAGTTATTAGCTTCATGATTTTAGAAGCATCAGGAGTATGTTTAGATTTTCTTAACAGTTAACATGTTCTTTCATTTCCTCATGAATCTGAATTTGAGGATGTGGAAAAATGATTATATAGTATTTTCTTGAAGTAATTAGGGGAATTATGTAAAATTTGGCATATAGGAACAGAAAAAAACCTATAGGAATAAAACGCTTCGGTTCAATTTGATACAAAAGCAGTTCGGTTCGGTACCATCCATATTATAACAGTTCAATTCAATTCGAACAAGTAAAACTAAATAAAAACCAGTTTGGTTATATTCAGAGCAATAAATCGATTCATTGATTTATAGAACCAATTCGGTTCGGATTTTCAAACTGAAAATATGTTCGGTTTAGTTTTCAAGCAGTTCTAGTTCATAACTGAACTTTATCCACCATTACTTTGAGGGATGAGAAAAATGGTTTATTTTCTAGGAAGGGTTGTGTAGGGTGGGGCTAACTCAGATTGTTCTTCCCCATTTTTTTGTTCTTTTTCTACAGTTTTTGGTAAATGGAGAAAAAGAGGGGAGCGTTAAGGAAGTTGAGAGAATAATCAAATTAACCGACAACGACAAAACGATGGAATGGCAAATCACCGATTGTTTTATGTTTTTATTTTTATTTTATTTATGCAAGATATTCTAAAAAACTAAGAGAAAAAAATTGTTTTATAGGTCAATTAAAATTGCGTAATGAGTAATTTTTTTTTAAAAAAAAATGGTTACGATATATGCATACATGTAGAGCTGTCAAAATCGGCTAACCTGCTAAAATATATGGTTTTGACCTAAAACTTTCGGCCCAAATTTCTTGATCTGATCTAAATAAATTTGTTGCTCATTCGAGCTCGCCCATATAAGTAATGGGTAGCTCGCATAACTAGTTTAAAAACAAATAAAAATATTAAAAGGCCACATAACACAAGAAGGGGGTTGAATCGTATTTGCCAAATTTGACAACTTTTTGATAATTTATAAATAAATAAAAAAACTAGTTTGGTTTTGGTGACTTGGAGTAGAAGCAATCGGATTCAGAGGCAGAAAGTAATGAAAGCATAAATAATTTGAAACGTAGATTTATCCTGGTTCTCCACTAACTTGGCTACATCCAGTCCCCTCATTCAGAAGGCTTTAATCCACTAATTCAAATACCTTGAATTACAAAGCACTTGACCCTCCAAGTTAGTCTTCTCAAACAGCCTGACAACCCCAGACTTTTGAGGAACTAACCACCTTGACCCTACAAGCCAAGTCTTCTACTAACAACCTGACAACCCCAGATTGAAGAAGGAACTAAACCACTATCGGGTTGGATACAAAAGATTGGAACTTGAGTAGTTGCTTCTAAAAAGTTGATGATATAACTCTTACACTATAAGAAAAGAACACTCAGAAAATATTTCTAACTTGAACAAGTATTTCTGTCTTTGAACTTTAAGACTACTCTTTTATGCTTTTCGATGATTTTCTTCTTCAGCCTTGAGTGTCTATTTATATTTAAAATTTGGGATTCAATTTAGTCCTTGTTTAATTCTGAATTGTATTTTGTCCAGATTGCGTTTGTAAATTCTTCAAATTGATTATGTTCCTTTTTGTTTGTTTAGATTGAGAGTGTAAATTCTTCATATTGATATCATATTTTGTTGTAGATAAATCTTGATCAAATCTTCTTCAAATGTTGATCAAATCTTCTTCAAATCTTGACCATATCTTTTTTCATACTCTTTGAAGTCAAATATATTGTGCTCATAAAATACTTTTGTTATCATAAAAACTCTAAGTTTAAAATGAATTTGGTTCCAACACTTACACATCTATGACCAATAGTAATATTTGTTCAAATTGAACTAGATATCGGTTCATAATTTACACTCATTCAAATTGATTCCTTCTTAATGTATTTATAATATTCCATAAAAAAAATATTTAAAATTGGTCATGAAAGAAAATTTTCAAATTAAAGAGTTGCAAGAAAATTTAGAAGAAATTAAAAAAAATAATGTTTTACAAAATTTGCAGGCTATCCGGCCAGCCTGCAACCCACCTAGGGCCAAACTTGGTAATATTTTTTCAGCCCGTATTAACACGGAGCTTTTTGGTCCAACCCAAAAAGCTTGCAACCCATGAAGGTTGGCCTTAAACGGGTCGGGTAGCCCATTTTGACAAGACTACATACATGTTAGTGCATAATTATTGCACCCAAAATCTAATGTGGAAAATCAATGTCTTTGTGATTGGATGTATGCGTAAAGTAAACCTTACACAACAGTGCACTTTTAAAATAATTTTATATTGTCATCCAATGACAAACTATCATTCTTCCACGTCATATCACTAATTTCAAAATAATAATCCAAAGGTGGAGTAATACGGCGACAAAATATGTTTCATTGAATGTTAGTGTAAAATAGTTTTACACAAACGAGGTATGCCCTCTAAATCAAACTGTTAATGGAAAATTGTGATGATATGTGTAACATCCTGACCCTTACCGTTATCGGCGATGTTAATCACGACCTTCTCGCCCCCCTTTCCCACCATTGGAAATTTAGCGAGTTTTTGCCTTCCGTGGGATTCGAGCCCGGTACCTAGGGAATAAGTACCGCCTCATTCCATTCCCATGGTACCGGGCTCGAATCCCACGGAAGGCAAAAACTCGCTAAATTTCCAACGGTGGGAAAGGGGGGGCGAGAAGGTCATGATTAACATCGTCGATAACGGTAAGGGTCGGGATGTTACAATAAAAGGGATTCGAGCCCGTTACCTAGGGAATAAGTACCGCCTCATTCCATTCCCACTACCAATTGAGCTGGACCTAAAAGACATAACTAGAATAACAATTAGGCATGGATCTATATCATATGGATAAAGTAGGCTAAATTGTCAAGCCTAACAGAGGAAATCTGATGTGGAAATCGTAGCTAAAGGGGATGATTTGGCGCAACAACTATCTTGACCTAGCCATAACAATCATTTAAATGAAGATATGAATCACCAACAAATTAAGGAAAATAGCTTATCAAATAGAGTCCAAGTTTTATGTATAACAAGATTTACTAATATCTAAAAACAAACTCGCTAGTCTTTATCTAGATCAAGCCACAACGGCTCTAAAGTAAAGATAAACACCAAGGGATCAAACAATCAGAGAAGAAAAGTGTGGAGCATCTTAGAGCTTACAAATTACTATAAACACATTCTCATATCTCATTTAAAGAAATGGAGACCAAAATTTTACCACACCACCAAACGTGAAGTCCACGTCACCACCACCGGTGATCTACCTTGTGTTTCATGTAGAAACAAAACTATAAAATGACTTATAAAAAATTAAATATGAAAGCTAGAGGTATTTTAGATACTGCCTTTAAATATTGTGGGTATTTTAGATATTGCATTTAAATATTTGGCTTAAATATAATTTTTGTTTTTATCTTTTACCAAATATTCATTTTGGTCTTTTATTTATTTTTTAATTTATTTTTTTCATTTATTTTTTATAAACGATAAATGTTAGTCCTTTTTACCATAACAATTTCAAATAGTTGTAAGATAATTGTTATGAATAGTATAGGTCTAATCTTGGATAAATTGCAAAGTAAAATATGCAACCTTAACAAAGCCGAAATAAATATACATAGAACTTTCATAAATGACCTTCATTTCAATAAGATTACATAAATGTCCTTCATTTCAAGTCTAAATCTATTATTGAATTAAATAAATACTATTTTAAAAGGATATTATAATTGATACATATTAACAATTGCTAGAAAAATCTCATTGATCATATGGTGTGATAACCCATGTTTTGATTATAAAAAGGACTAAATGCATCACTAATAAACAATAAAGGACAAATATTAATAAAAATAAATATAAAGAATCAAAATAAATATTAAGTAAAAAATAAAAAGATAAAAAAGAAGAATTATATATGAAGTTCAAAGAAAAATTACAATTACATCCCCTACAGTTTGATTAAATGTCACACAACTACGTTCTAGTCACTACGCGAAAAAACGCATATTACAGCGCTTTTTTTAAGCCATTTACAGCGCTTTTTCAAAAAAAAAAGCGCTGTAGTTAGCAGCGCTGTAAAAGGATACAACAGCGCTTTTGTTTAAAAAAAAAGCGCTGTAAAAGGTAGACAAATTGCGCGCTTGTTATGCACATTTTACAGCGCTTATTCACAAAAGCGTTGTAAAAGGTGCACTTATATAGTTGAATATTATGCACTATTATGACCCTATTACAGCGCTTCTTCAAGGAAGCGCTGTAATAGGTGCAATAATATAGATGATTTGTTATGCACCATTTACAGCTTTTTTTCACAAAAGCGCTGTAAAAGGTGTACTTGTATAGGTACATTCAACTGCACCTATTACAGCGCTTTTCCAAAAAGCGCTGTAATAGGTGCATTCAATAGATGCATTATTATGCACTATTATGCACCTATTACAGCGCTTTTTTGAAGAAGCGCTGTAATAGGTTCATTATAGTGCACTTATTACAGCGCTTTTTAAAAAAAGCGCTGTAAAAGGTTTTTTTTTTTTAGTTTTATTAAATAATATGATGTAAATTTTAAAAAGCGCTTTTTTAGAAAGCGCTTTTTTTTAAAGCGCTGTCTTTTAATCCAGAATCAGTTCACAACATGCACAAATATTCAAACATGCAATCAGTACTAAAATAGCTCAGAACAACACAACAACAGAATCAATATATTTTCAAATGCACAAATATTCACAACATGCAATCAGTTCATAATTACATATTCACAACAACTACATATAACTACATATTCACACAACTACCTATTCATATAACTATCAGATATTCACTATATTTTCATACAACTACTCATATTCACAACCTAGTATATACACAAACAGCACAGAACTACCATGTCCCTTGCAGCTTGCCATTTCCCAACAAATCAAATAATATTCATTTCAAGCACATACTGACACCAGTCTTCCTTTATCTCTGTTAGTTCTTCTTCAGAATACGATGGACTGGAATTGTCAAAGTACTGATATAAAAATTGAACATAAATAAGTTAGAATCAAATATAAACATAGTTTATATATGAAAATCAAATAATTAAAATACCGTACCGTTTCTGGGATTATAATTTGATTCTTATCAACAATCTCCTTCATGAATCGCAATACATAGTACCCACAGTCGATGTTGTTAGTTTGACGAGGGCACTATAAAATAAAACATATAAGTCAATAATTATTTAATTGTGCATTGATTGTAAGTCAAATTTAAAAGCATATATTTTAAACCTTTATTGGAATCCATGTGATGTTATTTGACTTTAGCTTCGACACTGTCACACCTCTTTGAGCTCGAAAAACTTGTAAAGCACTATCGAATAAATAAATGTGATTATTATAGCATTAACAAACACATTATTTATATATATATATATATATATATATATATATATATATATATAAATGTAAAAAATAAATGAATATTACTTACGTGTCGAACAAAGCCTTTATCTCGGGACGATTGTTGTAATGGCCGTGAATGGGATCTAGGTAGTATATAACTTCAGAGGTCGCATTGATTGCAATTGGCACCCAATGTGCCCTACAACAACAAAAATTTAGTTTACACAAATAATAAACTAAGATCTCATAAAATAAAAAAGATATAAATATAGAATATATAATTACGTACCCTGAATTATATGGTGCAAGGAATAACTTATTCTTCTCTTTATTTCCTAATACTATATCTAAAACGTATTTATTTACATTCGCTGGATCGTGTTTAAGCATCGATATCTTATGCGGAGACAAGAATGAAAATTTATTTGACAATCTGCGCGCGCACACGAACTTCTCATACAAAAACCTTCAATAAAAATTTCAAATTAGATTAATTACCAATAAATTAAATTAATTACAAATAAATGCGATGAAAAGTAATTTTTACCTCATGTAAATGCTCATAACAGTAGCACTCAGCTCCTTATGGTCGAGAAGTTCGTACATGTGCTCTTTTTCAAAAAATTCTTCATACGCGTCTCCGAATAGATCTTT
Source organism: Cicer yamashitae (assembly GCA_037974755.1). Lineage (NCBI taxonomy): Eukaryota > Viridiplantae > Streptophyta > Magnoliopsida > Fabales > Fabaceae > Cicer > Cicer yamashitae. The sequence continues at coordinate 42,207,326 of JBBPBQ010020321.1, forward strand.
ATCCATGCTTATTATTCGTGAATCGTCGCTGCCCATATTTTTTTTTGCCTGTATGTCAAGACACGACCCATATGGAGCAAGTCGTGGCTGACTTATTTTAGGAGCAGGAGCAGCAACTGATTTTACACGATCCAGTTTTTTAGCAGCAACAACTTTGGCCGCTTTATTACCCTCCAGCTTTTGCAGTTTGCCAGTTTTATTACCCTCCAATTTTTTAGGTTTGCCGGCTTTATTTTTGCCACGAACATCCGGTCGTGGTGCGGCAGCTGGCTTGCTGGCTTGCTGTGCAGGTGGTTTATTAGATTGAATCTGAAAAAATGAGGTTAATCAAATTGTTAGTTTATTGAATCAGAAAAAATGACAAACCTTACAGAATAAATGTTACAAACCTTTTCGGGCGATGTGACTGTTTCATTTCTAGGAATCTTCTTATCATTCCCTTTATTAGACTTTATTTGAATCTAAATAAATGTGAAATTAAAGTTAACATTGGAAAAAATTCAGCAATTAAATATAATCAATTAAACATACATTTCAATTAATTAAACATACCTTGTCAAGGGCAACAAGATGTTTGGGCCATGCCACGTAGCTGCCAATTGCTTCGCCCAAATAATTCAGATCTGCATCGTTGTCCGGTACAGGCAACGGTGTTGTTGGTTCCAAAGCAATAACTGGCGATACTTTGACATGGCCCGCAGGGATTGGTGTGTTGTGCAATACCTTGCCCGGAGCATTGCACAATGTTCCCTTTCCGACCTTCCGATGAGTGGGGGAGGATAAGTATAGCACGCATGGAGTGACCCCCTAAAATCAATGGTTAATACATAAGTATGTGAAAAAATTAACTTTAATGAATTTCTTATTTTATTAAGTAATTAATTACCTCAGGAAGACTGTTGAGACCAACGTTGCAACTTGCGTTTTCACTCTCAATGTGAATTTCACGTTGGGGCTGGTCCGCAAGTTGCTTGTCTTTATTTGTCTTCACCAAGAGGGCCACTTGCTCGGTTAATACTCTAATCTTCTCTAATACTTCCTCGTTAGATGGATTTTGGCGCTTCTCTTGTGAAAAATAACTTCTAGGAGTTACGCCAAATCCTTTCCCCCTCACGCGGCCGGAATATTCAGGAACATTAAACACTTTACCTAATATGTCCCTGCAACTTTCCTTGTTGTCCTCTTGATTTTCCGATTCAAGATTCGCCTAAAATACACATAGGATTAAAAAGATAAGTTAAATAACATTTTTAAAATACGTACAATATTAAAAAATATTAAAGTGATAAATATACTTACACAAAGTTCTATTACTTTTTGTACATTTTCATTATCAACCACTCCGTCTTTATTTACACGAGCTTCCTTCCACAATACATGACGACCCAACGGTTGATCGGATTGGGTGTCTTGTAGCTATTATCGTTAAGATCATAAACAAAATATTAGTTAGATAGTATAGTTTATAATATACCACATTAATTAAATAAAAGTGATGAGGAATAACTTACAAGTTTTTGCTCTAGACGAGCATATCCCATACGAGATTTCTTGTATGGGTGGGGAATAATTTTTGCCCTCTCGCGATTTGCCTTACTAATATTCTAAATAAAAAAAAAATCTAGTAAAAATTTAAAATACGCTATGAATATGAATAATAAAACAAAAATGCTAATAAATTAATCACTTACAACAAATGCGGGGTCGGAACGTTTTGATACGAATGCGCTCCATTCCTCACTTGATATATAATGTTTATATATTTTTGGAGCTTCCGCATTCGTATTTCCTTCACGGTCTTTTAAATAGCAATTAGAGAGGTGAGATCTAAAGCACCGGTGTATTTTCCCGGCAACTCTGAGAACATAGCTCTTTCTCACCTCATCAAGAACAAAAGCTGACTGCAAACCAAATAAATATGTAGTTTGAGTAAAATACTTCAAAGCAGTATGTAAAAATTTATAAGTAATAGGGTGGAGTAAAAAAATTACCTGTATATCAGCCCACAATACATCTTTGGCATCCTTCAATGCCTTATCTCTCCAATCATCTATTGTGATTGGTATATTTTGACGAACAACAGCTCCAATATAACTAACAAACATGGAACTGTTGGGGTCAATAGGTTGACCACACTCATTCCATCCAACCTAATAAACTCATATAGTAAGTACCTCAAATTATAAACAGCAAACAATTTAAACAGCAAACAAAGTATCGTATAAACAGCAGAAACAGAAAACAACAAACAAAGTATACCTCAAATTTTTGCCCAGTACTTCTTGCTTTAATAACATTTTGCATTATTGTTGCACCACGTTTGACTTCATTTTCGTAAGTCTTAGTGTTGCCAACTTCTTCATTTTGACAATCTAACTCCTTGTTAGTATCCATTTATCTACAAAATGCAGTTCCACATCAACATGCAGTTCAGTTCAGTTCAACATCAACATTCAGTTCAGTCTAAGTACGTAGCAAAATAAGTTAACATGCATTTTAGTGAAACAAAAAACTAATAAACACAATACCTGAAATAACTCTTTTTAATGCTTAGGGTTACGGGATCAAAGACGAACGGGGCATGGTTACGGGTTTCGCGAAAACGAGGATGAAAACTGATCGTAGGGTTACGGGTTTCGCGAAAACGAGGATGAAACGGTATTACTTGATGTTTATGATGTTTGCAGACGATCGTAGGTGTAGGATGAGAGTAAGCAATGAGGAAGAAACAAGGAAAACTGAAACTGATCGTAGGGTTCGTAGGGTTCGCAATGAGAAGGAGAAGGAGAAGGAAACTGAAAAATTTACGTAATGAACATGAAGCTGATGAGGTTTACTGTTATATATAACGACCTATTACAGCGCTTTTCCAAAAAGCGTTGTAATAGGTCTCATCATTTTATTTTTTAAAAGCCTACTACAACGCTTTTTTATAAGCCTTTTAAAGCGCTTGTGAAAAAGCGCTGTAAAAGACCTCCTTAATTTATTTTTTTAAAACCCTATTACAGCGCTTGTTTAGAGAAGCGCTGTAATAGGATTTATATATGAAAGTCCAAAGGTTGTGTGAACCTTTTACAGCGCTTATGTAGAAAGCGCTGTAAAAGACCTCCTTAATTTATTTTTTAAAACCCTATTACAGCGCTTATTTAGAGAAGCGTTGTAATAGGGTTTATATATGAAAGTCCAAAGGTTGTGTGAACCTTTTACAGCGCTTATGTAGAAAGCGCTGTAAAAGACCTCCTTATATTTATTTTTTTAAAACCCTATTACAGCGCTTGTTTAGATAAGCGCTGTAATAGGGTTTTATATATGAAAGTCCAAAAGTTGTGTGAACCTTTTACATCGCTTATGTAGAAAGCGCTGTAAAAGACCTCCTTATATTTATTTTTTTAAAACCCTATTACAACGCTTGTAATAATTTACATAAGCTCTGTTTGAACATAAGCCCTGTTTCTTCCAAATTAGTTAAATCATAAGCCCTAATGAGGTCAAGTTCAGTATACAATTACATACAGTATAAGCAGAAAATTACAAATTAACAGTTCAAGCTAAATACCAAAATGCTCAATTAATTATGGCAGATCAAATACATGGATTACACATGAACTCATTTCAAATTACATGGATTAAAAAATTAAACACATTAAGATGCCCTTCTTCTTTTCTTGGTGGGATTCACATTTGTTTGTCCATTAATGATACGAAACGATGGATTAATCCAAATTCCCTCATCATGATCATCTCTAAGATATAAACCATCATCAGTTGAACCAATTTCATGTGGTTGTGATGTTGCAAAGAAAAGATCATTACCAACATCTTCATCATTATTGTTATCATCACTTATTTTGTTGGTCAATAGGACAACAGACCATTTATCATCAGCAGGATCAGTGACATAAAACACTTGTTGAGCTTGCGACGCTAAAATAAAAGGCTCATCTTTGTATCCCACCCTATTAAAATCGACAAGCAAGAACCCTGACTCATCAATCCGAACGCCATTATTATTATCGACCCACTTGAAACCAAATATGGGAACACGAAACATTGTGTAGTCTAGCTCCCATATGCGCTCGATAACCCCAAAATATGATAGATTTGCATATATTGGGTTCTTGTCTTTTGCACTTGAGATATGCATCGCTTCAGCTACGAGAGTGACTCCGCTATTTTGCATATTTGTTTGATCATCTTGTTCTTTGGTATAAAATGTGTAGTCGTTAATTACATAACCTGTGTAGGAAAATACATGTAAACTCGGACCATTTGCTAGCCACCTCAATCTCTATGAAATTGATCCGGGGTCTACATCAAACTTTGACTTTATGTGATTTTTTAACCATGTTATGAAACTTCGATTGTGCTCTCGAGTTATCCAATTTTGATTCCTATTCATGTTCAAACTAGATAATTGATCCATGTGTATTGTAACATACGGCTGAACCTCATCATCATTGTGCAGAACATACAATTGTGCCTGCTCCCATTCTGTCCTTGATATAGTCATTAGTCTCTTTCCAATTATCCCTTCTCCTGATAATCTTCCCGAATGACGAGACATGGGAAGCCCTATGGATTCAACATTTGACAGATATTCAGTACAAAATTCAGCAGCTTCTTCAACAATGTACCGTTCAGCAATACAACCTTCTGGTCGACTTCTACTTTTTACGTACCCTTTTAATATTTTCATATATCGTTCTATCGGGTACATCCATCTCATATAAGCTGGCCCACAAAGTTGTGTCTCCTTAACAAGATGAACAGTAAGGTGAACCATTATACCAAAAAACGAGGGCGGGAAGTACATTTCAAGCTCACACAAAGTAACAACAATTTCCCTCTGCAATCTCGGTAATTTCTGAGGATCGATCACTTTACTACAAATTTCCCTGAAGAAGAAACATAATTTAGTTATGGCTCGGCGAACTTTTTCAGGTAAAATTGAATGTATACCTATTGGTAGCAAATGCTCCATTAGAATGTGAGCATCATGGGTCTTCAAACCTTTTAACTTGAGGTCTTTCATACAAACTAAAGTTTTAATGTTTGAAGAGTATCCTTTTGGAACTTTAACTTCGTGTAGAAATTTACACAAAACAATTTTTTCCTTTCTAGATAGAGTATGAGCGGCTGGAGGTAGATATGTGCGATTTCCTTTCTTTACGGGACCCAATTCATTTCTTATCCCCATATCGACCAAGTCCAATCTTGCATTGATGCCATCCTTAGACTTTCCTGGTACATTGAGTAACGTACCAATAACACTGTCAAATACATTTTTCTCAATATGCATCACATCGAGAAAATGTCTTACATACAATGACTTCCAATATGGCAATTCAAAGAAAATTGACTTTTTCTTCCACCCAGTTTTGACCAGCTCTCCCGCAAAAGGTTTGCCAAATTTATTGGTCAAACCTTGTACTTTCTCAAGTATTTGATATCCATTCGATGCTACAGGAGCTCTATCTTCCTCTGATTTTCCATTGAATGCATTTCTCCACCCACGATACTGATGACTATAAGGTAAAAATCTACGATGTCCAAGAAATACATTCTTCTTACAATGTTTCAACCGCATCCAATTTGTACTCTCTTCACATATAGGACATGCACACTGACCTTTAATGCTATATCCTGATAAATTACCATATGCTGGAAAATCATTAATTGTGCCGAACAACATAGCCCTCAAATTGAAACATTCTTTCTTATACCCGTCATAGACTTCTACACCTGTCTCCCACATAATTTTTAAATCTTCAATTAAAGGAGCCAAGTATACGTCGATATCATTCCCCGGTTGTTTGGGTCCAGAAATTAACAGAGACAACATCATAAACTTACGCTTCATACATAACCATGGAGGTAGATTATAAATCAACAAAATCACAGGCCACGTGCTGTGTGAGATGCTTTGAAGACCATGTGGATTCATTCCATCAGTAGAAAGTGCAAGGCGTAGATTTCTCGACTCTATCCCGAATTCAGGATACTCGTGATCAATTTTTGCCCATTGCGGAGAATCTGCAGGGTGTCAAAACTTTCCATCTCTAATTCTTTCATCTGCATGCCATGTCAAGTGTTTTGAATCTACTTCACTGCGATACATGCGCCTAAATCTTGGTATTATCGGAAAATACCACACGACTTTTGCTGGAGTAGATTCTTTCTTCTTATATCGAGAGACATTGCATTTCGGACACGCCTTTAGTAATTCATATTCATTTCGAAATAAAATGCAATCATTAGGACACGCATGAATCCTTTCATAACTCATACCAATAGAGCACAAAATTCGTTTAGCCTCGTAGGTTCTACTGGGAAGTTCATTATCATCTGGCAACATATCTTTTAAGAGTGTTAGTAATTCTGTGAAGCTTTTATCAGACCATCCATTACTCGCTTTTAAGTTGTACAACTTTAGTATCGCCGAAAGTCTTGTGAATTTAGTACAACCATTATATAATGGTTTCTCTGCATCACTCAACAAGCTCTCAAACATTTTAGGACAATCACGAAGATCTTCTTCAACTGCTTTTGCAATCTCCTCAACTCGGTTCGGCTCATATGTATCTGTGTCGAAATCAGTTGAAACATATGTATCTGTGCGAGTGTTTCCATTGATTTTCTCACCATGTCTTATCCAACATGTATAGCTTTGATCAATTCCATACCATACTAAATGTCCGTCCAATTCATCTGCTCTAATGCATTTTCCAAAACAACATTTTAAACAAGGACAAACGACTCTATTTGGATCTTTTGCATTCATCACTGCAAACTCAATAAACTCCTTCACTCCATTTTCATACTCTTTTGTCAATCGATTGGCAGACATCCATTTCCGGTCCATTTATATGACCTATATATATAAATGCAGTTACACAATAAGCATCATTTCAAGTCTGATATATATGACCTATATATTGATAATATTACACATATCTTATAATATTAATGGTCCAAGATTAATTGATTTCAAAACAGAACATATATATCATGTAACAATTTATCAGTTTGAATTAGTGACAACAACAATGAAATAAAATAAAGTACCTGAACGTTGATGATCAATTTGTTTTAAAGGAGGAAGAGGTAAATCAATTTGTAGATGGGCGCACAGGAGGGTTCGCAGGGGAGGGACGATGAGAGTTCGTAGGGTTTGGACAACGTATTAAATTTGTTTTTATTTACTTAAAGTGAATGTTTTTTATTTAAAACGAATGATTTTACAGCGCTTGTTCAGAAAGCGCTCTAATAGGTCCTATAATAATATGAAAGGGCAAGCCTATTACAGCGCTTGTGTAAAAAGCGCTGTAATAGGTCATTTGATTATAAAAAAGCGCAAGGATTTTACAGCGCTTACACAATAAGCGCTGTAAAAGCTATGTAACATAAGGTGGGAGCGCTACATTTTACAGCGCTTGTGTTTACAGCGCTCACAAAGCGCTGTAAAAGGCTATGTGAGAGCGCTTGATTTTACAGCACTTTCTAAACAAGCGCTGTAAAAGGCTATGTGCAAGCGTATGTGACCCTATATGACCCTACAACAGCGCTTTTTTTACAGCGCTTGTCAAAAAAGCGTTGTTGTATCCTCCGTTATTTTTTAAAAATTTATACAACAGCGCTTGTATTTAATAAGCGCTGTAAAAGACGCGCTATAAAATGTCATTTTTGGCGTAGTGAGTTTCAAATATTCAGTAACCTCTCCTCATTTAACTCCGTCAATCATTTAGTTCAGAAAATATTCCTCCAGCAACTTAGCACTTTATATTCAGGTTGTAAAGTACAATTTTACGGCGACTCTGTAACTTATTATAGATAGAAAGCCTTGGTGGCTTGGTACTATGAATTGTCGGACTCTAAATGGTTGAATTTATTAGCACTAGAAACCAATTAAGTCTAACAATATTCATCCAAATTCTTAAACAATGACAACAATTAGTTGTATTGTGGACTTGTGGGTGCGTATTCCATTTTTGTTTTTACGTTGCTATTGGCTTTGTTCCCCATAATCACTATCAACTTCCACACAAAAAAATTTATCAAATTACAAGTTTTTCCCCCTTGTCACTCACCAAACTGGAATACACACCCACAAGTCCACAATACAACTAACTGTTTTCCCCCCTTCAAAGTACATCACAGGCCCCCTATCCAATTAGGGATTTTTTAAACAAATATTAAAAAAAGAACATGAAGGAAGTTGCAAAACTGGATGCATGAAAAGTAATATCCATGGCATTATTTAATTCTGTCTAAAGGAGAAGCCTCGCCAGTGATTATTTGGAAATTTTGGAGATGTTTGTAAAACTAGAGGGGAGATGTGTGACATTTAATCAAATCTAAGAGGAGATAAATGTAATTTTCCGAAATTCATTCAATAGAAATAACTGCGTTGAGAAGTGTGTTAGATAGTAATGTTGGTAATAAGGCTAAAATTATATTTAATACTAAATATTTTGTGTTTGAGGGGGTGTAACTAGAAAAAATCAAACTCCCTTTTGTTCATAGAATAGAACCCTCGCGCGAGTAGATTGCAGTGCAGTGTTCGTGTGAATCAGCATGGGTTTGACGAATTTCGTGCTGACGGTAGCCGGTGTAAGCGCCGTTGTTCTTCTTCTAAGGAGTGACGTGAAGCAATCTGCGTCCATATTCAAGCGCAACGTCAAACAAATACGCCACTGGCTAGAAGAAGAAACCGCCACTTCTTCAAAGTAAAACCTCTCTTTTCTCTTCTTGTTTGTATAAAAAATTTAGGTTTCGGGAATTTCGATTTTCTTTGTTTAAGTATTGAGCTCTGGACTTTGTTTCTTTTTCTCTTTCAGATTATTTTTAAGGGAAAATTAAAGAAATGAAATTTTAACTCATGATTAGAAAAGTTACGGGTTTGTGGTTTGATACATAAGAAGTCGTGAGTTAGATACCATGGAAAATTAAGGGGATCCAAATCGACAATTGTAAGTATATTACACTATTCTATTCATTTCATATCTTTGGTAGTTTTCCACTAATTATTATCTTTCCTCCAAATCCCCTCACTTTTGGAGGGAGCTAAAAGTGGCTTAAGAGGGATTTTGATCCCTTCCCCTCTGCCCCATTCCCCTCTAACCAAATAGACCTCGATTGAATGTAATATTATACATGTGTCGGTGTTATGTGAGAAATCCAAGATATAATTAATATTTGTTTTCCAACTATACTCTTAGAGTAGTGTTGTCAAATAGTGGCATAGTGCTTTAGTTTAGCGGAATTTTAACAAACCTTTATTGTTTTGCAATATACTATTTAGTAAAAAATATTGTCCAATAGTGGCTATAGCAGTATTATAGCATAGAAGAATTTGAACAAACTGATATTTACCTGATTCACAATTTATAACACTGCCTTACAGTATTTATGCTCATTGCATTGAAAAATGAGAATTTGTAGAATAGTTAATGATATTTTGGTAAAGTATACGGCAATTAAATTAAATGATTTTTTATTTTGTGTACAAAAACCTTAAACTAACAAAGATATGGAATGGATGGAGTATTTATTTCCTTGTGGATGTTCATTTTGAAATTTGAATGTGATAATGTGTTATCTGAATACCATATACCTACTTTAGATGCGCAATCTGAAATTGTATATCTGAAATGTCTGTAATTGAATTCTTAACCCATTTTTTACCACGCACTTGCTTGTTTAACAAACTTGTTTTATTGCCATAAACTCTGCCTTTGTGTGATTAGAGGTTAAAACTATTGTATTAAGAACTAGAACATTTTTATTGCTGGAACAATTTTCACAGCTGATGTTGAGCTGAAGGGATTTTCCTTTTTCCCTTATTGTTTTGCTTGAGAGGTTGATGAGAACAATGCAAGTGAAATATAAAATATTGTACTTTTGATTTAGATTTATAATGTAGACATGTAAGGGATGCAGGGTCCTTAATCTTGTGATTGTTGTGCTGCTAAAGTTGTTTTGAACGACATGCATAAACTTTTGTTTTGGGGATCCTCCCTTTGTTGGCTCTTGGCTGAACAAATGACTAGAGGGATGCATTTAAATTTAATCATTCGTCCTAAATTTAGTTTATTTACTGTTTCAACTGAGCAGCAACATAATTTGAGTAAATCAAGTAGTGAAAGTTAATGCAGTGATAGTTCTTTTAACTTTTCATTATTTTTGTGGAATGGTTTTCTCTTTAATTTATTCTAATGTACTAATTGTATGTTTGGATTTGCGTTTCGTTGAGAAATGTTCCTTCCCAATTTAATTTTGACTGTGATATCATGAAGCTCCAATTTGTTGCTTCTATGTGGCTGTGCAGTATCCCCATGATATCTTAAAATTTTAAACACAAACTAAGGGGATAAAAAGAAAGTGCTTTGTGTCTCTTACAGTCTATGTGGTCAATCCCGGCAAGATCCCGGTTCGGTGGAGGGGCTGGCCACGACGCCACTGACCGGAAAAACACGTTCAACGGTAGCGGTGCTCTTGGCCGTGAATCCCGCTATCATTGCAACCCGCGATCCTAGCCCTGACCCGCTATCAGACCCACACTAGGGCATTTCCAAAAAAACACAAGTTTTTTATTATTATTTTTTTATTCTCATTAAGGGTGTCTAGGTCATTTTGCACCCATTTAAGCCCTAATTTTTTTATTATTGTAACCCCACGAAGGGGTTGGTTCAGCATCGTGAAAAAGAAACCTTTTTCGTTCTTCCTCTAATTCGTTCTTGCTCTGTTCAGCATCGTTATGTTTTTGCTCTGTTATTTTTGTTCTTTTTGTGACTCTGTTTTGTCTGCTCTATTTCTTTTGCTATATTCTCTGTTTTGTTGATTACGATTACTATTAGAACTTGATTTTGATATTGAATTTTGGTTATTAAGTATGATTACCCCTTTAATTTTGTGTATTTTGCTTTTTTTTTTTTTATAATATTTTTGTATACTGTTTGTATTTTATGTTTAGTTTATATATTGTTTTTTGGCCTTTGCAATAGCAGTCATCCCACTATTTTTGATCCTGCTATCCCATTTTTAGGATTTGGCAATCTATGTCGCTATTTGAGACTAATAACATAGCTTACAGTGTTGGTTAGCTGCTAAGTACTTCACTCAGAGTTGTTGAATTGGTTGTTGGATTGCTAGTAGGATTAGACTCAGAAAAGAGCTTTTTATTTGCTATGTGATTTTCTATTTCATTGAGTTAAACCTAGGGGGAAAAATCATCAGCTATGACTCTTTTTAGATGATAATTTAATGACTTTGGGTTGCTTGCTGTCTTCTGTGAGATTATTTGTGCAATGCTGCATTTTGAATGTCTTACATTTTCATTTGAAGTTATTTATATGTTCATATACTCCCTTCCATTCTTCCTTTACTTCATACTCCAATTCTGTTTTTTGTGTTAAACATGAGGCATATCAAGGAGAACCGAGTAAGGGGTTTATGACACATCTTATTATTGTATTTACAGAAGTTTCATGCTTTGTGATTACTTTTGTGGCAATTATTTATGATCAACTTGTTACACCAACAAAAGCTGTTTTAGTTTAGCAAACAAAATAGTTTTTGGTTTAATACACTAATATTGACTAAATAATTTCAATACTTAATTTTGATTGAGCTCAAGTGATTAACGAGCTTTAATGAAGGTGAAATCGATTTTGAGTACTCGAGTTCGAAACCATACTGGAACAATAATTGGCCAAGCTATACTTATCTTCCGGCTGAACTCCAAATGTCCAGAGTCCTTTTCGCAGAAACCGGAGGGTTAACACACAAAAATGCAATATTTAATGGGAATTAATAATAGAAGGGGTGCATGAGGATTAGGCTGAATGTCTTTTAGCTGAATTAATACCAACCTGTTGAAACTATGGTGTAGTCATAGAGATTGAATATCTGAAGTAGTTACACATTTTTTATTATATAGCCTATGTATTGATGTTTTATACATGATAGGATGGGGTAAAATATCAAAAGAAAATGGCTTGAACACAAAAGAGCTACTTTTCCATTATTTAACAAGTGAGCTACTTTTCCATTATTTAACAAGTGAATAAATGTAACGGAAAATATTTTATTTATTCCTTTTTAGAAGATAATACATTAATTTTTAATATGTTTTTATGTTGTGTTTTTCAGGGCAATGGAGAAGTCTACAAAGGAACTGGAATCGAAGGTTCCTCCAAAAGACATTCCTAAGGAGGACAAGCACTAATGTTTATGCAGCTGATGGACATGGACGGATCTAGGGAGGGGCACTTTCAATGTAAAAGAATTTATATGGATGACTAACAAGTGATCAAGTAAATGATGACATTATATAGATAAGAGTGTGAAATTGGTTAGTTTAGTAGTCTAAGTAATCGATTATCATACTTTTTAGTCTGAGAAATCAATTTCGAAAATTAAAAGCCAAGAATATACTTTTTACTTGAGAAATTGTATTAGTTTTTTTTATCTCAATACAAGATCAGGATAGAATAGTTTTTCTTTATTTTTTTTCATATTTCATGCTTTTTTTTTTACTTTTCTCGTCTCTCCCACTCTTATATTTTTTTTTAAGCAATTGAGTGTAAAAAGTTTAAAGTCAGCCTCCTGAGGGAATGGTTTCTGGATCTGTACCTGGGGTGGTTTAGTGTAAATAGTAATTTTCCTGTTTCTTTGTGCTCGCCTCTTACTGTCTTTGATGATACATTATATTCGTGTATATTTTTAATAATAATATGAAATTATGGATTTTTCAATCTCTTAGTTTCTTTTTTTTGTCAAGTTCCGTACCATCGAGGTAATGTGTTTATTGTGATTCATGTGAGCAAATAAAATATATTGTTATTAAATTAGTTAAGATTAAGATGTTAAATCATGGAAATAATAATTTCAAAGTCCTAGTATATTTAATTGATTAAGTTTGAGTCATTGGATTATCAAAATTATAACTACAAAGTTATAATTTGTCTAATTAGTTAAGATTGATTCGTTAGATTATCGAAATTATAATTTTCTGTCGTATTTAGTCTAATTAGTACAAATTGATCACTTGGAGCATTAAAATTATAATTTCTAATTCATATTTAGTTCATTTGTTAAGATTTAATTTGTTAAAATTAAAATTTCTTAGTAATAAGAAGTTATATTTAGAATTTCTTGTCAAGATTAAACAATTTGATCATTGAAATTTTAATTTCAAAGTCATAGTTAGTCTAATTAGTATAGATTGAACCGTTGGATCATCGGAATTAAAATTTCTAAGTTGTGGTTAGTTTAATTAGTTAAGATCGAATCCTTTGGTTGATGAAATTTAAATTTTTTAGTCATAGTTAGTCTAATTAATTAAGATTGAAATGTTGAATTATCAAAATTAGAATTTCTTAGTCATAATTGTCTAATTATGTTAAACTAAATCGTTGGATCATTGAATTTCAAATTTATAAGTCATAGTTAATTCAATTAGTTAAGATTGAATTGTTGGATCGTCGAAATTTAAATTTTTTAAGTCATAGTTAATTCAATTAGTTAAGATTGAATTGTTGGATCGTCGAAATTACAATTTCTAAGTCATAATTAGTCTAATTGTATATATAATTTTATCTTTCCTTTGATTAAAAAATTTTAATTTTTTAAATAATCATATAAAATTTTGTAATTTCTATTATTTTTATCTAGAAAAGCAGACAGATGAACACATCAATATTTCAAAATAATATATGCAATTGAAAAATATTAATCAAGTATGTCTCTTTCAATATTATTCTGATCCCTACAAATACTAACAAAGTGAAAAATTCAATTAAAATTTGTCAATTTTAAGCATAAGTTTAAATATGTTTTTGGTCCGTGTAAATATAACAGTTTTCAGTTTTAGTCCCTGTAAAATTTTTTGTTTGGATTTCATCTCTGCAATATCAAAAAACTTTATTTTTGGTCATAAACGTTAAGTGGATGTTACAAAAACCTTAAGAGAAAAATGTTTTTTATCCCTGCAAATATAATTCAGTTTTAGTAGCTATAAAATTTTTTGTTTGGATTTCATCCTATTCATCACCATCAATCACAAACCCAAGAAGTGAGTTTCATCATCTTCATTAACCCAACAATCCATATTTTCACTCATTCAACTCAATCTTTTTCCCTTCATTATTCATACCTCACCTAACCCAATTTTTTCTATCAATAACTCTACCTCCTACCTCAACTTTTCCCTCTATTATCTCAAAAAAATATCAACCTCGTCTTTGAAAATTAACTATTTAAAGTATTAACAAAATAGAAAATTAACTTGTAAAGGCTTAAAAATGATTAATTTTTTTTTTTTGTATATTACCCAGTTGTTCAAACATCTTTTGTCTACTCGTATTCGAAGGTTTTGAGGGGGTTAGAGTATGCACATAAGGTGTTTGATGAAATGTCTGACAGAAATGTTTTTTTTACTGTTTTGGTTTCTGGGTATTTGAGAATTGGTGATGTTGGAAGTACTTTGAAAGTGTTTGATGAAATGGTTGAACGAGATGTTCCGGCTTAGAATGCGATGATTAATCCTTATCTTTGAAAATTAACTATTTAAAGGATTAACAAAATAAAAAATTAATCCGTAAAGACTTAAAAATAATTAATTTTTTTTTTTATATTACACAGTTGTTCAAACGTCTCTTTTCGATTCGTATTCGAAGGTTTTGAGGCGGTTAAGTGATACACATAAGGTGTTTGATGAAATGTCTGACAAAAACGTTACTTTTACTGCTTTGTTTCTGGGTTTTTGAGAGTTGGTGATGATGGAGTGGTTTGAAGTTGTTTGATGAAATGGTTGACAAGATGTTTTGCCTTGAAACGCGGTGATTAATCTTCATCTTTGAAAATTAACTATTTAAATGATTAACAAAATAGAAAATTAACCCGTAAAGGCTTAAAAAAGATTAATTTTTTTTTTTGAGATAATAGAAGGCAAAGATGAGGTTGGAGGTAGAGTTATTGATAGAAAAAATTGGGCTAGGTGAGATATGAACAATGAAGAGAAAGAGATTGAGTTGAGTGAGGGAAAATATGGATTGTTGGGTTGATGAAGATGATGAAACTTTGTAATTGATGGTGATGAATACGATGAAATCCACATAAAAAATCTTATAGGGATTAAAACTGAATAATATTATATTTGCAAGGACAAAAAATATATTTCTCTTTGTCAACTCACGTTTTTGTAACGTACACTTGACGTTAACGGTCAAAAATAAAATTTTTTGATATATTGCAGGGATAAAATTCAAAAAAAAAATTTTAAGGGACCAAAAACATAATTATATCTTAAGTATATTTTAAAGTATGAATAATGTGATTACTAGATTAATGCAGTCGTAAAACTAGTTTAGGTCTTCATTTAACAACAATTAAATAACACAACTATGCCACAATGTTAATACGACAAAATTGATTGAAATTTGCATGTAATATATATATATATAATATTTTTGTTTTTCTTTCGGTTGTCACTCTTACAATGAATGGATAGCCCAACTAACATTAATGTTCCAAAGAAACAAACAAATGGAGAAGGACCACTCATCTCTATCATATTTTAATTCCGATATATTAATGTAAGACAAATGACAATGGGAATGGTTAAATCTAATTTGTCTCCCTATTGTACGTATACAATGAGTATAAATTAATCGATATTCACAGTCACGATAGTCAAAACATACTTTTTTTTTTTTTTAATAATATTTAAATTTAAATAAGTCTTATTGTCTAATGTGAGTTTGAAGTAAATTTAGTAGTAAATTTAGTGAGACTAATAAAAGAATACGAGTTAAAAAATTGTTAAAGAAAAGTGTTGCTAAAATCTCTCAAAATATTAATATGAAAAAATATGGTGAGGTGATTTTTGGGTCAAATTCAAGAAGACCACGAAACTTTAAGAATTATTTTTCAAATCCAAACAATCATTGTTATTCTAAATGAATCTACTACACAAGGAAAAAATTCTAGTGTGATTTTGGTTGAAATTGAAATACTTAGAATATTAATAAATGAACGAGTTTAAAGTTACGTATAAATATATATGGGTTCAGTTTTTTATTACAATTTGTATTAGTTAAAAACAGTTTAAATTTGTATCTGATTATTTTCTTTTATCTTATATTCTTATAGAGTGTTGTGAAATGTAATTTAAATATTTGTTTTGGAGAGTATGGATGTATGGGGGCCATGAGAAGTTTGAGATAAGTCTATGTGTTGTAACAGTTTTTTTTGGATTTTGATTGTTTGTTAAATTTACCTGTTTGTTTATTTTCCCAACAAATAGTAGATGTTTAAGTCTTTTATTACTGACAGATCCATAAATTTCATTTGATGGGACAATAAAATAGTATGTATATTTTGCACTAGTGCATTTTAACCTTGTTACATCGTTGATATTAGTTTGGTTGTTATACATCCCATGTAATAAGCAAGACGGTGACAAATTTGTTATTATGGTAAACTTTGTTAGATCTGTTACAATTGAACTGTTCTGACATACAAATTAAAAAAAAACTAATAAAAAAAAAACAGTGGCAAATTTGATATTATAGTAAACTTTATTAGATCTGTTCTAATTGAACTGATCTAACATACATATTAAAAAAAATGCACAAAAAAAAAAAGCGGTGACAAATTTGTTATTTTAATAAACTTTATTAGATCTATTTTAATTGAACCGATCTAACATACATATTTAAAAAAAAATGCACAATAAAAAAAGGCGGTGGCAAATTTGTTATTATTACAAATTTTGTTAGATCTGTTATAACTGAATTGTTCTAACATATAAATTAAAAAAAACGGCGGTGGCAAATTTGTTATTATTACAAACTTTGTTAGACGTTTACAAAAAAAAATATCCCTAAGTTAACAAAAAAAATTAGAAATCACGCGCGAATGCAAATCCATTTTTCATCTTCATCCTTCGTTCTTATACAAACCAATTTTTCATCCTCAATACAAACCCATTTTTCATCCTCAAATACAAACCCAATACAAACTCATCTTCTTCTGCAAACCCATTTTCCTTCATCCTTCGTTCTTCAATGTCAATTCATTCTTCATCATTAATCCTTCATCCGATCACGAACCAAACAGTCACGAACCCATTACTTACCCCTTCAACGCTTCAACATTTTCATCCTTCAACCTTTAACCTTCATCCTTCAGTGAAAACGCGAATCGGACTAACTTCAGCTTTTAGCCTTCATCGCCGACGACGAGTTGGTTTGGCGCAACATTTTTCTACTTCAGCACCGACGACGAGTTTTCTTTGTCTTCCTCTTCCATCTATCAAGGAGCATTTCCGTCGAGAAGTGTCAATTTCTTTCACCATTGAGAAGTGTTTGTTGCTTTCTCCAGTAATGTTCTAATAATTCTTGTTTGTTACTCAACAATCTAAAATTATTTCATTGTTAATTGTTCTTATTATTAATCTTTAATTGAATTTTATTTTATTAATATTTAAAATAATTTCAATGTAACATTTAACAAGATGATTAGATTGTGTTTGTGAGATGTGATTGAAGGGGAGTATTCAATTGTTTATGTAGTAATAGTTAATTAAACTCTTATTAATTACAGAAGTGATGGAGAAATTTGAGAAGTGGTAATGCCTAAAAAACAATAAAAGTGATGAAGAAATTTGAGTAGTATTAGTTACCCCAATTTTGAACCATCCTTTAAAACTGCATGCTATGTGTTTGTGAGATTGTCTCTGTAAATAAAACTGATTCATCAATAAGTCTAGTGCTAAATTAATTTGTTGTGTTGTTTCTATTATATGCGGTTCATTTTGTATGTGGCCTACTTTGTTGATTTTCATTTTGTTAATCATAGTAAACATCTGTTGGGAAATTTATTTATCTGAGAAAGCTTTTTATAGTAAACATCAATAAGTCTAGTGCTAAATTCTGTCTTGTAAAAAAATCAGTCTGAACTATATGCATTTTCTGTCTGCATTTTCCTCTGCATCAGTTTCCTAAATGAGAAAGAAAAATTCAAAAACAGAGCTGAATGAAATTGAGATAACTACCTTAGATATAAGGTACATAACAAGCGAAAACAAATACTCATATGTAATAAATTATAATTAAATACATATATGGGAGATGGAAATAGATTTTCTCCATTTTGCTTTTCATATTTTTTCATGTGCTTTCAATCTCACTTTTAAACTTTTTCTTATATATTTTTAGAATGTAATTCATGAGATCAATTCTACATCATTTATATCATTTCTTTTAATTCAAAAACAAAAAAGACACTAAATTTAAGCGACTGCAAGCTTTTCTTTTGGTACAAGCGATTGTAAGGTTTATAAATTACTAGTACAAATTTGCAGAGTCAATTTTCAATTATTGGTATGTAATTCAACTTTCAACGCATTCATCTCATCTGTTTGTAAAAATATTCAATTTCTTGATCAATATTCAATAGGGTGAAATTTTTTTGTTTTTCTCATGTTTAAGAGTTACCACAAAATGGGAATTGCTGATAAGTTGTTACCTTTGAGAGAATATTTCTTCCATTTGTTTGTCTCCTTTTTCTTTTGTGATTTTTTACAAGTTATTGTTGAACAGCCATATAGCTCTTGGTAAGTGTTATCTGATTTAAACTTCTTTGGAAGGCTTCATTCTTTGACATCTTATTGTTTGTAGTTAGATGATTAATTAGTTGATTCAGTGCTGGTTAAAGACAATTTTTCCCTGCTAAATTTAGCAATTTATATACCATAATACCAATTTTTTTGTAAGGATACTCTTAATTTAGCAATGCTATGCGGTACCAAATTTTACCAATTTTTTCTCACGAATTACGCGAATGCTGACATGTCTTTCTTTTCGAGAAGCAAAAATGGTTATCTCCATGATTTGGCAGAAATCCAGCGGTATGGCATGTAAAATGCTTTGTTTTCACGAGTTTTACTGTCGTAACATTGAGCATTTTTTTTCTTAATTTCATATCCTTAATGGAAATTGTTCCGCTGTCGCACACGGATCAAATACGATTGAAAATAAGTGCAAAAAGGGGTAATAACCCGAGTCGTTTCCCAAGGACTCCTGATAAAATGATATTAACCGAGTTGAAATTCGAAATTGGGGGTTTTTATAATGATTTAGTTTGGACAGATGAGCAAAACGATTAATCCACTTATTCGAGTTTCGGACTTATCACAGATTCTATCAATGAGTTTTAATTAATTTCAAATTCGTGATTCTATTCTTATTTGACTACAGAATTGATCAAACAAGCGTACGATCAATCCTACGTGAGTTCGGTTTCGTTGACTGGATTAAGCATCACAATCATCAAAATATTACAATTAACGATCAATCGTCGCAGAATTATAATTCAATTAAATTAGAGATTGAAACCGAATTCTGTCAAATAAATTTACTCGATCTTATTGAAATTCAGTTTAAGCAATCAGAATATCAATATAATCAAATGGACGAAAATAGAATCATGAATCAAACTCGACGGTATAACCTGAACCTCCAGGTGTAATGAAACTCTGAACTCGTGGATTAATCTGATGAAATTAGCCTTCCATGGAACTAAAAATAAAAAGTGTTTATATTTCTGATTCTGTCCGAAAATATTACATGCCCATAAAGGAAAGAAAATTCTCAATATATAGTGCTCAATTTTGGGGTTTAAAAACAAGTGGCCCGCAATTTAAAATTATTACAAAAGTCCAGATTACGAAATCTGCAAACCAAGGAATTACCTCATGCAACTGTAACAGTTGCATGGTCAGTAAAAACAACTACCTTCGAACCTAGCAAATATGATCTAAACTTATCAAGAGCAAAAACAATAGCTAAAAGTTCCTTTTCAGTGGTAGTGTAATTAGCCTATGCAGAATCTAAAGTCCTAGAAGCATAATAAATAACATGGGCAGCCCTGCCAACCCTTTGTGCAAGGACTGCTCCTACTGCATAGTTAGATGCATCACACATAATTTCGAAAGGGAGGGTCATATTGGGTGGCTGAATAATGGGAGTAGAGGTCAGTGCTGCCTTCAAGCAATCAAAAGCCTTCCTGCATTTGTCATCAAAGGTAAAACTAACATCTTTCTGCAGCAAATTTGACAACGGAAGAGCTATCTTGCTGAAATCCTTGATAAAGCGCCTGTAAAAACCTGCATGGCCAAGAAAAGAACGAATCTCGCTGATGCAAGACGGGTAAGGCAAATTAGAAATCACATCAATCTTGGCAGGATCCACTTCCGTCCCATTCTTAGAGATCACATGTCCCAAAACTATGCCCTGTTCAACCATAAAATGACATTTTTCATAATTCAGCACAAGGTTAGTTTCAATACATGTATGCAAAACTCTATCTAAATTGTTCAAGCATACATCAAATGAGGAACCATACACAGTAAAATCATCCATGAAAACTTCTATACAACTTTCTATCAAATCAACAAAAATACTAATCATGTAGCGTTGGAAAGTTCCAGGAGCATTGCATAGGCCAAAGGGCATCCTCCTATAGGCAAATGTGCTGAAAGGGCAAGTGAACGTGGTCTTTTCTTGGTCCTCCGGTGCAATATGGATCTGAAAATAACCAGATAAACCATCAAGAAAACAATAATGTGACTTACCAGCCAACTGTTCAAGCATCTGATCAATTAATGGTAAAGGAAAATGATCCTTTCTAGTTGCCTGGTTTAGTTTCCTGTAATCGATGCATACCCTCCAGCTGTTCTGCACTCGTGTGGGGATAAGTTCATTATTTTCATTTTTAACCACCGTGAGTCCAGTTTTCTTAGGGACTACCTGCACCGGACTCACCCATTGACTATCAGAGATGGGGTATATAATGCCTGCAAGAGCTTGGTCACTTCCTTTTACACAACATCTAGAATTAATGGGTTAAGTCGCCTTTGGGGCTACCTCACTGATTTTGCTCCATCCTCTAATAGTATCCTATGCATGCACATGGATGGGCTGATACCAGGAATATCAGCCAAGGTCCATCCGATTGCCTTCCTGTGTTTTCTCAAAATCTGCAACAACTTCTCTTCCTGTTCATCTTCATGTTTGGTTGAAATAATCACAGGTAATTTGCCACTTCCTTCTAAATATGCATATTTCAAATTTTCAGGGAGTGGTTTAAGCTCTATAGTCGGTGGCTGCTCAATGGAGGGTACAATACCAGTGGCTGAAGCTAAGTCTGCAAAATCAATTATGTTAGTAGAAGTATCAACATCAGCATAATGATCAACCTGTAAAGCAGCTTCGATCTCAGCACACACAGAGCACAACTGAGTATCTGTGCAAAATTCACAAATATAAGTATCATCAAAATCAGACAGTGAAGGAAAATCAGCAGCAAACATATCAGGGTAAGTGTCATCAACCAAATCAGCAAGTAATTCAATTTGAAAAACAGAATGCTCTTCCATGGGGTGTTTCATAGCATCAAAGATGTTAAATTTTACAATGCTATCACCAAATTCCATGGATAGAGTTCTAGCATGTACATCAATTTTTGTTCTAGCAGTTTTCAAAAATGGTCTGCCTAAAATGATAGGCACCCTGTTGGAATTATTCTCTCCCTCCATGTCCAAAATGTAAAAATCTGCAGGAAATATTAATTCATTTACTCGAACAAGTACATCCTCCACAAGTCCAGCAGGGCGAGCATTGCTTCTGTTCGCCTATTGAATGGTAACGCGTGTACTCTGTAAAGGTCCAAGAGCAAGAGAGTTAAAAATAGATGTGGGCATAACATTAATAGAAGCTCCTAAATCTAACATGGCATTTTCAAATTGACTACTGCCTATGGTACATGGAATGGAAAAAGTTCATGGATCTTTGCATTTCTGGGGCATGGGCTGAATGAGGGCTGAAACATTACGCCCCATGTTTACTTTTTCATTACCTTTTAACTTTCTCTTGTGTGTGCACAACTCTTTTAGAAATTTGGCATATCTCGGAATCTGTTTAATTGCTTCAAGGAGGGGAATGTTCACTTCCACCTTCCTAAATGCATCCAAGATCTCCATGTCCCTATCTGCCTCGTCCATTTTCTTAGTCTTCACTGCCCTTTGAGGAAAAGGAAGTGGTATATTTTGCTCAAAATCAACAGTTTCAAGTATCAAAATTTCTTCAGCAACCTTGTTATTTTTTACAACAGTTTCAGGTACCTTTGGTGTTTCAACAGCTTTCCCTGACCTCAATGTAATTGCACTAACATTAGGGGCATTTGGATTTACTACTAACTAGGCAGGCAGTTGATTTGATCCCTGAGTCTGTCTCTGATTAATTGAAGTGGCCAGTTGGCCAATCTTTGTATCTAAATTCTAAATTGTGGAATCTGTTCTTTGTTGGAATTGAAGATTTTGGATAGCCATTTGCTTGACAAGGTCCTCTAATGAAGGTGTATTGCTTTGCTGCTGATGTGGAATGTTTTGCTGATGTGGACTGTTTTGCTGCCTAGGTTGCTGTTGATGTTGCTGTTGTGCAGATGAATTCCCCCATCTCAGGTTGGGATGGTTTCTCCAATCGGAATTGTACCTGTTAGACGACAAATCATAGTTGGCTTGAGGGGTGAATATGTTTGCTGCATATGCTTGAGGAGCATCAGCAACTGGATCGTCTTGCAAAGTAGGACATGAATCTGTAGGATGTTCTAGAGAAGTGCAAATACCACATACCACTGCTTGGGCTTTACCTACTGCCAATTTCTTTACTAAAGATGTAAGCTCATCAAGTCTGCTTTCCTGATTCTTGTGGGAAGAAGCTTGAATCTCATTCACTCCCTTTGTCAAAACTGCTGAATTGCTTCTAGTTGTAAACTGTTGGGAATTAATGGACATGTTCTCAATCAAAGCTTTTGCCGCTTCTGGGATCTTATCGACAAGTGTTCCCCCACTAGCAGCATCCAAAATACTTCTATCCATAGGTAGCAAACCTTCATAAAAATACTGGATGAGTAATTGATCAGAAATATGGTGGTAAGGACAGCTAGACACCAATTTCTTGAATCTCTCCCAATACTCATGTAGTGATTCCCTGACAATTTGTCTAATGCCACATATTTATTTTTTTGATTGAAGTAGCTCTTGAGGCAGGGAAAATTTTTTCTAGAAACAATTTCTTCAATTCATTCCAACTTGTAAAAGAACCTGGCTGAAGGTAGTATAACCAATCCTTAGCAGCATCTTGAAGTGAGAATGGGAAGGCTATCAGCTTGATATGATCTTCTGTGACTCCTTGAGGTTTCAAGGGAGAACACACCACATGGAACTCCTTCAAGTGTTTGTGGGGATCCTCACCTGCAAGACCATTAAACTTTGGAAGCAAGTGTATTAAACCATATTTAAGTTCAAATGGCACAGTAACTTCAGGATATTCAATACACAATGCATTATAGGTAACATCAGGTGCAACAAGTTGTCTTAAAGTTCTATCATTCATATAAGCCATATTGTGTAGCAAAATGTCACTTTTTTCACTATCACTATCTGACTCTCTATCTGACACGTTAGCACAAGCAGCAGCTCTATTAAGTCTACGACGTAAATGGAAGGTCCTATCTATTTCAGGGTCAAGGGGGTGTAGATTTACAGAACTAGCCCTAGTCATGCATCATCATAACAATACAATGCAAAATCACAATTCTGAAAATTCCAACAATGTCCCTATTGCTAAAATTGAAATGAAAAATCGAAAACACTATCAAATAAAATCCAAAGAATATAAAAATACCACCAAAATTCTCTAAAAATCAAATAAAGGTAACGCAAATATTTTTGGATTTTTTTGAAAATATCGAAAATTCAAAAAATTAAAAAAGTGGTCCAGATGAAGGAATTGGGGAATTTGAGCGTCAAATCCGTTAATAAGTCACTTATTACGGAGTCCTTTTCCTTGATATTTTTTTTTTTGATTTTCTGGAGAAATATCGGAGCAATCTGCCACAGTCGCCTGAAAACTGGATTTTTTTGGACTAGCAACGTGCCTACGAGCTAGCACAAACCTATCCGACCTATAGAACAACAAAGCAAAAACAAACAATTGTTAGGATGGTTAGTAATACACTAAAACTGGTTAATATTGTTATCAGAGAGTCCCCGGCAACGGCGCCAATTTGATCCGTTGTCGCACACGGATCAAATACGATTGAAAATAAGTGTAGAAAGGGGTAATAGCCCGAGTTGTTTCGCAAGGACTCCTGATATAATGATATTAACCGAGATGAAATTTGAAATTGGGGGTTTTTATAATGATTTAGTTTGGACAGATGTGCAAAACGATTAATCCACTTATTCGAGTTTCTGACCTATCACATATTCTATCAATGAGTTTTAATTAATTTCTAATTTGTGATTCTATTCTTATTTGACTACAGAATTGATCAAACAAACGTACGATCAATCCTACGTGAGTTCGGTTTCATTGACTGGATTACGCATCACAATCATCAAAATATTACAATTAACGATCAAGCGTCGCAAAATTATAATTCAATTAAATTAGAGATTGAAACTGAATTTTGTCAAATAAATTTAATCGATCCTATTGAAATTCACTTTAAGCAATCAGAATATCAATATAATCAAATGGACAAAAATAGAACCATGAATCAAAATCGACGGTATAACCTGAACCTCCAAGTGTGATGAAACTCTGAACTCGTGGATTAATCTGATGAAATTAGCCTTCCATGGAATTAAAAATAAAAAGTGTTTATATTTTTGATTATGTCCGAAAATATTACATGCCCAGAAAGGAAAGAAAATTCTCAATATATAGTGCTCGATTTTGGGCTTTAAAAACAAGTGGCTCGCAATTTAAAATTATTACAAAAGTCCAGATTATGAAATCTGCAATGTAGGCCCAGTAGAGTTCGGCATTGAGATTTTATTCCAACATAAAAGTTGTAGCTCTGATTTTTAGCTTTCCAACGACTGCTCGCATGCTTCAATCTGATATCCATAGCTCAAGTTATGGCCTACAGAGCGAGCAGGGGTCAAAATGCAAATAATAAAATTATAATTCAATTTCAACCCAAAGTTTAGAAACAAGCTAAAAAATTATTCTAAGCTATAAAGTGATTTTAAAACACCAAATAAAAAGCTAGAAACATGCGCCCAAGTGCTATGATCAGAAAAA
>JBBPBQ010020321.1:42232697-42298164 GCA_037974755.1 Cicer yamashitae
AAAAAAAAAAAAAAAAAAAAAAAAAAAAAAAAAACCACAATTTCTTACTTATGTTGTTAAGTATCAATTTGTCGTTGCCCAAGCATTTGAACTAGCTTTAGAATGCAGTCACGCAATTTGGACCGTCAGATCAAATGACTCAAATTCCAACTTTGCTAAATATGATCAAATGTGATTACATGGCTATTTTGATGAGGTGTAATTTCAGTAATAGTAAAAGCTCAATTAAATCATGTACAGTAGATGCAAGAATTAAATCAGTGGAGCTAAATCGTGTTGCTTCGTTTCACCTCGAATTGGAAGAAACGATAACTTTGACAGCAATTTTACCGCCCCAAAAATTTACCAGTTCAACTTTGGTAAGATATTTGTTTTGAGATTTTTATCTGCAATTCTTATCCATTTGTTAGATTGATCAGTGTTAGTGACTGAGAATAATGTGTTTGTAACTTGATTGTTGTGGGGTGCTACTGAAGTGAATAAAAAACCCATTTGTTTCTTTCTTTATATCTTACTGCTTTTGCTACTTTTTCCTTTGTGTATATATGATTTTATGAATGTATATATAATTACGAAACCATTCTTCTAGTAGGCATTTCATAATCCAAATTGAATGGTTTATTCAACACAGTTTGATTTCTATTCTATAATAATACTGTAATCATAGGCCTAAAGTATTGAAATTGAAAGATTGGCTTAAGTGGCCTAAAGTATTGAAATTGAAAAATTGGCCTCCTTGCAGTGCCTTGTTACTAAATTAGTGTATTTTTAAATGTTATAAATGCAGGAACTTGAGTCATAATCATCTTGATGGTCCCTTGTCTGCTGAATTTGGCAATCTCAGAAGCATACAGATTATCTAAGTCTTGTTGATGTTTTCTGATCTGAACGATTGAATTTTCAACGTCTTGTTAAGTTGTTTTTCCTTGGGGTTTAATTGGTTCATAATGATTTATATTTTCTCTAGTGATATGTCCTTCAACAACCTTTTAGGGAGCATTCCACCAGAGATTGGACAGCTGCAGAACCTTGCGTCTCTGTATGTCTAACTATGAAGAGTTTTGTGCTTGATGTTTTGTGTTTATTCCTTGTCGGGTAACCAGTTTACTTACTTGCCATTACTTTAACCGATGGTAGGATTTTGAACAACAATGACTTGCACGGGAAGATTCCCGATCATCTCTCCAATTGTTTCAGTCTTTCTTCCCTGTGAGTATTCTCGACAAGAAGCCTATTGCTTTTCTGTTTTTTATTTAATTAGTATTGCTTTGAGCCTCTATGAACTAGATCCATGCTAATGTCCTGTTCATGTTTTAGAAACTTTTCTTATAACAACTTCATTGGAGTAGTTCCATCTATGAAGAACTTCACGCGATTCTCAGCTGACAGGTAGTGCAGAGAAACCTTTATATTTCATGGTCATGAACTTGAATGTGTTGATAACTTATTTAACTTTACAATTTGCAGCTTCTTTGGGAATCCTTTGTTATGTGGAAATTGGGAAGGATCTATATGTCGTCCTTATATTCCAAAATCAAGAGGTTTGTGAGGTTTAACCCATTTTGAAATGTTTTTTTTAGACTGAGTTTTTAAATATAACTGACCATATTGTATTATTTTTTCAGAGATTTTTTCTAGAGTTGCAGTTGTATGTCTTGCTTTTGGTATCATCATGTTACTGGCTATGGTAATTGTCGCTATCTATAGAACCCGCCAATCCAAGCAGTTGATTAAAGGATATAGTAGGACAGGGCAAGGTATGATGGATGGTTGAGTTCTACTTGGATAGTAACGTTAAATTAGCTTTTTCTCACTTGATTTTGGTTATTATATCAGTTTTTTCAGGGACCCCTAAACTTGTAATTCTTCATATGGATTTGGCAATTCACACTTTGGATGACATAATGAGAAACACTGAGAATCTCAGTGAGAAATTTATTATTGGATATGGTGCCTCTAGTACTGTATACAAGTGTGTGTTGAAAAGTTCTCGACCAATTGTAGTCAAGCGCTTGTACAATCAGCATCCACACAATTTAAGGGAATTTGAAACTGAACTCGAAACAATTGGCAGCATTAGACATAGAAATCTTGTCACCTTGCATGGTTATGTCCTTACTCCATACGGAAATCTCCTTTTTTATGAGTACATGGCAAATGGCTCTCTTTGGGATCTTCTACACGGCATCCTTCGTTCCTATCAATGTCAGTTTTCCCCCTTCTTTTTGTGTTAATCATGATTATTAATATTATTACTATCGTTTATATATACTCACACTTGTGATTTATTTGTGTTTTCATGTTAAGTATAATGTATTGTCAACATAGTTGATGCCATCATGTGACTCCTTGGGGCATGTTCAATTCGATTCTATCTATAATTACATCAGAGTTCTGGTTCTACTTATTTGATGTGACAATGCTACGATGCAATTGATATTTAGTTGATTTATAAAAATTGCTATAATGAAGGAAGTATGAAATTTAGTTAAATTTTGAATATAACTTGTTAGATTGGTTCAAATTTAACCGATCTAATAAATCAATTTTGAATTTGACTTGTTAGATTGGATCAAATTTAACCGATCTAATAAATCAATTTTGAATTGACTTGTTAGATTGGTTCAAATTGAACCGATGTAATAAATCAATTTTGAATTGACTTGTTAGATTGGTCCAAATTTAACCGATGTAATAAATCAATTTTGAATTTTGACTTGTAACATCTGTCATTTTAGCTGATTTTATAATTAACTATTTATTACAACGCTTGATGTTAGATCGGACAAGTAACCGATCTAACATGTACATAGGAACCGATGTAACAAAGGTTTAATTGCACTACTGTTGACTAAAGAAAAATACTTTTAACTCTTACAAAATATATAACTATAACGATTAA
Organism: Cicer yamashitae; assembly: GCA_037974755.1. Lineage (NCBI taxonomy): Eukaryota > Viridiplantae > Streptophyta > Magnoliopsida > Fabales > Fabaceae > Cicer > Cicer yamashitae. Next base: position 42,235,600 of record JBBPBQ010020321.1, read on the forward strand.
ACAAATTAAAAGTAGATAAAAATTTCTACAAATTACAATTATTCTATATAATATTTTATATTCTCAAAATATTCAACGATTTTTTCATTATTAACACTACTAAATATGTCATTCTATATATGTAACTCACAAATTAGTTTGTTAAAGAGAAATAAAAGACAAAATTTAAATTTATTTATGTAAAAATAAAATTAACCTTAATATTACGACTTGTGAGAGAATAGACTTTAATGTTGACAAAACTTAATTGACGTTATAGTAAAAAAGTCTAAAGTTTAAATGTCGAAGATGAAGTAATAGTAAAAGAAAGAAAGATGATGATGTTATAGGAGAAAATGAGTCTATATGAACAAAAAGATAGATGAGTAAAATTTGAGATATATAAAAATAAATAAAAATAAAAAATATAATTTTAATTGTGTGAGTAGGTAAATCGTGAGAGTGAATCTAAGTGAACCATGTTTTGTTGGGTTTAAAATAAAATTAATAATATTATCGAAATGATTTTTGATTTTCTTGTAAGAGTAAGAGCCCCATGATATAGTAGATCCATCACTGCATTTAATCATCTGGCCAAGAGTTCAATTTTAGCTGACACAGATAAAAAAACATATGTTTAAATAGGTCAATTTTTTAAATAAATCTCACTAAATTCCACATATTAATCTCTAAATTATGATTAAAGATACATTGGTTTACCTAAAAAAAAATAGTTTAAAGCTGGATGAAGTATAAAGTCAGCGAGTTAGAGTTAGACTATTATTATTACCCTACTGAGGATGATGTGTTGTGACACTCACCAACTTCAACTCACATCAGTAGAAATTATAGAATAATGAGTGTCGCAATAGCCATTGTTCCGGTCTCTTTCTTAAAGTGGATATGATTTTACTATTACGTTCCCGTTCTTTATTATTAAACTCTCCAACAAATCTAATCTATATTAAAAAATTAATTAATTGCAGTAATAAATTTATAAAGAAGATATTATATTTTTTTCTTATAATTATTAATATAATAAGAGAGAAAAATATACTAAGTTTTCTAATGGTAAATTATTTAGAGATATTTTTGTAGAAAATCATTATATTGAATTTTGTAAAGACTTTTATATTAAAAGACAAAAAAAAGTAGAAAAAGTTTTATAATTAAAGGTGGAGAAAACAATTAACGCATAATTAAATTCTTTAAACATTTGATAATAGATTTGACCTTTGATCGATGTATATAGAAAATCATATATTGACAAAATCAAATTCTTAAATACATCTTTATATTTGGAATGATTAATATATGACTCCCACTGAAAATATCTTGGACAACCAAAAAGTGGATACTAATTGTCACCTGCACCCACCCAAACGTCTCCTACTCCTTCTAGTGTCTTTTACTGCTGTGAAAGTAAAAAACCTAATATCTTTGATTGTGGTCATTAATTTTCATGCAGATTGTGGTCTTTAATTTTCATGCAGATGCCAGCATGAAAATATCTTTGATTTTAATTACATCAAATTATAGATTTTATTTTTGTAAAATGAGTAAACTTTGGTTTTGGTTTATACATAAATAGTTTTTACTGAAACTATTTGTTAATATTAGAGTTGTCATCATTAAAAATATATCAGTGTCTAAAACTATGTGGTTTGTTTTGGAATGAAGTTTAACATAAATTAAAAAAAAAGGACCACAATATGAACGGTTTAATACTTAAATGATTTGGCCGATGCTCTTCCTCCCTCACTTCCAAAATTCTCGATTTTTTACTATATCACAATCCGATAATAAAAAATAAAATTAATGATGTTACTGGAAACTCTAATCTGATAATAAAAAACTTAAATATCCAATTAAAAAATAAATCAAATTTATAAGATCGTTTGCGTAATTTTATCTTGAATATATTTATATATACTGATTGTGCAATTTCTTAGACTCCATTTGTATTGTCTCCCACATAAAAAATCTTTTGGTTGTGCTCTAATAAAGTGAAATCCTACTAAGTCAAACAATAAACAATAAACCAACTTCAACACATTTCTATCAACACTCAATTTTCTTAATGGCTAAATGACAAGATTAATCACATCTATAGCAATCAAATCTTATCCTATTAGGTGGAAGGGATTATTTATCATAATCCTTTATTATTATCATTATTATTTATTAATCCACAACTAAAATCTCAACAAAACCAAAAACTTTTAATTAAACAAAACAACTTTTGAACTGTTCAAATTGATTTTCATCACAACTGATACAATATAATATCCTTACTGAAAAATTCAACAAGTCTAAAGTTTCATTATTGCAATACACATAATGTTTTGAAGACCAACAAAGTCCATAAATTTCCAAACGACTCAGCTACACCTTACTCCCAAAAAAATGGAAGTGTGAGTGAGTTTTCATTTTCCACCAAACCATTTTGCCCCATTTGCAGCATCCCATTGCAATGAAGGTTTGTTGTGTTTGCATCAAGAACAAAAACCGAACCATTTGTCTTATCTTTCGCCTTTCCCGAGTACGAGTACTCGTTCACGGCATCGAAGTTCACCCCTCCAGATGAAGATTGTGTTGGACTGTTGATGCTTGACTGCATCAAACTTAACTCTGAACTTTGTGTTTGAAGTGTTGACAGAAGATAGAGAGCACAACCCGAGTCGAAAGATCCGGGTTTGCTATCAGAAGAGAGCTTCCTACTACCGCCTTTTCCGCATGCTGATGTGGCAACAGGGGCACTGAGAATTGGATGATAGATAGGAGTTTCAGGCACTGATTCGTTACCGTTGCCTGGTTTAGGGACGATTTCTTGACGAAAAGGATGTCCCTTATCTTGTCGATTTTTGTCAATTCTGTACAAAAGTCGGTGATGATCGTAACCAGATTCAGCTTCGGTTATGGCAGTGGCAGGCCAAATGTTTCTCATTAAAGGACTCACATATGTTTGAGGGCTACCAAAGTGTAGGATTCTAGGACCTAAAGTTGTACAAAGGCAAGAAAGTGTTAGATTCCATATTAAGGCTCTGTTTGAATAAACAACTTAATTGAGCCCTTAGAGCATAAGTTTTTATCATATAAGTGCTTATGTATAAGTTACTTTTATATAAACTATAATTTGTTTTCATGCGCTATTATGTAGAGTTTATGGAAATAAACTGAAAACAACTTATGAATATGTCATAACTTGTTTCCATAAGCTCTCTCAAATAATCTAAAAAGTGCTTATGCTAGTGGATAAACTCAAACATGTCAACCGAAACACACTCTAATTGTACTCATGGAAGACAATAAATAATGACGAGAAAAAAATGGAATTCCGTAGTAATCATTAGCAAAGACTGAACCCGCCTGCAATTGAACTCCACGGGGAAATATTACCAAATTTTCATATTCTTCCATTATGTTTCTTGCAAAACTCAGACAGATAGTCACTTCCTTTGCCATGAAATTCAATTAGGGAGACTTTTGGAAGGGCTTATATATACTTATCTTATGACATGGACAATTGCAAAACCATTTAGAAAAGCATATGAAGATAGATTATGATATATTTATAAGTTGCTTCTAGCTTGGTTTTTAAGCTCTTCCAAGACATTTATTGTTGGAAGCTATTTTCAGTTTTAAGCAGAGTTTGTCCTAATTCCTTGTTCAATAGTAGAATCAACTTAACATAAACTCTTGTAAATAAGCACTTACCGAATAAGCGCTTGATTAAGTAGTATATCCAAATGTCCCCAAATAACAATGGCTAATTCTTAAGTTTAACTAAGAATTCAGTTCATCATAAATAAAAATTTAAAACAACTTTTAAGAGATGCTCTAAATTCTAATGTCTAAGCTTCACGGTTTGTTAGGTATCTATCTACAATTTCTTGCTTGTTTCTTTCTAATATGAGTGAAGATTATTGTTTCAAATTAATTCATTAATCATTAGTAACTTCTTCCTAGTTCCCTCTTTGATCTAAGTTTTCACAATCATAAAATTGAGATCAAGTTAAAGCATCAACAGAAAAAAAACTTAAAAAGTCATCAATCTTAGAATAACGAAATGCCACACACACAAACCTTTGTAATTGTACATGAAATTCTCAGCAGCCATGAAAAGAGAAGGCGGCTGAGGTTTCCTCCGACGCCTATTATGTCCATCAAGTCTTTTCCGGCAACTCCTCTTAACCTCATCAAACTCCCCAAGTGAATGAAACCTACATCAAATTAGCACAACCCAATGTTACAAAACAACCTCAAAATATACATATTTTTTATGGACTTAAACGGCTCCTAGGCAAAAGAGGCTCTGGTAATCAAGAATTTGACTAGAAGTAAATAAAGTTAGGACAAGGAAAGTTCTAGCTAGGGTTCGAATTTGGATATTCTCCATCGACCTTAATTGAAGCTCATTAACCCATGTTACCTCAAAACACATCTAAAACAACAAAATTCAACAAACTAAAAACCCAAGACAAGCAACTTCAATTTGCATACCTGCTGCATTGTTGACAAAATCTCTGCTGCTTATCTCCAACCAACACAACAGGAGCCTTAGAGTGCTTTTCACACACCCTATGCCTCTTATGATACTCTCTACAATCACTAAGATCCGCTTTGCATCCATCGACCAAGCAAATCATATTCTGCAATCCGTTTTGCAACCGCAATCTTTTCGATGACCCAGAAGGCGATGACATGGCTTTCGAGTCTTCTTTTGATGTGTCTTGAACTGATTTTTCCCTTGAATCAGAAGCTTCACCACCAAGCCTCAAATCAACTAAAGTTCCTTCAGTTTTCCTCTCTTCTAAATCACTATTACCTATCTCTAACCCAGATGGATCCCAAACAAATTCTTTCCAATCCCAATCCATTAAAACTAATAATTACTTTCACACTTTGTTCCTTAAAATCCTTTAAACCCTTTTCAATATGCCAAACCTACAACAAAATATATTCACTAACACAAGAATCAGAACTTTAATCACTTTATATTATTAAGACAAAAAAAGATCAAAACTTTGACTTGTGAGAATCAAAATTAAGATAAAGGGGTCAACCAAACATGAAAGAAAAGAAAAAATGTGAATTGGGTTCTTCAAGGAAACCAAAAGAATAAATACCCAGTTCTCAAAATTTTAAATTGAATCCATTACAAGCATTAGATATAAAAAATTGTAAAGCAAAAAAAAATCAAAATAAAAAAAATTAAAAAAGAAAAAGAAGAAACAGAAGAATATTGGAAGATATCCTTTTAAAATTAAAGATAACAAACACTAAGGTCCCTTAATATGTCAATTCAAGACTTTATTGTTTTCTTGTAATAGAAAATTAACATAAGGTTTTTTTGATTTAAAGAGAGAAACTCCACCTAACAAACATAGTAATCTAATCACCTCACCTTAAATTTTTTTCATGATAAAAAACATAAATCTTCTAATTATTTAAAAAAAAACATAAATTTTGTAAATTCTTACAGTTGTTGATGAGAATCCAAGACAATGGGCTGAGAAGAAGCAAGACCCATGTTTGATGTTTTTCTCTATGAGGGAGTAGATAAAGAGAAAATAATATTTTGTTAGAAAAAAATAGTTGTGTTGGAATGAAAAAGTTGCTCACCAAATCTCATTCATTCGTTGAGCTATTGTGATAGATTTAGAGGCAAAAACCAAATCACTAGGAATATATTATTATTATTAAATATGATTGTGTTTTTTTATTTTAACTCGCAATTTTTTTATTTTGTTTTTTGCAAGTATTATTTTGTTTGTTTTTTATCTTGATATTTCGCTTTAGTCTTTATAAAATTTGATCAATAAAATTAATTTTACGATGTTAAACCAAAGGACAAAGACTAAAAACAAAAAAAGAAATTACAAAAACAAAAATTAAATAAAAAACACGACATAGATTAAAATAAAAATCGTGTTTGCATGAACAATCATATATTTAATTATTACTATTATATGGAAAAGAGTGAGATCTATTAGTATCATGTGAAATAATGGTTTTTACGACATCTTCCATACAATAGCTGTAAATGGTCGGTCAAAACAAAAAAAGGTGTAAATAATATAAATCTTTTTTACTGTGTTTAAATTTTCTACAACTGCTATACGATGTAGTTGCCGTTTAAATTATTAAATTTAGAGATAAGTTTCCTATATATTTTTTCTAACGAGTCGTTATATATGTTTTTGTATTTTGTTTGTTTGTTAAATCTTGTGGCAAAGTATTGATCACATGTATAATAAACAAATAATAATAATATGCAAGTAGAATAAATAGTGGTAGTGGCCAATTGGACGTGGGAGACAATGGAGAAAGTGACTGACGCTTTGGACTATATATCTGCATCTTTCCAGACTCTATAAAAGCATATTCAGAAATACTTAACTGGGGTGATTAAATTATTAAAAAAAAAGGTGATTAGAGCTTCCTCAATGGTGATACTATTTTTTAGTATTTAAATTTCAAAGTATATATCATATAGTTTTTTAAAATAATATTTAATAAGTAATCAATTCCTCTAACCTAAACACTTTAAGAATATTATTCAATAGATCGGACTAATAATTTTATAAGTAAATCATCTCTCCCTCGTAAGTATCATCTTATTTTTTCCCACAATGAAAGTACATATATAGTACTTAGACTATCCATAGTTGAGTCCTCCCATTTTAGTGCTTAAATAGATTTGAGATATTATTTATTTAATAATTTTGTTTATGTTAATACTTAATAAATAATCAATTCCTCTAACTCAGCACTACAAAAACTATTAAACAAGTCTCACCGAATTTTATATCATTACATTTTAATATAATTTATTGTGCGAATCCTGTAAAATGTGAAAAGAGAGTGTTTCAATAGTCACATTTTTCTATAAGCACCGAGACATTTTTTTTCACAAAAGGAGTGTCTATTTAGCTTTGTGCTAAATAAGTGAAGTACACCGTTGAGGATACCCTAATTCATATTACTCTAATTAACAAATACATTGCTCACATTAGTTAATTAGAGTCTATGATGTGGTAGTTGAATATTTTGTCTCTATGTTGATCTCATGCACATCTATGCCACTTGACCAATGACTAATTTATATATATATATATATATATATATATATATATATATGAAATTAAGATCATCTCAAAGATTAATGTAAGTCATTGGTGAAATTTGATTGATGTTGGATCAATGTAGAATGTAATGTTCAAGCTAATGTGTAATGTCATAGCCTCTAATAATAGAAGTTAATAGAAGAATAATTGATGTTTTACAATTTGAAAAAAAATATTTATTAATACGCCAAAATAAATTATTATTTTTATCAATGCTTACAATTTTAAAGACAAAATCATCTATTCACTTGATAGAAATTGTTTTATAAGACTTTTTTATTTGTGTTATAATTTATCAGATTTAAATATAAATGTTGGGTTAAATATGTTTTTAATCATTATGAAATTTTAATCTTATAATTTATAGTTCTTACAAAATTATTATGCATGTAGTTTTAGTCTTTGTTGTTAAATCAACATATATTTTGGAATGAATTTTTGCAAGCATGTTTACAACAATATAAAAAGTTTATCTACAAAAAAATGAGCTCAAATTTATTTTTTAAGTATATATTTTCGTTACTTTTAACTTTAGTTTTTTATATTTAAAAAATTCATATTTAATTCATTCCAAATTAAAAAAAAAAAATTGTGGTGGAATTTTTTATAATGCTCTAAACATGCTTGCAAAATATAAAAAAAAATTAAACTTGAAGGACAATTAAACATATTTTGTTTCAGTAAGGACTAAAATTGCTTGTTGAATAATTTTGTGGGAACTAAAAGTTGTATTCTTTTACAGAAACTAAAATTGAAAGGTTAAAATTTTATAGGGACTAAAACAATATTTAATCCAATAATGTTTGATGCACATAATTATTATCTATGGTACATTATGTATTACTCCATCTTCTTTTAGGCTAAAAACTTTATTAAAAAAAAAAGCATAAATATAACTGGGGGACGTAGAGCTAACCCAGGAAAAAAAGTGTCAAAAAATGTGCGAAAATTATATAATTTAGCTTCCTATGTTTGTGATGTTAACCTTTTTAACAAATTCCATTAAAAAAAACTATATGTGTGGAAATTTATAGATGACATGGATTATTACTAAGATGAATCATCACAAGTCAACATGTCGCTTCCTTTCTCCTCTTATATTCCTTAAATGTAATTACCCAAATTTGAAAACTCTAAAACGATCAAATCCTTAAATTGTTGCAGCAATGTCGTCATTCAATGGTCATCCTTCCCATTCTCAAATCCAAAAGAGTGGTTCTTCTGTATCAAATGCGAGGAATGATGGAACTGTATCTAAATGCCATTTTGAACTTAAAGTAGTTGTTCAAACTGTTGGAAAAATAGGGCCCAACGGAGGAAGAAAATTCTAGGGTTGAAATTTTGTGGTATGTGTCATATTTCTTTGTCTAAATTATTTCAAATGTCAAATTTATTATTGATAATGGTGTTCTACGTGTAAAGTTCTAAAATTGATTGTAATTGTTCCTTCTTTTATTGGTGTTCAGAAGTTGTTCATCTGGTTGTGCCACAATGTGGAGAATGTTTGCAAAATGTGATTAAGACTATACTTGTTATTTGTTTGATGTTAGGAATAATTTGTGTCATGCTGATATCAAAGTGTTGAAGTACAAGAACATCTACGTGTTGCTATTGAAATTTATGTATTGGGTCTGTAGGATCAAGTCCATTGGTGTAATTTAAGTGTTGTTGACATAGTCAAGTTATGTTTAAGTCTCATTTCTATTAGTGAAGTGATTTTTAAGTTATGTTGATGGATTTAAGTGATAGTGATGTATATGATGTAATCAAATGTATTGGTGTTTATGATAATGTTAATCTAGTGTTCATTTTAATGTTAATATGATGTTTAAATTTAATGTGATTCCAGGACTTAACTAACCATGTTTAAATGACACGAATGACTAAATTGATTTTGTTATAAAAATATAAAGGAACTAATTGATACATAAAGGATCTAGTTGAAACTGATATAATAACAAAAATTACCTAATTTATGTTGGTAATAAAACAAACACGACCTAATTGATAGTGATTGAATACTAAATTAAAATTAAATGGTAGTACAACAATTGTTCCTTCAAACATACTCGAAATAGTCAGAGATACAATCAGATCAAAATACTTAAAATAGTGAGAGATATAATTAGTTCTTAGTTCTTAGATTAAGTAAAATAAAGTTGAATCATAACGAACTTAAATTAAATTAACAGAGTAGAGATAGAGAAGGGATACAAATATTTTTATACTACTTCACAACAAACTGTTGCTACATCTAGTCCTCCCCTTAAAGAGAGATTTTGCCTCAGTACACTCGAGGAGTTAATCCACTATTGAACAATAGCATACAAACATTATTTATTTTGTCTCTTCAGACTTTAAGTATTCCTCTTATGCGTTTCCAAGCTATCACTAGTAGAAACTTTTCTAGTCTTCTCAACATTCTGAAAAACTTTTGTTGAGGTTGATAAGTATTCTTAATACTCTTCAAGTACCTTTTATGGATGAAAAAGTTGTTGCCACTATGGGGTTATTTTACATCAGTTCCAACTTGTGTTTAAATTGACACAAAGTACGTCTTTAAGATTCTAACTCTCATTGAGAGAATATTGCATTCAAATCCTATATAAATTCAAGTGTGTGAAACAACTTGATTGATTTACATCGATTCTAATAACTCTTTATTGGGAGGATTTTTCATTCATTCTTTTCTTTGGATGTGTTCTAGGCTTTTTTAGAAAATCTTCTTAGAACATTTCCTTTTTATTTCTTGTTGATTACACTAATGATCACATGCCTTTATACAGAGAACTTCCACAACAATTGGAGTTTCTGACAGTTGTTATGATTGCATGAAATTTGTATGTAAAAATTAATCATATCAATATCTTCAGAGATCTTGGATCAACAATTAAAACTTGTCCAAATACGTCTTCACAATTCATTCAACGTATCTTGATTTAAACCGATAAGAATACTAGAGGATGACATTTTTAGAGGGTGTCATTGCATTTCTTCAATAAGAGGATAAGTCTAACTTTGATGAGTAGAGGATGTTGAGATGTTGACTTTTTCAAAGTTATGGGGTCAAAGGATTTACTTGAGATAGTTGACTTTTAATATATCTTTGACTTTATCATAGTGTTGACTAGAAAATCAAACGAGTTGCTAGAATAATCAAATGCATAATTGTTAGAGTGAGCTTGCGTTGATAACACGTTGATCAGAATCACACAAGAGTTTCATTTTCCATAGTCACAACGCATTTGACTTGATTAGTTAATTCTTTTGCGTTGTTCATCAGAGAATTTGTCTTTTACCAAAGCATTGACTTTATCAGAGGTCTCATTAAGAGCTTTCTTCTTCGGTCTTTGAGTTTGAGGATCAACAAGGTCTTGACTCATAGTTAACTTTAATCCGATGCAAATGATCATTGTAGTGTTCTTTTATTTTGTGAGAAGAGGATCAATCATTGACTTATATTTCCTTTGTCTTTAACACCTTGACGCGGACTATTAGTAAACATAATTACTTTGTCATGACTTACTCTATTAATAAAGATAATTACTTTGTCATTAGATAATAATATTCTTTGTGTTAAAAACACTTCGATTATTATCTCTAACTTACTCGTAATTTATGTTAACTTAAAATATATAGTAATTAATATAAATCTTTACCTTCTAACTCAATCTGAATACTTAGCAAATAGTTAAGGGATAATTGTTCTTATTTGTTTTTGTTATGATCAAAACATCAATCGAAAGATTGTAGCTAAAACCACTTTTGCACTAACAATAGTTTGTGAGACTTTAGCTTGGGAGGGTGCAGCATATTATGAGGAATTAGCTTGGGAAGGTGCAACAATTTGGAAGGCTTCAACTTGGGATGGTGTAGACTGACCCTTACAAGAAAACTTGTTATGAGCATTGTTTTTTTCTTTTCATTTTCTGCATTTGTTTGGCAGCCCCATTTCCTATTAACCATTGATAAGTCCAACTTCTCATCTACTTCATTTGCAAAAGAGGTAGTAGAATATCAGAGTGGGTGTTTGATTCCACAAATTTGCACCATTGTAGGGTTAAATCATTGGTTGTCAGGATACTATATAAGTTTCTTTTCTATTCTTCAATGGGATTAACTTTTCTGGATTCTCTTTTCTAGATATGATGTTGCAAATTGCATGGCAAACTTATGACATACTGATGAATCCAAAACTAATTTGGAAGATCACTTTAAAATTGATTTGTATACGAGTTTGTTGAGGTCAAAATTATTTTTGAGGATGAGGCCCAAGGTGGGGTGTGTATTGAGGCCGAAACTATGGTAGTTAATGAGCCCCAAACTGATGTAGTTTCTTGGGCAAATGAGACCCAAGCTAGTGTAGCAGTTGAGGCAATTTTCCATAATGAAATTTTATAATGTTGCATAAATGTTATGTGTGTCATAAGTGTTTTTTTTATTGTATGTCAGCTGACTTGAAATCACTACGATTTCTACATGAGAAATTATATTCTTTAATTAAATTATCAAACATTATGAGTCAAAAAGTTATCAAACATTCTCAGTAATATGATAACCATAAATGTAGTTATTGAGTTTACAATGAAAAATATTAGGAATGTGATATTAAGCATGTCATGCCAAAAATGAATCAATATATGATATTAAACTTGTTTGTGTTTGGATTTTTAGTTAAAAGAATCAAGGAATAAATAATTTGACATAATGTAGGTAACATATTTATCTCTCGTGTTCAATTAAGATATCTAGAGACATAAATTACAAATGATCAAAATTACTAATATTTTCATTATTTGAGTAGTAATGATGTATTCTTTGTTAGGCTCAACGACCATCCAAATCTAGAGAGGGTGAATAGATTCCTTTATACGCAGCGGATAAAAATGTTCTTAAAATTTTTTTGCGACTTAAAAGCTATGCATATTGGAACTATTTAGAGAAACGCTGAAATTGATTGCAAACACTAGACTTTAATAACAACAACTCAATGTGTTAACTCTCTAATTGAATAATTTTAATTTGAAAATTAATAAAGATCAATAAACAACCAATGACAAATTGGATATACACTTTGAATAAGATCTAACCAAACTTTATAACAAGAAAACAATAGATTTGATACAAATTTGATTAATGCTACCAAGAACTAATTCAATTAAGACTTGTGTGTAGTTTCAGTAATAAATTTTTTAGTCTTAGTGAAAAATTCCTAAGTTAAAAACATATTCTTGTATGAAAAAAACTACACCAAAATCTACAATTGATCTAGAATCAATAAGAGTTTCAGTCTCTCTAACAAAAAGCTTAATCAAATTTAACCAAAATCAAAATTGCTAAAAGTAAGGAGATTAAGATTGAGAAGAGAACACCATGTTTATAGTGGTTCGGCCACAATCGTCATTGCAGGTGGCCTATATCCAGTCCCCTTATCAATCAATAACATATTTTTCTTCCGTTATGAATCAATAATGAATTGGTATGACTATAAGAGAAGCTCCTTGAGCCAAATGGACAAAATGTTTTGCTTCAATGCTTTCTTCTCCTTTTGAATCTCGAAACCTTTAATTTTTGAAAAACCCTTTAAGAATCACCTTGAGTCCCAATTTGATACAGTTGAAAATTCAACCTCTATGAAGCCTTCAACCTTGAAACTTCACCTGTTTTTCATTTGGCTCCTTCAAACCTTGGTAGTTCAATGGAAACCTAAAATCCCAAATTATCCCCAATTAGGGTGAAAAGAAATCCCTTCTTTTCCATGCCATCTTGATTGTTGATGTTGATGAACTCTATCACTCAATCTCACAATCAATTGAATACTCAATACTTATAATGCTCTTTGTAGATAAGAGTCTCATAAACAATCACTTAAAGGTGCTGGAAAAGACAAGAAATGGGGGTTTGATACATTTGAAAATTCAACCTCTATGAAGCCTTCAACCTTGAAACTTCGCCTATTTTTCATTTGGCTCCTTCAAACCTTGGTAGTTCAATGGAAACCTAAAATCCCAAATTATCCCCAATTAGGGTGAAAAGAAATCCCTTCTTTTCCATGCCTCTTGATTGTTGATGAACTCTATCACTCAATCTCACAATCAATTGAATACTCAATACTTATAATGCTCTTTGTAGATAAGAATCTCATAAACAATCACTTAAAGGTGCTGGAAAGACAAGAAATGGGGGTTTGAATTGGATTTTGCCATTTCTGAAAATTATTTGAGTTGCTTAAACAAAGAGATATGTTCTTCATCAAATCATTCAACTTATAATTATAAAATAAATGTGGTAAAAATAAAGTTGAATCATGAAGAACTTAGATTAAATAACAAAGGGAGATAGAGAAGGAACACGTGTTTTTTTACTAGTTCACAACAAATTGTTGCTACATCTAGTCCTTCCTTTACAGAGAGATTTTGCCTTAGTGCAATCGCGGTTTCAATACACTATTTAAACAATAGAATACAAGTATTATTTACTGTGCCTCTTCATCCTTTGAGTATTTTTCTTAGTCCGCTCTAGGAAGTTTCCATTAGCATCCTTCTCATCTTTCTAGCAATCTGGTGTTGAGGTTCATAAGTATTGTTATACCTCTTCATGTACCTCTTATGGATGAAAGCGTTGTTGCCACTAATGGGATGATTTACATCAGTTGTAGTTTGTGTCTGAATTGACACAAAGTCTCCTTCTAGGATATTACATTTCAATTCCTATAGCAATGCAAGTGTACGAAACACGTTGATTGGATATGTTTTAGGCTTTTCTCATAGCAATGAAATTTCTAATGAGAGGGGTTTTCATTCATTTTTTTTTTTTTTGATGTGTTTTAGGCTTTTCTCATAATTCTTCTTAGAATATGTCCTTTTTCATTCATTCAGTGTCTCTTTTTCATATGGATCGATTTCTACTTAAATGGTGAGAAATGTATCTGTTGAGAATGTTACCATTGAAGATCTTGAATCAATATTTAAGGTACATTAGCCTTTAAGACATATCCATATATATCTTCATAGTTAATTCAATGTATCTTGAATTAATAAGACAAATCTCAGAGGATGACACTATCAAAAGATGAAATGCGCATATTTAGTCAGAGTATAAGTCCATTATTGACAAGCAGAGGATGTTGAAATGTTGACCTCTTGTCAGAAAGTTGACTTTATCAAAGTGTTGATTTTAAGTGTTGATAAGACGGTGAACTAGTTTACTAGAACTATGAGATGCAAAATCTTTAGAGTGAGCTTGTATTGAGAAATTCTTCAGAGGTGCCTTTAACAGAGTCAATCATAACTTCTAGACATGGTGCACTTGATAAGTTAGTTCTCTTTCTTTGTTCATATGAGGATTTAACTTGTACCAGAACATTGAATGTATCAGAGGCTTTATTTTGAGCTTTCTTCTTTTGATCTTTGAGTCACACGATCAACAAAGGTCTTGTATTTCCTTTGTGATCATAGGATCAATCATTAACTTGTATTTCCTCTATCTTTAATGTTTGATCCGGGCTATAGATTTATCAAATGCTTGTTGCGATGCTTCTTATTGCTATATTATGACTTACTCTATTAGTAGACATACTTACTTGTTTATTAGGTGATAATATCCTGTGTTAGTAACACTTAGAGTATTAGCTCTAATTTACTCATAATTTATGCTACCTTAAAATAAATAGTCATTAATATAAATATTTGTCTTCTAACATAATCTTCATACTTAGCGAATATAGTTAAGGAATAATTGTTTTTATTCATTTGTTTTGTTATTATCAAAATATCAACCAGATGATTGTAGCTCAAACCACTTTTGCATTAACATTACTCACAACGAAGGATTTCTAAGATTTTTCAAAGAGTTTGTTGTATGAGAGAAAATGGAGAAAAATTATGAATGTTAGTTTATATTCAAAATGGGTGAAGAGTATAATAGTGTAACTTGAAAAACCAATTCCGAAGCATTAAAAAAAAAGCCAAAAACGACAAGATGATTCGACTCAGGTTAATGAGTGATTTGAATCAACACTTTTTTGAATTTGCCAATTGAATCCATACACCTACATACAATAGAAATAAGTATTACAGATCAATTATAAGCATCATTAAAGTAACTTGTAATTACATTTAAACAATATAGTTTAATACTCAATTTAATGAACTATTTAATTAAATTACAACAACAATACTGGAATTATAAAACTGTTCCCTAATACATCAGATTACATCAAATAAAAATAAAGAACTAATGTATATAAAAAAATAAAAGGGGTGAGATAAAATATCAAAAAGTTCTGAAAATAAAGAGAGGGGTAGTTTTAAATTTTTTTTTTCTTCATAAATGTGCATAAAAACATGAAATTATGATGCTTCTTATGATGAAGCTCTTAACTTCATTTTTTCATAAAAGCTTAATTGCAATCATTCTTTCATTATGATTTTGAAAACAATGCACGACCTCAAATCTTTTCCTTGAAACAAGGAAAAGTCGCCCAATATCTTGACATAGATAACCAAGATGATTGAGTCTTGGTTGGTAAAGGAGGTCTGGCTAAACTCCAACCAGCGTCCTGATTGTTCTCCTCTACCTGTTGTTCCATGCTTGGAACAAACCTGAATATCCCATCGTGAATAAGGCCATGCATGATCTGATTAATGAGAATGTGATGCACTTGAGATGTTATGTATGCAATGCCTAGATAATATAATGTTTGCAATACATCATTACTCCATAACACTTATAATAACTTAAAAATATTTTGAAAATCAAGTGGGAATTAAATCCTAAGTCCTTGATCAGAGTTGGTACCAGAGGCAAAGTTAGCCATAGGCAGAACTCTTGACCAGATGTGGTGCATTTTGAAGTAACAAATTAGAGGCAGCATGATTAGAGGATTCGTGTCCAGAGGTAGAATCAGAGTATACACAACTAGAGTCAAAGTTAGAGGAAAACATGGACTAGAGGCAGCTCGGTAAGAGGAAACAAAATCAGAGGCAACAAGAGGAAAACATAATCAAAGGTAGCTAAAGGAAAATATAATCAAAGGCAGTTGGAGGAAAACATAATTCGAGGCAGTCAGAGGAAAACAAAATCAAAGGTAGCCAGAGGAAAATGAAATCAGAGGCAGCCAAAGGAAAACATAATCAGAGGCAACATGATCAAAAGCGTATGGATCAGAGGCAGCATGAAAAGAGACATATTATGATTAGAGGAAGCATGATCAGAAGCATTTCTCTAGAGGCAACATACTCAAATTTAGAAGAATAAGAATCAGAGGCAAGATGAAGGAATGATACTAGAGGTAGAAAAGAAGCAATAGATTAGAAAAAAACAAAAGTATTTTACTAGAGACAAAAGTACTTAGAAGGTTGGAATAACATTCATAGGCAAACAATATAATTAAGAAGGAGAAGCATTCAAAATACGTGCATTCAGTCTTAGTAGTCCTATTTACACATCTAAACTATAAATCATTCATCACACAATCATATCACAATTAGAATAACATCGTGCATTGTTTTCAAATCATGAGTATGAGTGCAGGTTTTAAAAGCACCTAAATGCTCAAAATTTCATTTCCTCACCTTCTCTGAATTTTTGAATAACTCGAATTGACCCCATAAATGGTTTAATAAATAAATGAAAATCTTAATTGAATTTTCCCCAAGAACCCTCATGCTAAAAACATAATGTAAAATAACTCACAGTTTGTCAAGAAGGGATTCGTATACTTGAAACTAGATTTGCGATTTGCTTGCTTTCTCAGCTCTTTCCTCTTCTGCCCTTTATACTCTGGTTTGAACTTAAAGATCCCCCAAATGTTGCTCTGTATCTTATTTTAGTGTTACTTTGGTCGATTAATGGATCTTGAGAGGAAGAAAGCGACATGTAAGGGGTTAGGCAGGTGTAGAAGACTTTAGATAACTTTTGTCTTTGAAGGATTTTGGATAGAAGAAGAAAATTGATGGATGAGGGAGACGACGAACGCTGATGGTGTTGGTGTTTTCAGAATGTTTTGAGAGAAAGTTAGATTTTTTGGTTGAAAAGAGGTTGCAGTCGATGGTGAAATAAAATGAAGGTTTTTGTTAGTTAAGGGTACTTGTGAGAGAGAAAAAGAGAAATAAAGGTGGCATGTTCTTTCTTTGCCACTTTGGCTTTTTCATGCTACTCCTTTCCTACTCTACCCTTGATCCTAATTTAATATTACTAAAAATACAAAATTAACAATTAATAAAATCCTAGAAATTCTAATTAGTACATAAATCTTACCAATATTTCTAAGGTAGTGAGAGGTTTGTTACATTCTCCCCCCTTTAATAAAATTTTGCCCTCAAAATTTGAGAACTTATCTATGGAAAGAGACATAGTAAGAGGGATTATCTTGAGAGGAGATTTCATGGAAATAATGATGGGGGAGAGGTCATCAAAGTGAATAATTCAGAATATAAGGTTGTAGGAATTGGTTCCATAAATTTGGGGGTTTGCAGATGGTACAAAGAGAGTACCAACAGGAATGAGAGGTGCCCCCACAATTCAAGAGAAACCTAATATCTCTTATGAAGATTGTAGGAGTCTCGCATGTTTATACCAAGTTGAACATGGTACATTGAAATTAATGAAAGGTGTCATTATTGGGATGAAGGTCACAAGATAATGGCACTAATGTCTTAGATGGAAGTATTATAATTGGAGGTGTAGAAACTGAGTAAGCAAGGTTTATTTTCATGGATACAACATTGGAGAGTTGTCATCTCGGAAACACTGTGTTTATGTAAAATTGCATAAGGATTTTTTTTTTAAAACAAACATAATGTAACCAAAGGCATTTTCAGGCCTGTTTAAGGTACTAATACAATGCAACACTAAAAGGGTCATGTTGCAGATTAAGACACATTCTTTAAACATGTTTGCTATACTTTATTGATGACTAAGATGAAAAACAAAAAGAAAGAGTGTGTTGTCAAACTCAAGTATGCCTATGAAATTTTGGGCTGAAGCTGCTCACATAGCCTACTACGACATCAATATGAACCCATCAACAACCATATTTTGGAAATCCCCTCATAACTTAGGATGAGTATAGCTCCAGACTATAATCACCTTAAGGTTCTTGAGTGTATTGCATATTATCATGAAAATAATGGAAAATGAGACCTTGAGTGAAGAAGCGATGTTTTGTTGGATGTTTTGATGAAGTGAATGATTACATAATCTGATGCATTGAAATCAAAGGTGCATTATAAGTAGGGTGTTAAAGTGTATCTTGACAATATCATCTTTGGATCAACAAATGAAAAAATGTGTGAGGAATTTTCAAATCTCATGCAAATTGAATTTGGAATGTGTATGATGGGAGAATTGAGATACTTTCTTGGCTTGCAAATCAAACAATATGAAAATAGAATCTTTATGTGTCAAGAAAAATATATAAATGATCTTCTAAAGAAATACAAAATGAATGAAGCCAAAACAATGACAACTCCCATGCATCCATCCTAAAATTTGGACAAAGATGAACAAGGAAAATCCATCTTTGAAAAAGAATACAGAGGAATTATAGGTTCATTGTTATATCTAACTGCAAGCAGGCCAGACATTGTTTTTGCGGTAGGGTTATGTGCTAGATTTCAATCTTTACCTAAGAAAAAAATTTCATTTAGCTACTATAAAAAGAATTTTTTGTTGTCTTATTGGTACCACTGATCTTGGCCTTTCGTATAACAAAGGAACTCATTTTGATCCTATAGCCTATTGTGATGCTGATTATGCTGGGGATATAATTGAATGAAAAAGCACAAGTGGCACATGCCAATTTCTTGGAGAAGCCATAATAAGTTGATCATGTAGAAAACAAACCACAATTTCCTTATCAACAACTGAAGTTGAATGTCTCAGCTGCAAATTGTTGCTCTTAAGTCTTGTGGATCAAAAACCAACTTGAAGAGTTTTCTGTAAGTTATACAAATGTTCCAATTTATTATGATAATACAAGTGCAATGAATTTTTCAAAAAAACCCCAATCAACATTCAAGATCAAAACTAAAAATCAACAAGTGCAATGAATTTTTCAAAAAACCCCATCAGGTTGCAAAAGTATTTTTGATAACACTAAAAATCAACTTGCTGACATCTTTACTAAATCTCTAGTTGAAGATAATCAATATTTGATAACACTAAAAATATAAATTATCAAAAATCCAAACTTTGAAAAACCTGACCTATCAATATGGAGAACGATCTCCGTTTCCTTCCTCTTCACATCAGTCTCCTTGTTATTGTCAAGCTTAAATGAAGGTTAAAAAATTCAAAAACTAAAATCACACCAAGAGGTTAAGTACCAGCTTATTTTTTCTTCAAAAAACAGCTACCCTAACCTCATCATAGCCTACTTTCCCTATTCCCAATATCACTAGTCATTTCTTAGCCACCCACTCCTATATACCCATGCGTGTCACTATCTCCCTCATCTCTTCCCAAAAAACTGCTTCTTCCTTTTTCATCAAAACCTCCGCCTCTTTCATTTCTTTTCATTTCTCTCCAAAACTATGGCTCACACAAAAGCATCTGCAAGGAAAAATCCAACTACAAGAACTCCTATACCCTCACCACATCGATCACCATCTCCTCCACCACGACCTGCCTCTCCAGAAGTTTCTCATTCTGAAAGCACCTTCTTTGATAATCTCTCATCATCTTTTGAAACCAGCCCACCTCCTATTTCGCTAGTCCTAATCACCATCGTACTCCTTCTCTTCCAATTTATCCTCCCAAAACACCTCTACATCTCCAAAAAATACCTCAAAAAACTCAATCAGACAATCCTCCATCTAAACATAGATCAATGAGAATCATGGCTGGAGTTGGTACCTCCAAACAATCCAAAAGTGTGGACACAACCATCTGTACCATTTTTGGTGATGAATCTAGTTCCCCACCTCCATTCAAATACCTTGCTCCCTCTTCCACTTTCACACAAAAATCCTCATAACCCTTTGCTTCAACACCAAAAACCTCTACTTCATCACCAAAATCCTCAAAACCCTCTATTTCACCATCAAAATCATTAAAATGTCTTTTTACCACTTCAAAATCACCATCAAAGAAATCAAAATCCATTCCTCAACATACACCAACAACATTACCCTCAAAATCAACCAAATCATCTGCCACTTTGTCTCATTTTCTAGCAAAACAAAAAATGAATCAAACAATCTGCACAAAAAATCAAAAGTGCATAACATTCTCCATCCAAAACAATTCCACCAGAACATTCTCCACCCAGATCCATTCCATCAAACAGTTCTTCACGAAAAACTAAAACCCAACCAAAGCCTCCTCAAAAAACAACTTCCGAAGTCCTTATCCCACTACTACTCTCATCCAAATACCAAAAAATCTACCAAGATAATGGGATGAAAGATCAATTGGGATTGGATGGGTCTTTTTGTTTGATAACCTTCAATTTGAAGGAACTTCAATCAAACAATACACTGATGCTCTTGGATGGTCTAGGTTCCTAGAAATCTTAGATTCCTACCATTCAAAGGTCATTCGTTCTTTCTACTACAAAACTCAAACCTTCCCTGACAAAGCTTTGCTTGCCCCACTCTAAAAGAGCTTGAAATCCGTCTCACTTCTGCAATTTTGGCCGAAACTCTGCACCTACCCACATAAGGGCTGACACAACCAATTTTGTATTCTGCTCTAAATGTCAACAAAGATGTAGTTTTCAATGAACTCTTCATTCCTAACACAACCAATTTTGTGTTTGCAGACTTGAAACCCGTTCCCAAAATTTTCAACAATATTATTCATCATTCCATTCTTCGACACTGTGGTAGTCACGAGTATATCTCTAACAATGATGCCTTGATCATCTATCACCTCCTCTATTT
Organism: Cicer yamashitae; assembly: GCA_037974755.1. NCBI lineage: Eukaryota > Viridiplantae > Streptophyta > Magnoliopsida > Fabales > Fabaceae > Cicer > Cicer yamashitae. The sequence continues at coordinate 42,256,595 of JBBPBQ010020321.1, forward strand.
CAAAGAGACTCAACTTTCCCTACATCATCATTCAGAACATGATAGCCTCCACCAATCGTGATTACAAAAGAAATACCATTCCCTATGGTATGGTTCTCACCAAAATTTTCTAATATTTCAATGTCCCTCTCAAAAATGAAAAATCCATCATCAAAATTTCAAAATTCTCTTCCAAAAACATCTCCCACTTGAAAAAGGATTCATCGCTTCCACCAACTCTGCATATCCCTTAAGATCAATCTTAATTTTCTCTTGGTCCTAACAAAAGGAAATGCTATGAAAGAAAAACATCTTGAAACCCAAATACTCAAGAACCTTCTCCTTTCTAGCACAACGTTCTTCCCTTCACCCCTAATCAATCTAACTCCACCCCACTTGAAAATGCTCGTGCTTTTTGTATCCCAACATCACACTCACTTCAGAATCCAATTCTACAAAGTCATATTTGCTCAAAAAGTCATTTTGAGAGAACATTCGAAATGTCTCTAGCTTTTGTATCCCCGCATAAATCCATATCTTCCTTGTTTGGCATTAACAAATACCTTGCTTTTCCAGATATGGTCCTCTTCGGATCCACAATTCATCAGGCCCATTCTATGTCCAACACTTTCCCTACTGTTGGCTATGCTTTTGCCACCCTTGCATTCTTTTGCACTTCTGTTGTTCCTTCTTCAGGAAAGCCTTCTCTACATATCCCTCAAGATCAATCTTAATTTTCTCTTGGTCCTAGCAAAAGGAAACGCTATGAAAGAAAAACATCTTGAAACCCAAATACTCAAGAACCTTCTCCTTTCTAGCACAACGTTCTTCCCTTCACCCCTAATCAATCTAACTCCACCCCACTTGAAAATGCTCGTGCTTTTTGTATCCCAACATCACACTCACTTCAGAATCCAATTCTTCAAAGTCATATTTGCTCAAAAAGTCATTTTGAGAGAACATCTGAAATGTCTCTAGCTTTTGTATCCCCGCATAAATCCATATCTTCCTTGTTTGGCATTAACAAATACCTTGCTTTTCCAGATATGGTCCTCTTTGGATCCACAATTCATCAGGCCCATTCTATGTCCAACACTCTCCCTACTGTTGGCTATGCTTTTGCCACCCTTGCATCCTTTTGCACTTCTGTTATTCCTTCTTTGGGAAAGCCTTCTCCAGCTTCTCAACATGTGGATGAAGACCCCCGTCCACCAAAACAAACCAAGATAGAGAAGGACACCTCAAAGACACGAAAGGATATTCCCAAGATTTTTACAGCTCTTCAAACTATCATTGATAGACAAGTTCATCAAGATAGGGAGAACACAATCTTAAGGGATTGGATGACTACTCAACTTAGCTTAGAAAAATAAGATGTTTAGTGTCTCATGTCAGTAAATGAAGAAAAATTAATATGGCACAAAAGGTTAGGTAATGAAAACCCAAGATTAATTTCAAAATTGAATAAATTTCAACTTGTTAGAGGTCTACCTAAGCTTAGCTACAAAACTTAAATTCTGTGAAGTTTGTCAAAAGGGAAAACACACTAGGAACTCCTTTACCCTTATAAACTTAGTCTATACCTCCAAACCCCTTGAGCTCTAACATATAGATCTCTTTGGACAAGTGATAACATTTAGTAAATGGAAAGAGATAGGCTTTGTAATAGTACATGATTACAATAGGTGGACTTGGGTAAAATTCTTAAGAAACAAAGATGGCTGCTATAAAGTGTCTATTGCATTTTGTAAACAAGTAATGAATGAAAACACTTAGGATTATACCAATTAGAAGTGATCAAGGAGAATTTGAAAACAAGTTTTTTGAAAGTTTTTGTGATGAGAGTGGAATCTCACACAACTTCTCCTTTCGAAGAACACCACATCAAAATGGAGTTGTAGAAAGAAAGAATAGATCCGTTCAAGAAATGGCTAGAACCATGTTAAATGAGATGGATGTTGCACAACATTTCTGGGCAGAGGTGATTAACACTGCATGATATATTCATAATAGAATTTTAATTAGGCCAATATTGAATAAAACACCATATGAATTATGGAAGGATGAAAAGCCTAAGATATCTTACTTTAAGCAATTTGGTTGTATTTTTTATATGTTAAGCACTAAAGACAACCTTAGCAAGTTTGATCTTAGCTCACAAAAGTGTAACTTCCTCGGATACTCTAAAAGATCCAAAGCTTATAGAGTGTTCAATAGGGAAAATCAAAATTGTGGAGGAGTCAATACATGTTAAATTTGATGACAAACAACTTGACCTTAAAATTTTAAAGCAAGTTGAGGATACTACAGGTTTACTAGAACCAGAGGAAGCAGATGCAGACAAACAAGAAGAACCCAAACAATCAAAGGATGCAAGTAAATCTGAGGAAGATGACAAAACATCAAAAGATGAAAGGAAGCATAAGTCATCCCATCCTATGAATCAGAGGAAGATCACAAAACATTAGAATTAGTCAAAAGAACTCAGAAGTCATAATTAAATGGAAGTACAAGTCATCCCATCCTGAAACTCTGATCAATGGAAAATACAATGATCCTCTAAAGACTAGATCATTATTGAAGGACACAACCTTGTTTGGTGTACTATCATCAATTGAACCTACCTTCATTGATGAAGCACCAGCAGATGATGGATGGACCCTTGCAATGCAAGAAGAATTGAATAAATTTGAAAGGAGTGATGTTTGGGATCTAGTACCCAAACCCAAGAAAAACATTATTGGAACCAAATGGGTTTTCAGAAACAAGTTAAATGAAAAGGGAGAAGTTGTCAAAAACAAGGCTAGACTGGTTGCACAAGGTTACAGTCAACAAGAAGGTAGTGATTACACTGAGACATTTGCTCTAGTGGAAAAATTAGAGGCCATTCGTATCTTACTCTCCTTTGTTGCTTATAATAACATTACATTGTTTCAAATGGATGTTAAAAGTGCCTTCATTAGTGGGTATATAAATGAAGAAGTTTATGTTAAGAAACCTTGAGGTTTTGAAAGCTCTGAATTTCCAAACTATGTGTTTAAACTTAGGAAATCATTGTATGGTCTAAAACAAGCACCTAGGGCATGGTATCATAGATTAAGCAATTTCTTGCTTAAAAACAGTTTTGAAAGAGGACAAGTAGACACCACCCTATTTAGAAAATCGATAGGACATGACATTCTTATTATTCAAATTTATGTTGATGATATTATTTTTTGATCTACTAATGCCACTCTTTGTCATGAATTTGCTAAGTTAGTGCAACTTGAATTTCAAATGAGCATGATGGGAGAACTGAAGTTCTTCTTAGGGATACCAATTTAGCAAAGTCAGAAGGGCATATACATTCATCAAACAAAGTATACAAAAGAGTTTCTCAAGAAGTTTAAGATGAATGATTGCAAACCTATGGCTACACCAATGCACCTACTTGTTCATTGGAAAAAGATGAACCAGGCTCGAAGGTTGACAAGAAAACATACAGAGGAATGATTGGATTGCTTCTGTATGTTAATACTTCTAGACCTGATATTTTATTTAGTGTGTGTGTGTGTATGCAAGATTTTAGGCTGATCCAAGGGGATCTTACTTAATTGTTGTTAAGAGGATCCTTAGATATCTGGAAGGTACTTCCAACATTGGCTTGTCTGATAAGAAGTTTACTAAGTACATATATAGTGGCTATTGTGATGTTGACTATGTTGGGGACATACTTGAAAGAAAAAAAAGCACCAGTGGAAATTGCACATTTCTTGGTGCAAACTTAATCTCCTGGTCAAGTAAGAGATAAAGCACAATTGCAATGTCAATAGCAGAGGTTGAGTACATCTTAGCAGCTGGTTGCAGTTCTCAACTGCTGTGGATGAATCACGAACTGGAAGATTACAAAATCCTTGAGAGTAACAAAGAACCCAATCATGCATTCTAGGGTTAAACACATAGAAATTAAATATCACTTGATTAAGGACTTTGCTAAAAAAAGAGTACTAAATATCCAATTTGGAAAATGATATAGGTGAAAATGTAGAGCTAAAGGTATGCAAATGTATGATTAACTCTTTTCTCTATCTTGTTGCTTCTATACCTGATATTCTGTTCAGTGTGTGTGTGAGCAAAGAATCTTATTTAACTGTTGTTAACAAAATCTTTAGGTATTTAAAAGGTACTAGGAGTGTTGGTCTGTTTAATAAGAAATCTTTTGAGTACACAGTAGTAGACATGTTAAGAGGAATGATTGGCTCTCTTCTCTATCTCACTACTTCTAGAATTGATATTCTATTCAGTGTGTGGGTGCAAGATTTCAGTTTGAACCCAAAGAATCTGATTTAATTGATTTTAAGAGAATCTTTAGGTATTTAAAAGGTACTACTAGTCTTGGTCTATTTAATAACAAATCTCTTGAGTTCAAATTAGTAGGTTATTGTGATACTAACTTCGAAGCAGAATACAAGGAAAAATTGCTGGTGAAAATCTGATCTGCTAGTCATGAATTATACAAGGCACAATTGCTCTATCCACTATAGAAGCAAAATACATTTCAACAGCAAGTTGTAGCACACAACTATTATGGGTGAAACATCAACTATAAGATTATGAAATTAATGAGTGTAACATTTCTATCTTTTGAGATAATACATCTCCAATTTTCTTAACCAAAAATCCTATTTTACGCTATAAAGGAAAACATATAGAGATTAAACATCATTTTATAAGAGGCTATGTCCAAAAGGGTATTTTAGACATTAAATTTGTAGATAGTGACCATTATTGGGCATATAATTTTACAAAATCCCTTGCTAAAAATAGATTCAACTTTGTTAAGATGAATTTGAATATTCAACTCATAAAGGAATGATGACTCTGTATTAGTTTAGTTCTGGAAAAATAAACTACGTTTTTCTCTAAAAATAAGTTTATTCTACCTTTGGTAAAATAAGTTGTTTTTGGTTATGTATATGCTCTGCCTTTGAGAAATTTTGATTCATTTTTCTAGTCTTCTCAACATTTTGGCAAACTGTCGTTGAGGTTCACAAGTACTCTTACACATATTCAGGTACATCTTATGGATGAAAAAGTTGTTGCCGCAATCGGGTTGATTCACGACAGTTTCAGTTTGTGTCTGAATTGACACAAATTCAAGTCTTTAAGATTCTAACTCTCACTGAGATAATATCAGTTTCATAGGAAACTCATACATATAAGGAGAAGTAATCATAAAATTAATCAACATAGATTCTAAAATAATTTTAAAACCAAATTAATTCTTTAAAATCCTATTTAATTAATAAAATAGATGATTATAAAATTTGAGATTTTACATATAGTCATTAATATAAATATTTATCTTCTAACTTAATTTGCACACCAAGCAAATAGTTAGAGAATAATTATTCTTTTTTTTTTTTTTTTTGTTATCATCAAAACAACAATAAGAGGATTGTAGCTAAAGATTTATTTTAGAGGATTGAAGCTACAAGAATATATGAATTATTTACAAGAAAATTTGATCAAGATTTATCATAAGAAGATATGAATTATTTACAAGAAGATTTGATCAAGATTTATCTACAAGAAGATATGAATGATTTACAAGAAGATTTCATCAAGATTTATCTATAAGAAGATATTAATTATTTACTAGAAGATATGATTAAGAATTGTTTACAAGAAGAAACACTCACAAGAAGATACATTTATTATTTGCAAAGATAAAGGAGAAATCCTAACCTATTCTATAAAAAGATACTCAAGGTTGAAGAAGAAAATAAGAGAAATCACAAGCACAAAATTTCCTATGTCATTAGAGTTCATAAGGTGAAGGTCTAGAGAAACACTTGCTCAAAAGAAATATTTTCTAAGTGTTTTTTAGTGTGAGAGTCATTGTTACAATCAACTTGATAGAAGCAAACCAATTTGTTCCAAACTGTTGTACCCCGCTCGGTGTTGGCTTTCGCGTTCCTCAAGCAATTAGTAGGTTTTCAGGTTGTGTTGAGAAGACTTGGCTTGAAGAGTCAAGGTGTTTGTGTTCCTTAAAATGTCTGAAGGTGTCAGGTTATTTTTAGAAGACTGGCTTGTAGGGTTAGGTGCTGTGTAATTCAAGTTTTGAATTAGTGGACTAAATCCTTTTGAGTGAGGAGACTAGACGTAGCTACCAAGTTGGTGGTGAACTAGAATAAATTCTCGTGTCACTTTAATTAAGCAATTCTTGTTTTACTCCTGCCTTTGATTACTTAACCCGATTACTACTAATTTTATTCTAAGTAAGTCACCATACTCGAACGAGTTTTAAATAAATTAACAAAATGAATCCAACTTAGTCAAACATAATTCAACCCCTTTCTTGCCCCTGCAAAAAATTTGCTAAATTGATGCAACAAGAATTTCAAATGAGTATAATGGGAGAACTGAAGTTCTTCTCTAGGAATTCAGATTCATCAAAGTCTGAATTGTGTGTACATTCATCAAGCATAAAAAAGAGCTTCTCAAGAAGTTCAAGCTGGATGAATGTAAGCCTATGTCTACACCAATGCATCCAACTTGCTCCCTTGATAAAGATGAATAAAGAAAAATGGTTGATTAGAAACCATACTGAGTAATCTTTAGATACTTGAAAGGCACTAGTAACGTGGGTCTGTTCTATAAGATTTCATTTGGGTATAAGTTAGTTAGATATTGTGATGCTTACTCTGCTGGAGACGAGCTTAGAAGAAAAAGCACCAGTGGAAACTATACATTTCTGGGTGATAATCTAATCTACTGATCAAGTGTAACAGTCTGACCCTTATCATTATCGGCACTGTTAATCACGACCTTTTAGCCCCCCTTTCCCCTCGTTGGAAATAGTGAATTTTTGCCTTCCATGGGAATCGAACCTGGTACCCGGGGGATAAATACCACCGTCCATTCATTACCACTACCAATTGAGCTATAGGAATGAATGGACGACGGTACTTATCCCCCAGGTACCGGGTTCAATTCCCACATAAGGCAAAAACTAGTTATTTCCAATGGGTGGAAAGGGGGCAAGAAGATCGTGATTAACAGTGCCGATAACGGTAATGGTCGGGCTGTTACATCAAGCAAGAGACAAGGCACGATTGTCATGTCAACAACAAATGCTAAGTACATTTCTGCAGCAGAATACAACACTCAACTCTTATGGATGAAGCATCAGCTGGAAGACTACAAGTTGTTTGATAATATCATTCCTATGTTTTTTATAATACATCAACAATATATTTAACTAAGAATCCAATTCTACATTCTAGGGAAAAGCATATAGAAATCAAACATCATTTTATTAGATATTTTGTCTAAAAGGGTATTTTAAATATTCAATTTGTTGACACTGATCATCAGTGGGAAAACATTTTTACAAAACCCCTTGCTCAGGACATATTTGATTTTATTAGAAAAATCTAAACTTGGTTTTTATTTTTGAATGATGTTCTAGTTTATGTATGCATTGCCTCTAGTAGAATAGAATTCGTAGTTAAACTTATCTATGCTCCGCTCTGATACATTGAATATGTGCTGACTGTCTAGCCATTTGCAATTCAATCTTGTTATTTTTGTATGATTTATATGGAATGCTCTGACTGACAGCCATTCATTCTTTTTGTTTGACGACAAAAGGGGGAGATGTGGTTTTGTGAATCTTAAAATAAATTGTATATACTCTTATTTAAAATATTTTAAAAGAGGGAGTATACACTTTGAAAAACTGTCAGAATGTTTCTTACAAATCTTACATTAAAATACATGCTTAGAGTTTGAGGGAGCTTTGGTGATTGTTATTGTTATACTTTGTTTTTATTATTAAATAAATTGTTCACAAAAATTACTATTTTGTCATCATCAAAAAAGGGGAGATTATTGGAACCAGATTTGTTCTGGGAATAATTCCTTCATCATGTTTTGATGATACAAAGGTACTTTGAGAGAACAATTTATTGCACTAATGATTTCATTGAGTGTGCAATAAATATCAACGGGAAATGGAGGAAACGATATCAGAGGAAGTGATAACAGAGGAAACGAAGACATTAGAGGAAACGAAGATGTTAGAGGAAACAAATAGATCAGAGTCAAGTGAAATCAAAGGAATTCAACCCAATGTTCAGACTCTGGTTATTACATGCGTTGTTGTGTGCACACATATGCCTCTAAAGATTTTCCCCTGAAGCGTCTGCCTAGTGAACCTCTGATGCTTCTGCGTGTCTGCCTCTGAAGACTAAAGCATGCCTCTGAAATTTGAAGCCTTCCTTTGAAGTGCCTACTACAATAACTCTGAAGTTTTTATTCGAGTTGCCTCTAAAGCTCATGTTCCACTCGCTCTAAAGATGCTGCCTCTGATACGAAACATGCTCTGAAGATGAAACACAGTGACGTTGCCCATGCCTCTGCCTATGACTACCTAAACAAAGCAACACAACATATGACTACCATGATCAAGTTATGTTCTAATAAAGAAAGTCAACGACTCCGATGGAAAGTCAACACTCTGATGGAGACTGAGTTGTTTCATGATTCTTATGGTCCTAGAACATATTATGATCTGATCCCACTACTTTTAAACAAGCGTATAAAAGAAGATTCAAGTAGAATTATTTTCAAGCACTATCTGGACCTTCTCGCACATAATCATTCTAGAATATTTGGTTAAAGATTCTTTTTGGAATTAATCAAGCTTCAACGATTATATTCCCAATCTATATCTATAAAGGTTTATTTTGTGTGAAGATCTCTGTTGACCTCGCGCAAGGAAGATACGTTTCCTCTAACATCGTCACATCCTCTGATATCGTTTTCTCCGTTTCGTGGTTTTATTTACTACATACTCAATGAAATCTTTAGTGCAATAAATTGTTCTCACAAAGTACCTTTGTTATGATTAAAACATTATGAAGGAATTGCTCCTAAAATCAACCTGGTTCCAACATTAGAAACAATTTTAAGGTGTTGTGTGATTTACGTGTAAATTATGTGATGGAATTTATGTGATATGCCGTCTAATATATGATACTATATGTTATATAAATATCTGGAATTCATGTAATAAATGTAAGTACCTTGTATAATTGTGTAAGTGTTGTTAGTGTAATGTATACATGTACTGTGAAAAATGCTAATGTGTTTTAACATATGTACGTTGTTCCCTAATGTGAATTGCGTATATATTTTTTAACCATATAAACGTGTTACAAGCTTGTGAATTGTGTAAATTTATCGTACATTTTGAAAATTTGTTGTCATCATTTGAATTATGAAACGTGTTGTTAATATGTGAATTGTGAAAATGTGCTAAGTCATAATTCCCTATTGACGATGGCTCTTAAATGTAGGAGGTAACTTGGGTCGACGAGAGGAGAAAGGCAATGTTAGGATGTATGATCCAAAAGTGAAAGTTTCGTCATCATTTAAGAAGGTGGGACAAGCCTAAATGACTAGCGGAACACAATTGTATTGAGCATGAGTTATGGAGGGAGGGGGGGGGGGGGTCAGCTTGTTAGATCACAGGGGTATAAAGAGCGGGAATTCTTAAGTGGCTTGAGGGAGCTACTGAACATCCTTTTGTACTTTAGCGTGTCAACGAAGGGATCTCATGATGAGTTGAGCGAAGAGAACTTGAATGTGTTCTACCTTCGCGAGAGCATTGTACCACATTCCTCATCAAGTGTTCCAGAGTAGTTGGTACCAAATTTGAAGATGTGACTCAAATAAAAGTGTGTGATTGCATTGCATTGTTGTTGAATCTTGTGAAGTGTCCAAGTATTTTGTGCATTGTCAAGGGAAATATAAGTCTCGAGTGTGTGCTAACGTCTTGTGTCTTCATTCATAATGATGTGCATAGATAATGGTAATTGAATTACCTATTTGAAATAATTATGTGATATCTCTATTTGATTGGTGATATCAATAAATATGTCTCAATGTATGTGTTGTTAGTTCATAAATGATTAAATGCCACAATGTTATGCTAAGGGAATATGTGATATATATGCTTAAAGGGAATATACAACATAAGTATATGTTAAATATAGGTAGGTAAACAAGTGGCTATGTACAATATATGTGAATATGTCTAATGGAACATTTGTTAAATGTGATTGCTTTCACGTTTTTGTTCTATTCTTTGCTATGCTTTACGTGATTTGATTACTCACTTAGTCATTGCTTGTGTGTTCGCATTTGCGAAAAGGTAGTTATTTTAGCTTGTTGGTTAGTGATCTATGCTCTTATAGGTGATATTGGGTCGGAGGTCATCTATTATATTTTTATTGAGTTTTGAAAATGTTTTAATGTCAATAATGTTGTTTAATAAACCTTGACTAAATTTTATTCAAAAGGAATATTAAATGAAGATTTCTATGTAAGTGTTTTGTGTAATTGTAAATGTGGTGTACAAAGTCTATCTTTTTTGAGATATTTTTACACTCTATTTTTGGAACCACGACAAATCTCTTTCAAAACTAGTGCTTTTAATCTTATATTTTAATTTGAGATTTAAGGTGTAACAATTATAGATTAAAGTAGATGGTGTTAGAACCATGTTGGTTTAAAGATTTTGATAACAAAGTATATATGAGAATAATTTATAGTTTAATGTGTTTTTTAAGTGTGCATATTGTTTGGCCAAAGAAAAATTACTCTGATTCCTCTGTTGTGCTCTACTTATACGTATGGTACTATTAAGGCAGTTTGATAGTTGTATTTTCTGGTGGTAGTAAGAAAAACCATTTTTTATTTTAGTGGGATAAATCCTTCTATTTGAAGGAACTAGACATAGCTACCTTGCTAGGAGTGAATCAAGATAAATTTTCTCGTGTTCTCTCTCTTTCTCTCTCTCTATTTAAAAGCTTTTATTTTTCATAAAGTTTTAAATTAATTTTTTTAAAAACAAAAAGGTTTTACACACAATTCAAACCCTTTGTTTTTTGTGTTTTTCTCACCTTCAATTGACATCAAAGCTTTGTCCTTGGCTAAGCACTTAACCTTATATTGATAAATTTTGTGATTAAGTTTCTTTATATGTGTGGTTGCTATGGTGTGATAATTGTATACATATATAATATAATGAGTAATATAAATTTTAAATATTATATTTAATAACTTTATTTATATTTATAAAAATAATAGCATTTTAGTGTAAGTATTTTAAGGAATAAAGTTTTACGCGATTTTCCGTGGATATGCGTGTTGGTAATTAATGTGATACTTTTTTTGGGCATTTTGTTAGAACCAAGTTGGTTTAAAGAGTTATGACCATTACTTGTTTTGATGATAACAAAATTAATTTATGAGAACAATTTAATGCACTAACATTTTGATTAAGTGTGCAGGTCACAGATCAAGTGAATTATATAGATTCTTATGTCATATCCTCTGGTGATTGGACGAAGATAAAGGAACAACAAGACTTCGCTTCACTCTGTTTTTCTATGTCTGATGTAAGCGATCTAACGCGCCTCTAGTGACGCAAGCGACACTCTGCTTTGGCTGACTCTGATAATGCAAGCAATGCATGATATCTTCTGTTTCAATTGCCTCTACTGAACGTGGCCATGCTTAGTTCGCTTGCCTCTTGATAAGCTTGACAAGCAAGTGATCGTTTGCCTTTGATAAGCTAGATAAGCAAGTGATTGTCGGCCTCTGATGAGCATGACAAGCAAGTGATTGTCTTCATTTGATAATCACATCATCACTTCAAGCATCTAATCGTTTGACTCTAATTGATGTTGTATGCTCTGAAAGAAGTCAACGCTCTAATGAAAGTCAACACTCCAAAGAAGACAAAGCATTTGTGCATTCTCTAATAAACATCCTGAATCTTCTACTTGTCTAAAGATCTTAAGATAGGCTCTGATCATCATATCCTTTTCTTTCCCACCTTTATACCAAGATACGATACGAAACTTCATGAATTATGTTGATTTATTGCAATCAGGACAATGGACAGAAACCCTAAACAATCTCTATAAAAGGATGTGCATTCCTCTCTTGAAAAACAAGAAATGCACAAGCTATAAGCACGTCTGCGCTCTTGCTCATAATCATTCATTTTACTTTAGTGCTGAGAAAAGTTTTTGAAAGAACAAATTTGTAAACACTCTCATGTGAGAGCTATTTCAGAAAAACCTAAACCTATTCTTTTGTAACCTAGCCTAATAGTGGCTACCTTCTCCAACGACTTGACTGTACTAAGCTAGAAGGTTGAGAAGACTAGAACAAAGTCAGTTTGGCTAGTAGGTGTTCAGTGAAATGGTTATTTTGTGGTGAACTAGTGAATTAAATCCTTTTGGAGGGACTGGATGTAGCTACTGTGTTGGTGGTGAATCGGGATAAATCTCTTGTGTTTGTCTGTTTTGTTCTTGCTCACCTATCCCGCTTCTTTACTATAGCTTAGTCACGTTAAAAAGATTTTAAAAAGAAACACAATTCAACTTCTTCGTCTCCCTTTCTTGTGTTTCTCGTTCTACGCATTTTAACTAATGTTAAATATTCACATAGTTATACATAATTTCATCTAGCTATTTCTTATTTTTTATTTATTTATTTTATTTTATAAATAATTATATTAACTATATTAAGAGTATTTAAGAATATCTATTTTTATTATAGAAATGCTAAAATATTTTTAAATTATAAATATATAGTAATATTTATATTGATTATTTTTAGTTCGAGAGTTTTAGTTATTAATGTGTTTTAAAAAATTAATTACTTTGATTATTTTATTTTGTTAAGTATTAATCTTATAATATTAATAATGGGAGGCTCAAGAGAGAATCAAAAGAGTGCACGAGAGATAAGAGAAGAAAAATCGGTTTGGCGATGGATGGCTATCTAGTAATTTTTCTCTTTTTTGTCTAAATTTTAATATTTTTCTTTCTTCATTTAGTTATTAATTTTCATACACTTCTCCATAATTTTAACCATCCCAAATTTTTCTATAACTCTCTAACTTATCTATTTATGAAACCTGCTATTTTGCACTTTTCTTCTACATCGTAAGTTTGATTTGAGTGAAATCAATTCTAAAACGATTGTGTGAACAATGGCTGCATAATTCAATTATTATCTCTTTGATTTGGTGTAAGCTTATTTGTCCCAGTATTGAAATTGATCTTTTAGAGTGTGTTCTCATATTTAATTTTTGATGTTTACACATAAACTACTGAGTTGGATTGATTGGAGGACGATGAGTTGAAGGAGCAAAAACTTTTTGCTTATGGACTTGGATTAGCATTTTGAACCGTCGAAATAAGGTAAGATGTAACGTCCCGGATTTTTGAATCCAAAGCATTACTTAAAAATACTTATTGCTTAGAAAAATTTACGATTATTATTTTTTTAAGTAAGAATACCTAAACATTTATGCATTTGAATAATTAGTAACAACCATATTTATTTAATATTATTAAGAAAATGTTTATTTAGAAGCTGAAACAAAGTAAAAGCAATTATTCCTAACAGAAGGCAACCCACTTCTGTATTTCTAGAATGCAAGTGCATTTTAAATGTTGATGACAAAAGATTAAAAATAAACTTAGAGATATCCCAGAAAATCTATTATTACAAAATCGTCTTTAAAACCAATTTTTACCCCACGTTCGCCACACATCAATATTTATCAAAATGTTGTTGTAAGGGTCATTTTTTTCCATCATCCACATCAAACCAAAGCTAAACATATAGAAGAATGACACAAAACATATAATTGTAAAACCTTCCAGTTTAAAAGAAAAAAATGCAAACCGGTAAATTGTATAACAAATACATATGCATAATGCATGCTCCTAAAACTATATGATCCAGATATAAACCTGCCACTAAGGCAATTTCCACACAGAAAAATCACTCATACCAATGGGGAAATCACTCATACCTGAGGGGTCGAACTGGATGTTAGGGGTATTTGATGTGAAGATTATCTTGACCCCCTTTTCCACCCATTGGAAATAGAGAGTTTTTGCCTTCTGTGGGAATCGAACCTGGTACCTGGGGGATTATTACCATTGTCCATTCATTCCCACCACAAATCATCTCTTCTAGAAACCTTGATTATAGGGGATGTGTCAGATCCTCTAAAAAAATATCATCATTCAAAGATCAATCAATTGGCGGACTTCTTTCAATGATGGAACCTGCCACCTTTGATGAAGCATTATCAGACGAAGGATGGATTATGGCTATGAAGGAAGAACTCAATCAATTCAAGAGGAATCATATATGGGATATTGTACCAAGACCTAGAGGAAAACAACCTATTAAAACCATGTGGGTTTTTAGAAATAAGTTGAATGAGAAAGGTAAAAAGAAAATCTAGACTTGTAACTCAAGGTTACAGTAAGCAAGAAGGTCTTGATAATACTAATGTTTGCACCGATGGCAAGGTTAGAGGCAATTATAATTTTACTTCCATTTCTTGTCAATAATGATATTATTCTTTGCCAAATGGATATGAAAAGTATATTTTTAAATGGTTACATCAATGAGGAACTGTATGTCAAACAACCACGTGGTTTTGAAGATTCAGAATTTCCAAAACATGTTTACAAACTTTAGAAATCATTGTATGGTCTTAAGCATGTTTCAAGAGCTTGGTATGATAGACAAACAATTTTCTTTTAGAAAATAATTTTAAAATAGGCCAAGTGGACACTACGCTATTCAGAAAAGTATCTTCTTTTAGTGCAAATTTGTGTTGATGTTATCATTTATGGTTTTGATAATGGAAATATTTGCCAATAATTTTGTAAGTTAATGCAAAACAAGTTTGAAATAAGCATGATGGGAGAATTCAAATTCTTCCTTGGAATACAAATTCAGCAAAGTTCAGAAGGTGTTTACATTCACTTGACAAAATATATACAAAATTGCTACTTAAGAATTTTAAAATGGATTCTGTAAACCCAAACCCATGCTTACTCCTATGCATCTTACATGTTTTCTTAGTAAAGATGATACAAGCAAAACGGTAGATAAAAAAGTATACATAGGTATGATAGGTTCTCTTCCTTATCTAACTGCATCAAGGCCTGATATTTTATTTAGTATGTGTTTGAGAGCCTAATTTCAATATGGTTCTAAAGAATCTCATTTAACTGTTGTTAGGAGAATCTTTAGATATTTGAAAAGTACTACTAATCTTGGCTTGTTGTATAAGAAATTACTTGATTACAAGTTAGTAGGTTTGTGTGATGCTGATTATGCTGGGATAAAATTGAGCGCAAAAGCACCAGTGGAAGTTGTACATTTATTGGTGAAAATCTAATTTCCTAATGAAGCAAAAGACAATGCACAATTGTTCTATCTATTGGCGAAGAAAAATATATTTCAACAGCAAGTTGTAGCACATAACTACTTTGGATGAAACATCAACTCGAAGACAATCAAATAAATGAGATTAACATTCCTATCTTCTCTGATAATACATCTACTATATGTTTAACAAAAAATCCAATTTTACATTCTAGTGTCAAACATATTGAGATAAAACATCATATTATTAGATACTATATTCATAATGGTATTCTTGACATAAATTTTGTTGACTTTGACAATTAATGGATAGATATCTATACAAAACCCCTTGCTGAAGATAGATTTAGCTTTATAAAGAAGAATTTAAATATTCACTTTATAAAGGAATGATTATTTAAGCTCTGTGTTACTTGCATCTGGTAAAATAAAATTCGTTTTGCCTCTGCTAAAATAAATCTTTATTCTAACTGGAGCGAATTGAAGTTTTTTTCTAGCTCTGATAAATGGACTTTCAATCTGCCTCTAGTTGTTTTTTAGACTTTTGATGAAAAAATGGAAATGTTTTTCTCTACTCAAAAAATATTATTTTGTTTTGTCTGCATCATTAATGAAATTTTTAGTGACGTATATTATTTTTGGTATTCTAACATGCATAGTTTCTCTCACCTTTTGAGTTTAAATTTAAATAATTTGTCGTAATTCAAGAATGGCACATTGATAACTACAATCCATTCATATGTTTTTCAATTAATTTTTTTTTTATTTCAAAAATTAGAAACTCAACCGTTTGAACTAAACCATCAACACTCACACTCCCCAACAACCTTCATGCATTCTTTCTACACCTTTGAACCTTAAACCTCCATTTTTCTCTTCAACTTTTCTCTTCTCTAAAATGGCTTCTAGACCAACAATGTCATGCAATGCTAACCAACTTGACACTTTGGGAAAATTAATTATGGATTTCTGGAATCTCGCATGTAATGGGTTTGATTTCGTCAAATGATTTCTAGGAAATATGTTGGTTCGACTTCTTCAACTTTCAAGAGCTCAAAATAAACAACGTAGTCATAAAGGAGTTATGGCGACATGTTGACGCTATAGATAATGAATTCAAAAACAATGTTAAGGAAACTCGGATAAAAATCAGTCGACCATCAATTGTTGTTGTGAAAATGTTTGGACAAAGGTCTCAAATCGAGGAATGATTTGGAGAAAACATTTGATTTGTACATGATTAATAAGGAAGCTTTTTAAGACCCTAAGGTTTGTGGATGATTTGTGCAACTCAAACCCAAATATAGGATATTGTTCAAAACTGTTATTGGTTGCATTGTGCCCAAGGGTGGCTTCGTTGATCACATCAGCAAGTAACATAAGAACATGATTGTAACCTCTCATGGCAAGCGATGGTGAACTTGTCTGACCTAATCCTAGAGCACATAAAAAGCTTTGTGATTAACTTAAAGAACACTTTTGATCAACATTTTATAGGATGTTAGAGGGACTACAACGAATGAGTATCTACAGTTCTCTTTTTCCCCACTGTTTAATATAAATAATGTTATCAAGATGAAACTTCTAAGTGCAAAATATTGTATTAATCATACTTTGGAAGGTATGGGTTATAAGCAGGTTGGTTAATCAAGTCGAACCATTGCAACCCTAACTGCGTTGGAAGACTTCTACTTTCCCATTTATGAAGATGACAACAAGGAAGTCATCCAAGAGTACATCGGGATGGCTATAGAAGAAAAAGCAAAGGTGAATCATGAGATTTCTCTCGTGTCATTTCCTTGGCCAAAGGCCAATCTAGAGTTTCAGAACAAGAGGAAAAGGCAAGCAAAGAAACCCCTAACTATAGTCGAAGAGAAAGTGGAATTAATAGAGGAAGCCAATGAGAACGCTCAATGCCCCCATCTAAAGAGGACACATAAGGTACTAGCATATGCTTCTGATATTATTTTTGACTCTGTAGATAATGTTAGTAATGCAGTTTTAGATTAATTTGCGCTTGAACCTCAACACGTACCCTTTATTGCAACCCAAACTGAACCCTTTATTGAAACTCAAAACAATTTACATAGACCAGATATTGAAACTATTGAACCATCTACAGAAGCATATGTTGAACCATCCATTGTATCATTTGAACCTATCTCAGAAACTAAAACTCTATCTAAACCACAAAAGATTCACTCTGTGGAACCTTCAAGAGATAACATTCCAAACTTTATACCTGTTTTTGAAAGAATTTATGTAACTTTTGAATAATCATCTGATATATCAAACGATGATTTTCTAGATCACGTAGGTGTTACCCTAGAAGCTGCATGTTACTTGAGAAACCTTTACCCCCCTAAACACTAAATTTCATGTAACTACAACCATTCTATCCATTGAAACCCCACCTCAACCTAAATCTAACACTCCACTATCTAACTCTCAACCAACAAACTTAACCCTTAATTCACCTACACATTCAAGCTTTCCTTCACCTACATATGACCCTAACTCACCTTCTATTGAGAACCCTTTTAACCTTGCCTCTGATATAGCAATGAAGGTCAATGAAAATCTAGAATTAGAAACATCTTCTAATAAGAGTGATGATATTCCTCAAATTGACCGACCTTTATTTTCTCATCTTAAACCAAACACCACTACTTCTATTCCCTCCGGCCTAACCCTCTTCATACCTCCTCGACAATGGGATTTGAAATCTGTGATGTCTTTGTGGCTTCGTCATTTCGGAACTTCGTCACCAAGAATGATGTGCTTCCTTCGTCAATAAAGAACTCAAGCTTTGGAGTGTAAGATAGTGGCGATGGTGAGATGGGTGATGCTTGTGGAGCAAAAGAGGTTTGGACTGTCTCGACAAATTTCATTGAGTCATCATCACCTTTCACAGTTAATTGAGAAAGTAATACGGCGTGGTTGAGGTGGTCGAAATGAAAATGAGTCACAAATGGTTCATGCCAAACCAAAAATTGTTTGGGTTTTGTTGTTAGTGCAAAAGTGTTTTAGCTACAATCCTCTAGTTTATATTTTGATGATGACAAAAACAAACACATAAAGAACCATTGTCCCTAACTGAATTTGCAAAATGTGTAGATTAATTTTGAAGACAAAAGTTATATTAATAACTATCCATTCTGAAGTAGCATATATTACAAGTATATTAGAGATCTACTAATGGAGCAAGTTGTAATATAGCAAAAGAAATACTGCAAAGACGAGCGCAACAAAGCATGTGTTCCAATATAACTTTTACCTTCTGCTGATTGGACAAAGACAAAAGAAACCAAGACATCACTTCTACTCTACAGTCCAAATTTAGTGACACACGCCTTTGTTATTACAAGCTTCGTTTGACTCTGGAAAAAGAAAGCAAGCTTCGGTTGCCTCGGATAATCATGATAAGCAAGAATCTGCCTCTACCTCTTATAAACGTGACAAGCAAGAATATATCTCTACCTCTGATAAACGTGCTAAGCAAAAATTTGCCTCTGCCTCTGATAAACGTGATAAGCAAAAATTTGCCTCTACGTCTGATAAGCGTGACAAGCAAGTAACTACCTTTTCTTGATAATCACATCAAGCGTCTGATTGTCTGACTCTGAGTTATTGTATATCCTCAAAAAAATTCAACACTATAAAAAAGTTAACGCTGTAAGAAAGTCAACGCTTTGAAGAAGTCAAAGCTCTCATGAAAGTCAACGCTACAAAGAAGACAAAGCAAATGCACATCCTCTGAACGTTCCATAATATGCTATCTGTCTGAAACTCTTTAAGATTTGATTTGATCATAGTATCCTCTAATTCCTTTTCCTCAATACCAAGATACACATAATCATTCACGTGTATATATATATATATATGGATATTTATTAAAGATTGATCTGCTTTAAATGGTGATTGAAGATTTCCAACGATAACATTTTCAACGGAAACTTCATCTTAGTATTTAAGTACTCACTTAGTCGTTTACGAGTGAGCCTGAGAGAGTGTGAAAGAGAAAATGAAAAAGGCTTTGTGTTCAAAAGAAAACCGGTAAAAGCAAAAACCACATCAAGCTAAAAGAATGAGTGAATTATCCTCTCATAGAGAGTTATTAGAATAGATGTAAATAAATCAAAGTGTTCTCACACACCTGTACTAATATAGGACCTAATCTCTAACATCCTCTCATGAGAGTTAGAATCCTAAAAACACACTTTGTGTCAAATCAAACACAAACTAGATTTGATGTAAATCAACCCGATAGTGGTAACAACCCTCTCATTCTTAAAAGGTACCTGAAAAGGTACAACGACTCTCATGAACCTCAACAGCATGATGCTAGAAAGTTGGCAAAGTTTTTGTGGACGGCAGCCTACAGAGGCTAGGGAAATATACTCAAAGCCTGAAGAGGCAGAGTAAAGAATACTTGTATGCTAGATG
Source organism: Cicer yamashitae (assembly GCA_037974755.1). Lineage (NCBI taxonomy): Eukaryota > Viridiplantae > Streptophyta > Magnoliopsida > Fabales > Fabaceae > Cicer > Cicer yamashitae. The sequence goes on from JBBPBQ010020321.1 coordinate 42,276,284, forward strand.
AAGTAATAGTTTATTGTGAACTAGTATAAAATATCTTTGTAAGGGGAGGACTAGATGTGGCAATAGTTTATTGTGAACTAGTATAAAATACATGTGTCTCCTTTATCCTTTTCTATTTCTCGCATCTTAATTCTTTATGATTCAACCTTACTCTATCTAAACCCTTTTTAAAAGTAAGTTGAATGTTTTGATAAAGAACAGTTTTTGTAAGAAAAATGAAGTAGCTTTGAGAAACGAAAAATACAATTCATACCCCCTTCTTATGTTTTCCAGCACCTTCAGTTGTGAATGGAATGAGTGGATCAGGAAGTTGGAAGTGGTGTTGCAAAGGTGGAAAATGTGATTGGTGGTTCAAGGATGAAACCTTTTTGGGAGTGCTTGTTAGTGGAAATGAAATTAGGTGTTTGATGAAAACTTTAGTTGATGGAATTAATTATGGGTTGCGGATGGTTGAAATGTATGTACAAGGACCAATCTGCCGAGTTGTGGTTGTCGAAATTGGTGAGTCTAGATGTTGCAATTGATGATGATATGGTGGAAAGTGTATTACTACATATGGATATGAATTGAAGGAAAATTTCTTGTGACCATAAAATTTGATTGATTAAGATGGAACGAGTGTTGTAGGGAAGATAGAGAGGAGAGTCCATGGCAATGAAAGCATCAATATAATGTACCCTTGCTAGGGATACATTAACGGAGGAGTAAATATTTCTAAAAGAGACCATAAGACTAATTCTAAACTATTCTAAAAACTATTTTCTTTATTCATTTTCTTGGTAATGATTACAATCCATTAATTCCCTATTTATAACAAAACAAAATGACATATTCTAATAAATACATCGATGACTCAAAGATCTATCTACATCCTTCTACAGATCGGTCACTCATAACCTAAAATATTCAATAGAGATTATGCTTTAATCTATTCTATTTGAGTCATAACATGATGTGTCAAATTTCAAGATCCCAAATGAGGAAAATTAAAATGAGGATAAGAGGTATGAGGAAGAGGAGTTTGAACGTCTATCAATGGAAGAAAAAATGTTAGGCAAATTGAATGCTCATAATTGGTTCTATCTAAGAAAGAGGAAATGCGTATTCAAACCCCACGGAGAGGAGCGTGATTGTGAAAATGCTAGGAAGAAAGATTGGTTTTAATGCTCATAATTGTGAAACGAAGTAATAATCATTGTTTATCTTAGTAATGATTACTACATGGTGCACTTTACTCATCAGGGTGATCAACATTACGTTATTATGTAAGGGCCATGGTTATCTACAACCATTATCTGACAGTGAGAGAATGGATTCCAGATTTTAATGCATAGAGTGATGTTATTGGAAAGGTAGACATATGAGTGCAATTCTTTGAATTACCCATTGACTACATGATTCTGTATTGCTTCATTTCATTAGAAATCACATTGGAAGGACAATCAGAGTTGACAAAAACACCTTGATGCAAGAATAAGGAACGTATGCTAGATTGTGTATGGAGGTTGATTTGAGGAAACCTCTATTGGCATTGTTTTCCACCAAGGATAGGTGTTACTATGGGAGTATGAGGGTTTACATTTACTTTATGTACACACACAAAGATAATTTTTATGCAACAAGGAAAGGAATTATTGGGCCCATATCTAGTAATATTCGGAAAATAAAAGTAGCAAAATAATGAGTGGGAATAATGTGCCAATATTTAGGATAACTACAAGGGAATATCAGATATTTAGTAATAAAGTAAAACAAAAGGTATCACGGACCAATATGTAGGATAACTATACAAGGGAATATCGGATATCAATAACATGGAAAACTATATGGCTCAACATTTGCAAAAAAAACATGAGCTACACGTTGGCCACAAGACAATATTGCAGTCTAACAAAAGAAGGAAACTATTGTGATACAATCATAGATGACTAGTGGGGATTAAAACGGGAGTCAACGCATGGGACTGGTTGCAGGAGGTATGGTCCTAAACTCCCCCTCACCCTCTTTGACTAATAAGAGTGTTATCTGGCTATCATCCCAACCTACTAGGTATATTACCACTTGGGATTAACTGACCAAAATTTTTTTGAAAAAGTATTTTCCTCCATCCAGGTTTGTTAAACTTTGAGCTAACAACGCCAACTTTTCCCAATTTGAGGCTTGGGAGATATTCAAGACATGATCAAATGTTTCCCAGTAATGGCTACCAGATATGGCATAATGGGCTTTCTATTCAAAGTAGAAGTAGTAGTGATGCTGCTTGTAGAGGCTCTATTCTAAAAAAGGAACCTAAAGAAGTATATGCATTAGTGGAAGAAATAGCTGCTAATAGTTGCCAATAGAACTCAAGTGATAGACATGTTAAAAAGTAAGTTGGGATGTACAAGGTGGAGGCTAATACAATTTTGGAGATGAAGGTAGATAGCACTGCTAAGAATCTTGAGACTCTAATGTCTACGCAAGCTCAACAAACTTCTACATGCACGTCTCCTTGTGATATTGATGAACTTTTAAGACTTGATGATGAAAATAATTTGGGCAATCCTTGTGCTAACCAGATTGAGAAAGCAAAATATGCCAATAAAAAAGATGGTGATTCCAATAAAAGCATGTAAGATACTTTGGTAAAGTATATGCAGAAAATTGGACATCCTTTCATAGGTGTTTTGGCCAACTATATGGGACAGAAAAATGAGAGGTTAAAGGCCATTGAAAGTATAACACAAGCCTAACCATTTACATCACAAAATATCAGGTTGCGCATAGTATTTGTTGAAGGTTCATCTGGTGAGATTTGATCTCCCTTTGTGCATGAACCACTGGAAAATCCAATGTTTGATTCACCAACAACATTGAAATTCCTTTTGGTTATTCCTCATATTGAGATAACTTAACTAGATTTTCCTGACATGGTTCTAGTATAAGACTTTGATACTTCTATGGAAAATGTTGCTACTATTGCTACTCTATCTTCATCCATTTCTCTAGTACAATTTATTACTCCATTAGAGTTTGACAAATTGGTTGCGAAGACTAAGGTTTTCAAGGAATCATCTAATAGAAACTAGAACCTAAATCAAGATACCCGTGCTCTAATCCATGCCAAAATTTCCAACCTTAACCATTAGATTTTTTTTTATGATTGCAATTATTATGTATCTTTTCACTCTAATTTATGAATGACATTCAATTTCCCAATTTATTTTTCTCTTTATTGTTTTTTAATGATACATTTTTTTAACCTTTTTGTGTGATGATATAGGGAGGAAAACATACTTGACAACAATTTTAAAATGGAAATAACATAAATATTTTAGTTGTCTTCAGAGTGCCAATGTCAACACACATCAATATCATGCATCTGTTTTGATAACATTGAGTTTGCATTAAGTTTTTGGCATTAAGTTAAAACCCTTCAAAATATCCATGCATCAATTCAAGGGAGCCTTTGAAATGTTTTTATATTCAGAAAAGTTGTTCATCAATATAGATGTTTCTCATCGTTAATAAAGGAGATATTGTTAGAACCAAGTTGGTTTTGATGATAACAAAGTATATGTGAGACAAATTTATAGTTTAAAGTGTTTTCTAAGTGTGCAAAAAATCTAATGAGTGTTTTCAGCGGTATGTCTAGCCAAAGAAACACATACTCTTATTCCTCTGTTGAGTGTTTAAGTCAATCATCTAGTCAATATTTTCTCATAAAAGCATATCTTATAATTCTTCTTCTAAGTAGCGAAGCGTATTAACCAATTCCTCTAATGATTCAAAGTATTTTCAATCATTTGGTCAATTCTCTAACAAAAGACAAATCCTCTAATCATATATCCTTTAATTAAAGCATATACAACAGATAAATTGGATTCTATAATACTCAATTCCTCTTATCATTAAAGCAACTCTTCATTTGATGTATTTCGTCTGGAACAAGATATTCTTTGAAGTAGATATTTTATTTTGACGGTGAAAAACGACAAGTTTAAGGAATGTTTTTTTTAAAATCCACACCACCTGTCTTGATAGAACAATTCGTACAAGTAGTGCACGACATTCTCTACAACGATCAAAAAAATAGCGTCATCATACCAATACTATAAAAATCTACTCTAGCATTATTGCAAAATGAAGAAAGAAATGGAAAATCGTTGAATGATGACCTGACAAATCATCAAGAAACATTTCTGATTTCATTCAAGTGATCTCACATTCAAAACTTTTTCAAGAGAAATCTTTTCACTTGTATTTATGGTTTTACAGTTCTATATCCTTTGACTTTAGAGTCAACTTATATTTCACACAAAAACTTTATTTCTTTGTAACTTGTCCCAATAGTGTGTGTGTCCATAAAAGCTTGAATGTACAAAGCTAGAAGTTTGAGAAGATTAGAATATTTACAGTTTGACAATTGTATGTTCTAGATATAGCTATTATATTGGTGGTGAACCAGGAAAAAATTGCTTATAATTTATCTCTTTCCTTTATTTCTACCTCTTTAAAAGCTTTTTTTTTCTTAAATGTTTAAGTGAATTTATTTAAAAATGAAAAAGTTTTACACACAATTCTTGAAGTCGTTGAGGCAAAATAGCCACTATTGGGTTGAGTTACAAAGGAGTGAAACAAGGTTCTACTTTGCTTCTTCTAAGAGAATTGATTCCAATGAACTTCACTAGGGGTTTTGTTAAAATATCAGCCCACTAATGAACAGTGTTGCCAACTTGAATGTTTAAAATACCCTTTTGAACAAAAAAAATGATGTTTGATTTCTTTATGCTTTTCCTTAGAATGCATAATCGAATTTTTAGTTAAACATAGCTGACGTATTATCACATAAAATATAAATGTTACTCTCATATAGCTTGTATACTTCCAGTTGATGCTTCATCTATAACAGTTGAGTGTTGCATTGCCATAATCCATCCATCATCTGCCAGAGCTTCATCAACAGAGGTAGGGTAAAACACTGAGTGCAGACCAAACATAGAAGTGTCCTTGAGGGCTTATCTGGTCTTTAGAGGATCATTGATGTTCCTAATAATCAGAGAGTCTAGATGACATGTACTTCCATCCATTTTTAGCTTCTGGAGGATCTTGACTTGTTTTGACGTTGACATTCTTATCCTTTGTTGTTTTGTTCAGTTATTGTTATTTCCCTGATTCCTCTTGTTTACCTGGTTCCTCTGGTTTTCCTGAACTTGCAGAATCTTCAACTAGCTTTGACTTTTTAAGGTCAAGCTACTTATCATAAATAACATAAAATCAGGTAGTTAAATAAAGAACAGAAAAATATAACTTAGACATGAACTATTTCTAAAAAACCTCTTGGTTCTTCTTTTCTGGTTTTCAAATTATAATTTGCACATCCTCTGATCGGAGATTCTAGATGAAGGGATTTATATTCGCATATAGGTTTTCATTCTTGATGAACTTGATTGGAGTGCTTAGGGATATATCTTGATTCTGATTGTTCGTTTGACAATTCTGATTCTATTGATGTATCAGGTTCCTCTACCAATTCTGGTTCCTTTGATAGTTATGGTTCTTCGGATGTATATTATGTTGACCAGTCCTCCTTCCACCAGAGTGCGTTCTTGGGACATAAGATTTTCTGCCATCATGAGTTGTGAGTATCCTTCAACTTTGCTGCTAAGGACATCTACAAGATAAACAATTTTGTCCTTTGGTCCCCAAATTTGGTTGGGTCTTGGTTTGTTAGCTGCAAAAGGTTTCTTGTCTTTCTATGTTTTTCGCATATGACAAGTTATTTTGCTGTGACCTTTCTTGGAGCAGATAGTACACATATCATCAAAGGGAATTAATTTGGCTTTAACCACTATTTCTTTAAAACAATTTCCCCTCTTATTATTTATGCTAAAGCCATATATCATAGATGCAAGCTTGCTTTTATCTATGTTGTTTGCAAGAAAATCTTGAAAAGCTACTTCATATTTGACTGAGTTACAAAGGGTTTCCTCTTATGGTTTTGAAATAATTTTATTATTTAGAGTTATATTTTCTCTCTTAAGTTCTTCAAAATAATTTTTGGGAGAATTATAATTTTCAGTCAAATTTAAATTAACTTTCCTCAAAGCTTTCAGTTTTAAAAACAATAGTGTGATTTTTATTTAAAAAATCATTTATAACAGTAATCAGCAATGTACGAGATAAATCAGAGGGTACCTCAATTTCCTCATCCACAGACTTGTTTCTAGAGTCAAAGTCAACATATGCCGTTATAGCCATATTAGTTTGCTCTTCATCATCAGATGATTCATCATAGTCATCCCATGTAGTCATCAAAACCTTCTTTTCTCTAGATTTGTATTCTGATTTGAGATGACCAGGTCCAATGCATCCATAGCAGATGATACTTTTCTTGTTAGATTTATAATCCTTTCCTCTGTTGGTTTGCTTGGAATCTCTTCGAGGGAAAGAATTATTCTTGTTGTGCCACATCCTCTAAAGCATTCTGGAGATGTATTCAAGCTCCTTATCCTCTAAGTCTTCATTATGATCCTTTGAATCACTACCCTCTGATTCTACTACTGGTTGTCAAGCTTTCTTATCCTTGGATCTGAGAGTCGGAGTCTTCTGCTTCTTCTTGGGTTCATCCTTTGCAAACTCAATCTCATTAGACCTGAGATTGTTGATTAACTCTTCCAAATGGAGATTGTTTAGGTCCTTTGCTTCTAGAATAGTTGTGATCTTGGGTCTCCACTTGCTAGGCAGACTCTTTAGGATCTTCTTCTTAACATGATCAGTAGTTGTTTAGCTCTTTTGAACCACTTTTATCCATGAGACTAGAGTCTGAAACGTGGAAAACATAGTATCAATATCTTTATCTTCCTTTATCTAAAACAGCTCATACTTTCTGACAAAAGATTAGCTTTTTCCTCTTGAACTTGCCTGCTTCCTTCGTAGGTCAGAACCAAAGCATCATAAATACTCTTAGTCGTCTCCTTGTTGGTGCACTCGTCAAACTACTTGAATGTGATCGCATTCATCATAAATGTTCTTGCTTTATGATGCATAACCTTTCTGGATACGTCAGTACCATCTTTATTGGTAGGAGCAGTGTACCCATTTTCCCCCAAATCCCAAAGCTCAAGATCTTGTGAGATAAAGTAACTTCTGAATATGTCCTTCTAGTACTCAAAGCATTCTCCATCAAACAAAGGGGGTCTGTTGATATTTCCTCTTGAAACTTCATCACCAAAACCAGACATGTTGAAAAGTAGATCTTTTCTCAAACAATGTAAAGTGCTCAGCCTTGAGACCAAGTTTTGATGCCAATTGAAGGTGCAAAATCACAAGAGGGAAAAACAACCTTGAGACCAACCTTGAATTGTGTTTTTTCCTTATTAAAAACTTATTTTCAAAAATATGATTCAAGATACTAGAACAAATATAACAAATTAGAGGCAACAATAAAAAAAAGTATTAGGGCAGAGGGAAAAACACCATGATTTATACTAGTTCACTACCAATGTGGCAGCTACATCCAGTCCCCTAACAGATAAGGATTTATCACTAATTTAGAACCTGAATTACAACACCTGACTTTACGAGTCAATCTTCTCAACTTCAAGCCTGAAACCTACAAACCATTGAGGCACTACAACACCTTGACCTTACAAGTCAAGTCTTCTCAACTTCCAACTGGAAAACCTACAAGTTGTTGAGGCAGAATAACCACTATTGGGTTGGGTTACAAAAGGGTGAAATAGGGTTTTATTTTGCTTCTTCTAAGAAGATTGATTCTAATGAACTTCAAACTTAAAATAGAGCACGAAGCATTAAGTAATATAAATTGAAGGAGTACCTTTCCTTTGATACTTAATACTTCTAGTTTTTATTTTGAGTTTGTATGGTTTTCTGAGTTGTTGTGTTGTATTTTATTTTTTAGAGTTGAACCCTTTTATATATCATGAATTAGGATTTCAATATTGTCCTAAATAAATTTTGAGTATATCTTCTTTGCGCGAGGTCAATAGAGATCTTCACAAAAAAAAAAAAAAAAACCTTGATAGATACGGTTTGGGAATGTGACCGTTGAAGCTTGATTAATTCCAAAATGAATCTTCAACGAAATCTTCTAGAATGATTACGTGCGAGAATGTCCAGATAGCCCTTGAAAATAATTCTCCTTGAATCTTATGAGTTGTCTTCCTTGCGCAATGTCAACAGAGATCTTCTCAAAAAATAAACCTTGATAGATACGGTTTAGGTATATGACTATTGAAGTTTGATTCATTCTAAAACGAATCTTCAACCAAATCTTGAAGAATAATTATGTGCGAGTGATCCGCTGTCTCACACGGGTCAAATACAAGTAATAAAATGTAAGTAGGAGTAATAACTCGAGTCGTTTCACAAGGACTTTTGATGTGATAATATTAACCAAATTGAGAGTCGAAATTAGAAAAGGGAGTTTTCAAATTTTTGTTTGAACAAATTAATCCACTGATTCGAGTTTCAAACCTATCACACATTCTGTCAACAGATTTAATTTCTAAATTGTGACTCTATTCCTATTTGACTATAGAATTGATCAAACAAGCGAATTCAACCCTATGTGAATTCAGTTTTCTTTGACTGGACTAAGCATCACAGTTATCGATATGTTATAGTTAACGATCAAGCGTCGCAAAACCATAATTTAATTAATTTTGAAACCGAATTATGTCAAACTAATGTAATCAATCCTATTGAAATTTGAATTAAACAATCAGAAGAACAGTATAATCGAATAAAGAGAAATAGAATCATAACATGAAATTATCATTATAAACTGAACCTCAAGGTGTTGATAAAACGCTGAAACAGTGGATCAATCTGAGAAAATTAGTCTTCAATGGAATAAAATAAGAACTATTTTTTTATTTCTTTGAATCCGAAAAACTGTTTCCCTAAAATAGAAGAAAACTCTGAATATATTGTACTCGCTTTTTGGGCTTTTAAAACAAGTGGCCCACTACTTAAAATTATTACAAAATCTCAAATCACGAAATATGCAGTTTAGACCCAGTAAAGATCGGCATTGGGCTTTTATTCTAACACAAAAGTTGTAGCTCTGATTTTAAGCTTTCCAACGCTTGCTCTCATGCGTCAATCCGATATCCAGAGCTCAAGTTATGACCTACAGAGCGAGTAGGGTTTAATATGCAAATAATAAAACTAAAATTCAATTTTGACCCAAAGTTTAGAAACACGCTAAAAAATGAATGTAAGCTATAAAGAGCTTTTAAAATGTCACAGTGAAAAGCTAGAAAAATATGCCCAAAATGCTTTCATCAAATTCCCCCACACTTAAGCTTTTGCACTTCGAGCAAAGTAATGCATGCGATTCCAAATATTCTCAGGGATGCAAAGTGGTGAGCAAAGAAAATGTTTCTAGCTTAAGGCAATCATGAATAGATTTTTATCACAACCAAGGCAAACAAGAGGACAAATTAATTAAAGAATGCATCATAAGTGATAGAGTCCTCACAAGGTATAAAATTCTCTCAATCACTCAAGTGTTTGAACTACTGTTTACACTTAAAGCACATCATGAAAGCTAGCACTACCATAGGCTTGACAAACCTCTAACATCTATATTTGAAACACATGCACATAATGATCAAAAGTCTTTATTAAGGTTGTAATGGGACCAAGGTAAGGGTGAGATAATCATAAGGAGACTAGGGCTAAAAATCAAAGAGGATAAAAGAGTAATGATCAAGAGAGAAAAATAACATTGAGAGGTAACTCAACAAAATATCATTAACTTTTATTCTTACTCTCTTTGTTCACAACACAACCATTTTCCCCATTTATTCATCAATATATATATATATATTTTTGTTTTTTGAATTTTTTTTTATTTTTTTATTTTTTTTATTTAATTGATTTTATTTGTTTTTAAATAAATCTAAAATCTAACCAAACAAACAAGTTGAGCACCCCCACACTTAATTTAAGAAGGACTCGTTTATTCTCCATGATTGGGTCAATTAATTGTTTTTCACTTTTAGGCATGTAATAAGCTATAAAACAAAGAATGGGATAATTAGGCTCAAAGGGGCTTAAACAAATGGATAATTGTAGGGTAAGCTTATTTGGCTAGTAGCTTAACAAGAAACAAATGCCTAGATCATTTCAATATATGCATGCGGACAAGAGTCAAGTCAAGTTCTAGCGTAACTAGCAATCATGAGTGAGATCACACACAAGAAAAAGAAAATGGAAAAAAATATTCCATCCATAATAAGGCTCAAAATCTCACAAAGGTTAATGACTTATCACAGATGATAAACAATTTAGCGTTCTAATCCAACTTATTGTACCAAGAATGTAGAGATACTATCCAATCATGCCAAAAACCCAAAATGACTCACAACATTTGCAACCACAAAATCTGATGAAAAAGCATGCAATGCAAAGCACATTTTTATTTTTATTTTTTATTTTTTATTTTTTATTTTTTTAATTATTATTTATTTATTTTATTTATTTTTGAGTGAAATCCTACAACAAAGAAAATCCTAATTGATAAAGAATACCCCCACACTTAAATTACACATTGTCCTCAATGAAAGTAACAAATATAAAATAAGAGTAAGGAAAGGAACTCCCTATTCAAACTTCAGTGTAGGTGGACTTTTCCAAGGAGAGTTCCTCTATGGTAGCATCTTCAAGCACAGAGCTCTCATGGAATAGCTTGAGGCGATGTCCATTCACTTTGAACACTTTGTCGATGTTTTCACTTTTTATTTCCACTGCACCATGAGGAAAAGTGTTAGTAACAACAAAAGGGCCAGTCCATTTGGATCGAAGTTTCCCAGCCATAATTTTCAGACGGGAGTTGAACAGTAAAACTTTTTGGCCAATGGAAAATTCCTTCCTAGAAATCATTTTATCATGAAAGTGCTTAGTTTTCTCCTTATAGATTCGGGAGTTTTGATAAGCTTCTAGCCTAAGCTCTTCAAGTTGTTGTAATTGAAGCTTTCTCTCCAAACCTGCTTTCTCCATCTCAAGGTTACAGCTCTTGACTGCTCAATAAGCATGTTTCTCTATTTCCACTGAGAGGTGGCATGCCTTACCAAACACAAGTCGATAAGGGGACATCCCTATTGGTGTTTTGTAGGCTGTTCTATTAGCCCAAAGAGCTTCTTCTAGCCGACAGCTCCAGTCCTTCCTATTTGGCTGCATCATCTTTTCTAAAATCTGATTGATTTCCCTGTTTGAGACTTCAGCTTGCCCATTAGTCTGGGGATGATAAGGTGTAGAAACTCTATGCACAACCTCATACTTCCGAAGCAAAGCGTCCATGGTGCGATTGCAAATATGAGTGCCTTGATCACTTATGATGGCTCGGGGTATTGCAAACCTACAAAAAATAATTGATCTGACAAAACCTACAACAACTTTAGATTCATTAGTACTAGTGGGTATTGCCTCCACCCACTTCGAAACATAATCAACAGCAAGTAAAATGTAGACAAAACCAAAGGATACAGGAAAAGGGCCCAAAAAGTCAATGCCCCCACACATCAAATACTTCACATAAAAGCATAAGTTGTTGAGGCATCTCACTGCTATTTGGCACTGTTGACAAGTTCGATAAGTCTCAAAAGCTTCCTTAAACAAAGTGGGCCAAAAGAAACCCGAGTCTAAGACTTTTCTTGTTGTCCGTTGAGGACCAAAATGTCCCCCTGCTTGAGAGGCATGACAAAAATGAAGAATGGATTGAGCCTCATGGTGGGGGACACATCGCCTAATCACCTGGTCACTATAGAATTTCCACAAATATGGATCATCACACACATAGTATTTGGCATCACTTTTAAGTTTGTGTATTTTTGCTCTAGACGCATCTGCAGGAAAAACTCCAACAACTAGATAATTAACTAAATCAGCAAACCAAGGAGTTACCTCAAACAACTAAAATAGTTGCTCATCAGGGAAGTCATCCTGAATGTGGGTGGGGTCCTCTTCCATTTCTATTCAGCTTAAATGATATGCCACTAGATTCTCAACTATACTCTTATCTTTAATCTTCAAATCAAATTCTTGGAGCAACAAAACCACCGGATCAATCTCAGTTTTACTTCTGGTTTCTTCAACAAGAACTTCAAAGCTGCATGGTCAGTAAAAACAACTACCTTGGAACCTAGCAAATATGATCTAAACTTATCAAGAGCAAAAACAATAGCTAAAATTTCCTTTTCAGAGGTAGTATAATTAGCTTGTGCAGAATCTAATTATGCCCCACTGCATAATTAGATGCATCACACATAATTTTAAAGGGATGGGTCCATTTGGGTGGCTGAATGATGGGAGTGGAGGCCATTGTTGCCTTTAAGCAATCAAACGCCTTCTTGCATTTGTCATCAAAAGTGAAAGTGACATCTTTTTGCAGCAAATTTGACAGCGGAAAAGCTATCTTGCTGAAATCCTTGATAAAGCACCTATAAAAATCTGCATGGCCAAGTCACTTGTAGTTTCAATCATAGGATCAACAATCTTTTTCTAATGAATTTTAAATTTAGACAAATAATGATACTTCTTTTTTAACCGATTGATCTAGAGGAATTAACTTCTTTAGTTGATTGCTCTACCAGATGATTGTTGCTTTACCAAACATTGTTCTTTTGGTATCTTGATAAGAGGATCATTGCAATAGTGAACATTGACTTTTACAGAGGCTTCTTTTATTAGAGTATTTTTTTAGGGGTTTCTTATTTTGCGTTTGTTACACTAATATAATTTGACATACTCTATTAGTAAACATAATTAATCGTTTATTAGACAGTAATATTTTTTGTGTTCGTTCAACTGAGTAACACTTATATTATTGTTCCTAACTTACTCATAATTCATGCTACCTTAAAATAGATAGTCATTAACGTATATTTTATCTTCTAACTTAATATGCACACTCAGCAAACAGAGTTCGGGGATAAATGTTCTATTGTTTTTATTATCAACAAAACATCAATCAATATATTGTAATTACACTTACACTTACAAGAATATCCATTCGAGTAAGAGAAGCGGTCGAGATTGATTTTGGAGTGAAAACTTCAACTTTCCTCTTATGTGAAGGCAGGTTAGTCGAACCATCCTTTTCGTGTAGTTTCAAAGTTATCTTCAGCAGTCCCAAGTACAATATAACAGTCGTTATCGCAAGGATCAAAAAGTTGATTGATACTCAGTAAATTGACAAAATTAAGACCAACCAAAAAAAATCGCATTATGATCGAGAAGACATCTTTTCCTCATCAGAATAGTTATCCAAGTGAAATAGATCGAGTGCCATCCTTGATGGCAATACTAGAGAGTCAAATTCAACATATGATGAATAGTCGACCAAACTAAAAGAGAAGGAAGCGTAAAAGGTGTTGAAATTGTGGGATTTTAGAGAAAATGAGGAGAGAAAATAATAAGGGTGTGAATATTATTGATAATAGTTTAATGCTGCCTTGATTACAAAAGACTCAATACTAATCTCTATTTATAGATAAACATAGACTCAATCCTAAATCAGGAACAAATCATAATAATAATGAGAGATATTCTAAGATATCTCTATGATTATAAATTGATCCTAGGAAATAACTCAAGATACTCTAATATAATATAAAAGATATTATAAGATATTTTCTAATATTCTAACACTCCCCCTCAATCTAAAGCTTACTAAGTTTTAGCTTGTTACAAGAAAATAATGTTTTGCTCTGCAAAATAATAAAAAGGATAGAAAGGCAACTCAGGGATGCAGGTGAAGTCAGAGAGAATTGCTATAAATATAGCCTAGCCAGATAGCTGAAATGATCATCAGCATTAGAGAAATTCATGGCAAGCAATTGAATAAAGCAAGGTATGTTCTTCTAAAAAAAACTGCATCTGAAAGCTTCAATAATATCGGAGACTCAATATTTAAACTAGAATATGCTTCAAGGAGATAGCGACATGCTTCAGGGAGAGAAAGGCAAGGCCAGTACATCTGGGACAAAGATAGGGCCAGTGCATCTGAGAAAAATTTCCAAGATAAAGTGAGTCGTGAAAATAAAAGGCATCGTCAGAATAACCATCAACGGAAGAAGAAGTCATCACTAATATGATTCATATGTGGAAAAAGGGACACCACTGGAATGATCTTGGTGGGAATAGAAACCACTGTTATAACCTATTAGTAAGAACTAAATTGCATGACAAACATCGAAGAAGAAGTAGAGAAAATAGGCTCTGATACCATGTTGAAGTTGTGGGATTTTAGAGAAAAAGATGAGAGAAAATAATTAGGGTTTGAATATTATTGATAATAACTTTATGATAACTTGATTACAAAAGACTCAATACTAATCTCTATTTATAGATAAACATAGACTCAATCCTAAATCAGGAACAAATCATAATAATAATGAGAGATATTCTAAGATATCTCTATGATTATAAATTGATCCTAGGAAATAACTCAAGATACTCTAATATAATATAAAAGATATTATAAGATATTTTTTAATATTCTAACAAAAGGAAAAAAATGATCATGATGATATATAGGCAAAAGGCCGAGTATATACCTATGGCGGTGGACGATGGATGAGCGGAGGAGGACTTTGAGAAAGATGTCACAATGAAGGGGGAGCAATGCATCAAAATGAAAATGTGTTAAGAGAAGTGGAAATAATTAAAATATTGAAAAGGAATGAGAAGTATTTTGCATGGCCATATGTTGAACTTTAGGGAAATTCTCTAAAGGAATTTGGTAGAATCAACAGCAACTATAAATAGCCACTCATTCCACCCATTTTGAATTCTCTCTCTCTCTCTCTCTCTCTCTCTCTCTCTCTTTCTCTCTCTCTTTCTCTTCCCTTACCCTCACCTTGTCCATTTTCAACCAGAAATCTTATCATCATCATTCTCACAATATTTAACTCCTTTCCATTAGTTCATACTCAGAAGCAACCCTACAATTGTGCTTTCAATGTTCAGACACAAGTGGAGGCTTTGATTCTAACCTTTGGCGATCGTTTATGTAACAGCCCTTTTTTTTTAAAACAAATTCAAATCCATAAATAAATAAGTAAATAAATGGATAAATACTTTTGGATAAAATGTTTAAATCGGAACACGACAACAAAGTCATTAATATTTACAAACAGCGGAAATAGTTTTTGAAATACAAGTCCAAAGTATTTAAACAGAAAAATACACCGGGGCTATGAGACCTATCAGACATAGCTCATATCCTAGGGGTATTCTCTATCGGCACCTGTACAAGCATTTTAACTTCTCCAAGTCACTTCAAAAGAAAAATATTACAAGGACCCATAAAAAAGAAAGTCAAGCTGACAATATAGGTATAGGTACAGTCTTCCCAAAATAAATAAATACAACCACCAAAAGAAAGACACCTAGTCCCTATACAGCCACCTAATCTGACCATGCTACAAAAAGCTATACAGCCCGGGTGATCCCCATGCGCCCAGCACAAAACTCCTGGCACAGCTCCGATCAAGCATGACTAACTACCTTCAACTCTCCAGGGTACTAACCGGTTGGACGATCCTGAATCTCATCTGAGGGCAAAGCCCAGATTTCCATAAAAGTTGTAAAAGGTCACCAACCGAAATTAACAAATACCACATATCATTTAAATTTTAAATGCACAAAATCACCTTTCAACTTAGCATGCATCTAGAAAGGGTTTGCATATGCTAAACATGCATAAACAAGGTTGAAAAATGAAGTTTCGGACAAAACTGCACTGTTGTATTCGAATAAAGCACTACTGTATTTGAATACAGCCTATTTGTAGTCGAATACAACTGCGAAAACAGTGAAAATCCTGCAGATTTTGTATTCGAATACAACCCCCTTGTATTCGAATACAATTGCGAAGTCAGTGGCAAAACTTTGAGATCTGTTTTCGACTACACCCTCCTCGTAGTCGAATACACTTGCGAATACGCAAGTCAGAGGCAAAAACAACTCATCTGTAGTCGACTACAACCCTATTGTATTCGAATACAGTTGTAAAAATGGCAGATTTTCAGTTTTGAAACATTTCAATATCATTCTAACACCTTTAACACCAAATCAATCAAACACCAACATCAAATACAACACAGTCACACACAACAATCAAGTATGTATACACCACCATAAAATATCAAACATAACTCACGTGCCAAGCACTCTAATGCAATGCGTATATGTCAATGCACATGATTCGGAAATATCACCAAAACCCTCCTCGAAGGGCGTAGATCATAATTGTACCGCCTCTCACAGGCCGATGTACTAATTAACAATGTGACACCCTCAACCCAAATTGAAATAGAAAGTAAAATGCGTTAGTTTTGAAAGAGATTCGCAGCGGTTCTAAGATATAGTATACAATTTTTTTTTAAAAACTATAAGGTTCAAGACGTCACACTCATACTTACACAAAATACTTGCATAAAAAATTTCAATTAAAAATCCTTTAATATCGACTGTAGTTGAGGTTTATTAAATAGAAATTTCTGACATAAAAACACGTTCTAAACTTAGAGACAATTAATTTCTAGATCCGAATAAAAGATAAAAATAACACAATTGATCGATCGAATTTACAAAAATCTAAATTAGTTCATAACTCAACAAAATACGAAAAATTACTCCCACCCAGTATCACCTATCAGAGCATGGATCACCAACCGATAACCTAAAATGACTGCGCGCTCTCGCAAGCGCCAAACACAAGCAACGAGGGGCGAACTTCGAAAACATGTAATAGTATAAAATAATTGAGAAGAGCACGTAAAATATATTCAACACTGTATCAAATCAAATCACAATTAACAAGAATAATCAAGGTAAAACATTGATACAATCCACAACATCAAGTAAGTAAACACACAAATCAAGTAATGTTATGCATGCTCTTATACTCTAGACTCCTCCTCTTTCTTTGGTACCATTCTAACTCTAAAGTACTTGGTTAGGAGGCTTGATACTATGCCACCACGCAAGTGGACGGACAATTCAATTTGGCCGTGTCCTCATAGATCCCCTCAACTCAACCCAAGACACATATACGCGACAGTCGGGGTACTCTTGTGTTGCACGGTAGCTCCCGGCCTTAGGGAATAACCCACTAATCCACTTATGAATTCCCCACTAGATGTACCCCCAAGGTCTATTACTCTTACCTTACAGCTCGACTATAGCCCTCCACGATCAGGCTTATTCAGTTGTACTTCCCCGAATCACTAGGTTTGTCAGACCCTCCCTATATGATGACAACATAATCCTAACTCCAAGTCTACAACACATATCTCAGACTTACTCGATCATCACAACTCAATAAGTTTCAGTTTGACTTCACAATACTCATCATTATATATATATATATATGTATATATATATATATATATATATATATATATATATATTAGTCAATCACAATGCAATCCCAATATTTGGTTTACACTACTCACAATGCACAATTCAATATTATCAATCGCAATAAAAAAATCAAACAGGTAGCACATTCCAATAATTTTACGATTTCAATCAAATAGCAAGAACACTCCAATATATATCATTCATACAGTAACAATCAGCATCACATTTCATAAAATCATTAAACGTGCAATCTTGCTATAAATAAATTCACGGCAATTCTATAGGTTGCTAAATTATATTTTAGTACTCGCTGTTACCATTCATATATTATTAATTAATTATTATTGCTCAATAGGGCTCGACCGTACGTAGTGAGTCCCAGATGAATATCTGGGAATTTCGGTATTCCCGTTCATCTCACGTTATTTTATACTCATAAAATCGAATCTCATCTCACCCCTTACCTTGATTGAAGATTTCACGCAGCCTTAGAGAAGATACAGAACTTCACAACAACAACCAACTCGAATAACTTATTGCATGTGCGTCTCGCCTTCGTAAATCCTTGTCTATATGTTGCAGTCGAATAACAGGCATTTAAATCACAAGATGAGGAACAAGCTGATATCTGTAACATCCTCTAAAATTATTAATTAAAATAATTTGGATCTATAAATATATTTTCCAATATTAAATTAGGTGTGGTAATTATTCGCCTTGTTTGCCTTATTGTAGTAAAGTTTTTAGTAAGAATTATTTAGTAGATGTATTATTATTTTTAAGGCAAGAAGAATTTGGGCTAAGGGTTGTGGCTTGGTATCACACGGCCCATTTGAATGAGTAGGAAGTTGGGCTGGGAGTTTATGCCTTGTTTTTGATGAAGGTTAACTATTAATTGATGAAGGTTAACTAATAATAATAATAATAATAATAAGAATTATAATAATATTTTCTCCCTTCTATTCCTTATTCAGGCCCAACACTATCTACCCAATAATATTCACTTTAAATAGAAAGGAATACTGAAACCCTAGCCACAATCACAAACCCTATTTCACAAACCCTTTACAAACAAGATTTTGTAAAGAATACCAAAATCCTAGCCACCATCACCATCACCATCACCTCTTTTTCTTCGTGCATCAAAAGCTTGGAACTTCTTTTCCTTGTGAACAACTTCGTGGGGCTTAGGGATTTGTACTAGGAAGAAAAGCGGCCAAGGTAAGGGCTTTTCCCCACACAAATTATAGTTAGACCGTTGGTTGGATGGCATGAAATTAATAATTGTGATTGCTTGCTTTTTGAAGGAATAATATGTAGACTGATGAATTAAAATAATGAAACCCCAATCCTTTGTGTTAAGTTTATTATATAATATATGATTTTTGGAAGTAAAGTATGAATTTTGATGTTATATTTGATGAAGTTTTGATTTTTATGGCGAATATGAAGTAAAGTATGAATTTTATGTTATATGTTATAAAGTTTTAATTTTTATAATGAATATGAAAGAAGGGTTGAATTTGTATGTTATATGTGACAAACAAGGCGATTATTTGTTCATGGATATGTGATCTTAGTAATATGTGAATAAGATGATGATTTTGAAAAGTGATTTGAATGCTTATGACATGATTCTTAGTGGGTTGTGTGGAAATATATCTTTTTGATAATATATCATCATATCATGTCATGGCATATGCATCTTCGTGGAAGTTGCCTTAGTGGCAGGTTTTCCCCATTGGTATGGGTGATTTTTCTGTGTGGAAGTTGCCTTAGTGGCAGGTATATCCGGATCATATAGTTTTAGGAGCATGCATCATGTATATATTTTTGTTATGCAATTTATTGGTTTGTGTATTTTTCTTTTAAATTGGAAGTTTTACTTTTATATATTTTGTGTTATTCTTCTATATGTTTAACTTTGGTTTGATGTGGATGATGGATAAAACTGACCCTTACAACAACATTTTAGGTACTAATGAGTTCGAGGAGATTCAAGAGTAGTTGATGAGTATTAACGTGCGATGAACGGGGGATAAAAATGGATTTTCAATATAATTTTGTAATGATAGGATTGTCGCGATACTTCTAAGTTTGTTTTTAATCAACTTTTAAAATGCACTAGGATTTTAGAAATGCGGAAGTGGGTTCCCTTCCGTTAGGAATTATTGTTTTTCTTGTTATAGTCTTGAATAAACATTTTCTTAATAAAATTAAATAAACGTGGTTGTTACTAATTATTTGCATGAATAAATGTTAGGTAGTTAGATAAAAAAAAATTGTCGTAAATCTTTCAAATCAATATATTTTTAAGTAACGCTTTGGATTAAAAATCCGAGGTGTTACAATATCAAACTCTTTCAAAGTAGACTTCTTTCTTCATGGAATCACTACAAATCAGTCTTATTAAAATTACCATTTTTTTTTAAAATAATAGACAGCCAATTTTTTTTGTATCAAATATTGAATCCTCCCTGATATACAAATTCTCGTCACAAGAATATATATGGCATCTTCCATACAATTGAGTCGATATTTCTCTGTTATAAATATACACATAGTCATCAGTATTTGCACAAATACAAACACCCCTATTTTATACTTTAAAAAAGTTTTGAAACAAATCAAGAGAAATAATGGAACTATTCAACATCATATACCAACCAATTAATACAACCGATTTACCTATAGAACTGTAAATGGGAATGTATTGATTAGTTTTATAATTAAAAAAATAAACACAACAAGTATTGAATCATCTAATGGAAGGATTTCACAAAAGGGGGAAACTATCATTATTATTAAAACAAATGATATCGTCGCAAGACAAACAAGCAGCATATGTTAAGTTGTTGAAAACGTTAGGGAACCTGAGTTGAATCGATGAGACGTTTGTGTTGTTGAGAAGACTTTGACATGCGAAGGTACTTCTTGGAGAATTCGGGATCGGAGTTGAAGAAGGAGTTTCACGGGTAACCTACGTAGAATCTCCACCACCAGATCGATTGGAAGAGTGGGTACTGGGGAGTGACGGTTATGGTAGGGTTCCAGTTTTTGTTTTGTAAGTGAGAAGAAACGGCGTCGTTAACAAAAGTCATTTCCATAGCACTGGAGTTTGTTTAATTCATCATTTTTTTAATTAAAAAATCATTAATAAATAAATAATTTATTTTACTCCTCCATACTAAAAACATTTTCTCTAAAATAATCATATTAAAATACTAATAATTTTCATAAAGATAATTAGGTAAAATAAATAATTATAACATTAATAATTTATCTTATTCACTAAATTAAATATCTATAAAATTCTCACACTACAACAAGTACACATGTAAGGAAAATTGATCATAATCATTAATCAACATATATTCCAACGCATGCAATACTAAATTAATTCTTTAAAATCTTATTAGATAAATAAAATAATTTATTATAAAATTTGGGGTATTACAAACAAGGTGCAATCGCTCACAGACCAGCACGATCTACTAAAGTGTAGCCTCTCACAGGCTTTACACTATTTTTCTAGAGTGCAATCGCTCACAGATCAGGACAACTAGAGTGCAATCTCTCACAAATCAGCACGACGCGAAAATCCCCGCAAGGATAAGATGAAGCAACAATTCACATGGCATCATCCCGTGGCCCATCCAATCACCACTATCACCATGGCACCATCAGGATCACCATGTACTATGAAATGCTTGAGCATACTCTGACTCGAAACACAGCAATCATTAAGTAAACGCAGCAATTAAAAGATTCCCCATTTTTAATGCTCATTTAACAGTAATGATTTTCAAATTCAATACGAAGTATACTCAACACATATAATTCCTCAAATCACAGGAAATTCAATCACCATATACACCAATCTCATCAATTCATTTCTCACCAAATCAAAATCCACACATAAATTGTATTTATTCAAAACCCCACATCTTCAAACATAAAGCAAATCTCCACATTCATAATATCACCCATAAACACATCAATCACACCAAGCAAAAATCACCACCACCCACACCTCAAAACTCATTAAATTCAATTTCACCATTTCACCCACAAAATGTATTAGATTCATTTCCTACAACATTACACCTTAAACTCACCAAATTTATTTTTCCTATGTTCACAAATAAGGTCCTAAATGCAAACTAAAAATTTGGAAGGAGCCATTACCTCGACGGTAGCTCAAATAATCGATTACGGCACCGCGATTAAATTCCGATAAAACTTCGCTTCGCACGACGCTTCTAAAATTAGTTCACTAGCACCGCAACGTGACAATGAGCAACTTTCTCTTCAGTCACTTCGAGAGAGGAAGCTTAGATCTAGGTGATATGTGAGATTTTACGTTTGTGGTTTTTGAAAAAACAAAGGAAAGAAGAAGATGGAGTAGACGTGCGCGAACAAGGAAATGTTTTCTGTTTTTTTTTTTTCTTCTTGCTTTCCTTTTCTTATATACATATATATACTAACTTATAAGGTAATAT
>JBBPBQ010020321.1:42298349-42324651 GCA_037974755.1 Cicer yamashitae
TATATATATATATATATATATATATATATATATATATATATATATATATATATATATGTATGTATGTATATATTTATCCTAAACCAACAAATTTTAAATACTCTCACACACACCCTAACAATTTTGATAAAAATATCTATTCTCATTGCAACTCAATTGACAGATAAATTTTTTAGCAACTATAGATATTTTTAACAAAATAGTCCGATAATCATTTTTCCACAACGTAAATAAATTATTTCTCGCCAAATAATTTAAAACGGGTTTCAGCAAAAAATATCATTGGCATTTAACATCCAAAATACCAATAAAACTGGCTAAAAAGCCTCAGAATTCAACATAAAAACACGTCAAAATACAAAAAGTACAAATTAAAATTAAGGGTCTTATAGTTTAGGTGAGTATAACATCAAAACCAATTGTTTTGTTACTATCTGTTGTTGCATGTTGATATTAAACACATCTTAACAACGACTCGTTGATGACTTAAACTCATGTAAAAATATAGCACGTTTCAGCATATACGAGGATATCGTCAACTCATCGGAGTGTATGATTAAGAGTTTGGCAATTGGTAATGTTGTCTAAAACACTAGCTAACATCCTTAGATTGTTAATTTATTCCTGTATATTTATCCGAGGCAAAAAAGTGACCGGAAAACATGTCAGTTGTGTTGGTTGTCTGAATGCACGCGCTTTGGACACTTAGTTGAGAACATGCAGTGTTGTTGGTCATTTTGGCAGTTGTTAGGAGTGTTGTTTCTCTTTGATTTTCTCATTAAAACCTGGGGCAATATTTCATACTAACCCAAACGATTATATTAATGTTGTATCGTTAGTAGTAGTGAGGTTCCCACAAACTTCACTAGAGATGTGTATGTAACACAACTCACTTTCATTTAGTGACTCTTCAGAGTAACATTGGATAAAATTAGGTTGTCATTAATTATTCATTACTTTGGAAGATAAATAATTATACTTGAGGATGTTTGTTATATTGTTGTTATGAATGATCTGCGTATGTGATATATGATTGATGTTGTGCCCAGTTAAATTAATATGCGAGTATGTGGTTATGTGTTAGTATGAATTTATATCACCTTAGGGTAGACAATTCTGGTTGAAATGATGATTGCTTGTGAATTCGTGAGATAAAGGGTAATTAATCATGCAATGAGGGTATGACAACTCTATTGAGGTTCTGTTTGATTGTAGTGGAAATATTGAAAGATGAGCTCGTATCAATAGTTTGTAGTCATTTCCCGAGAGCAGTATGTCACTCGACCACTAATGTTTTTAAAAAAGAATAATTTGGTAAAGTAAATGCATATTAGTATTGATACTAGAAATTGTCACAACTCATGAGATGATTAAGGAATAAATGACTCATGCATTTGCATTGTGTTGTGGTGAAGTCCACCTGTGTGGGTATGACCACACAAGGTTTATTGTTTGCCTGAATTATGACAGGGATATTATTATAAAACTAGATTGGCCGAATAATGCTAGGGTTAGGTTATCGAAGCCTCTTTTGGTTGTGATCGACAAATAGCACCTAAATTCCAATCAGGTGGCGTTGATCTTTGGAGGAT
Organism: Cicer yamashitae; assembly: GCA_037974755.1. Classification (NCBI taxonomy): domain Eukaryota; kingdom Viridiplantae; phylum Streptophyta; class Magnoliopsida; order Fabales; family Fabaceae; genus Cicer; species Cicer yamashitae. The sequence continues at coordinate 42,299,942 of JBBPBQ010020321.1, forward strand.
GTTGGTGGCACAAAGGTCGTGTGATTATCTGATCCTGATATTGGAGGATATCTTTGACAAAGTCATAGCCCCAAGTCTGCATTGACATATGGATGCAGTTGGAGGGATAGCCACTTACTTTGGGAACGTGACGTATACCTATAGAGGTTAAGGCATGGACGCCTACTGCTGCAAAGGACCTGCTAGGATCATTCAACACCTTCCATTTCATTCTATCTAGGTAGTTCATAGAGCGACCGATCACGTCGCGATTTACACTTACTCACATCGAACTGGTGGCGATGCTCTTTCCTACAGGACGTTGAGTACACTCTGAGGTCACCCTAGTTTGGTTGACATGAAATGAGAGGGATTGACACTGATATGTAGATAGCTAGACATGGACCCACCCTTTTTTTAAATTGTTGACCAATGTGGAGTCCCTTTTCTTTTGGTCTGTTGGAGTCATTTGTCTCGTCTTTTTTTTACAATGAATATGTAGTTGGTTGTTCAGGTATTATATAGTTTGTAATTATGTTGTGCCTGTTGAGGTCCACAACATAGCTAGCCATGTACCTTTATTTATATATCTATATATGTATTTCATATCAAAAGTGTATTTGCTATAATATGTTTCTTATTAATTACATTTAAAATTTTAAAAAGTTGGTATTTTTGGCATGATGATATGTTTGAGTTTTATTGAATGGGACTTTGGTCATCTCACAGCGGTTCCCAACCCATTTAACGTTGATCGTCCTAGGATAATGTTGTAAGAAAATCTAGCTTGCACCACCATGTACCTTATTACCATCGACCGTCTTTGCATTTTCTGCTTGCCCAAACGTAGTTCGTAAATCACAATACCCTTTGATTTCCACTTATTCTACAATCTTTCATGTTGTGACCTTGGGTCTGGTGATATTCGTACCATTGACCATGTCCCTACCCCATTAGTTGGGGATTAAAAGGTGGTCTCATGATCAATTGGGTATGAAGTACCTCGTTTAGTATCTAGGTTTGTATCTTCTTTGATGGTGTGAAAACAGTTCCCCAATGTCTCCGACCAAACCTTGTTTCGTTGTTTGGTTTCCCTAGCTTTTCCCTGGTAACACTACTAGTCATTCGACCTTCTTCTCTTGCCATCCTCTTTAAAGATCTTTCTCGTTTGCCCTAACGAGGTCACCCCCTTACTTGAGCATTATTTGTTCCTTTTTCTCGCACAACCTCTTTTACTTCAATGTATTTTTCTATTGCCCTCATCCATGTTTGAGTGGTCAAATCCATTTTCAAATCTAATTCTAACCATAGTGATGAGCAGATGATTCAGTAACCACAATGGAAAATACATTGTTCATTGTATAGAAAAATATCCCTTACCTTTTAGGCCATCTTTCTAGGGCTGACATATGCATGTACGTGTCACGTTTTCCATCTGTATTTCGTATTGGGTGAACTAGAAGATGTCACACCAGGTCTCATGGAAGTTTGAGTATTAGTGGAGTTTGTCAACCCAACCATCCATCCTGCCTCGTGAGGCCTTGTTGGCCTTTCTCATCTTGGTCATCCCTTCTTGACCAATACTTAAATCATTTCAAGCAATCTCTTAACTCTCTAGATTTCAAACTTTATACCATTGTTAATTGTAGAGGAAAATATTTAAAAAAATGAAGAGGATTTCTAACACGTGTTATTTATGACAAATTTTCCATGTTTTTTAAGTGTGTTTGTCCATCAGAAAATGAGATTTTGTTATAAAAAATGGTTAATGTGATATGTTTGTGATGTAATAGAAAGACATAAATAAAGAGAAAATGATGTGTTGATAAATATAAAGAGATAAATATAATAAGCGTCCACGTATCATTGTTGTATCATTGTTGTTTTGTTAAAGTGATCCAAGATACAAGAGTATAGTCTTCTATTAGAGGTAGAGTGACTCTTGCCTATTTCTCATAATCGTTTCATTCAACTTTAGTGCCCTAAAAACTAACACAATGATAAAACTCTTTATCTTTCAACTTTTACTATATATATTTTTGAAATTAGTATTCCTAAGAAACAATAGCTCGTTAAATTTTGATATCAATCTCCACAATATTGCCCCTTGCATTAGTTTCTTTGTTGTTTTTTTTTATCAAAGAGCCCTGTGGCAAAATTTGCACTTAATAAATGTAGAGAAAAGAGGTAGTGTGGATTTGAACTCACACCCCAATATATTTAATATGTTATTGTTGTCTTTTATCGAACTGGGTTTTATTTATTGGACAGATGCATTAGTTTCTACTATCTTATTGCACTAAAAAAAGGAATGAAAGATATTGACATAAACATTTTACTCAAAAAATGAAAGAAAAGAAATAAACATAATATTCCAATAAAAGAACAAATTAAGAAGATTATCTAAAAAGTTAAGGCATGCAGACTAGAGTTTACTTCTATTGACAATTTTATTTTTGTATCAAAGGAGGAACTAAACTAGCTTGGAGCTCCAAATTGACCTAATTAACACGGCGAAGAAGAAGTTCACATCACGTGTGCTTGTTTCTTCTACATTTTTGTGTAGAAATTAAAGAAGCTTAAAAAGGAGTGTATATTTGCATTTGACTCAGAATATGCTCAAAGTTATCGGTTGTTTTCTCAATAGGGTGAGTATGCACTCCTTCATAAGTAGTCACCACTACACCCTCGTCTTTTGTTAAGCGTTGGACTTGTTTCTTTACATTGCACCCTTGATGTGTGCATCGATAGTAGCTCCTGCAAATTAATACAAGTAATGGAACCAATACATTAAATTGTTAAGTTCATGTATATTTTTGGAGTCCACGGTAATTAAGAACAACAGCTACTAAAGGAAAAGAAGAATGGTGATTTCATTTCCGTCCATTCCAAGATATAAGTGTCACATTAATAAAAACGATAATTCTAAATAAATAATGTTTTACTTTTTCAATTAATATTAATTATTAATTAGTTAATAGGGACATTCATGATGCATATTTATATCACGATCTTTGATATAGATGTGAGTTATTTAAATATAGATGTGGGATTTACATGCATGATGCATATTTATATCACGATCTTTGATAAAATTGTAAGCAAGTACAATTTATGTGAGGAGATATAAGGTTGAGACCATGATTGATGTAGGGAAGTTAACGAACAAAATTGGAAGCGTGCATATAAGATTAAGCAATATATTGTACACTATATTTCGTGCATACATGGATGTATATGTGCACCATAAACTCTATGAAGAGATGAATCCAGTTATATCGCATAGGGAGTAGCTTCATGTTAAATTGTATTATGAATAATTTGGCGTTTACGGTCTAATTATGCACTATAATTGCTCCGTTCAACTTCCAATACATAATTGTATAAGTCTTTGCAACTTCATAAAAGGTTGATAGAATTCTCTTACTATGATATTGGATTTGGACTTTAATTTAATGAAATTTTTACTTATTGAAAAAAGTCACAAAAATGAAGGAAAAAAAATCAACTAATTAAGAGAACAATTTGATAAAGATCAAAGTTAAAACAAATTGAACCAATACACTTCTAGAATATGAGCTCAACAGGAACCTCTTAAAAAAATCAAGTAAAAGCAAAATGAACTAGGACACTTCGAGAATATGAACTAATCATGAACCTCTTAGATAAAAATAAAAAATAAATAAAATAAAAACACAATATTATAGTAGTAATGTCCAATTTTTTATAGCATAGTTTTAGAAAAGCATTATATTGTAGATAAATTTGTATAGAAATTTGAAGCTGTGCCTAATATTGAATTCCCAAAAAATAGTTCCAAGGTGAAGGGTGGATCCTTATTCTTTCTAGTAAAAAATAAATTTATAATAATAAAAAATAAAAAATTTATATAATTTTATTAAAATTTCATCTTTAGACAGAATTATATTAGACAATCCCAAAAATTTAAATTGTTGTTTTTAAAGTTTCTTTAAATTATGATATAGATTGTTTGCTTATAAAAAATAAAAATAAATTTATTTTCTTTTCACATGAGAAAAATACGTTGAATTCAAAGGGATAATATGAGTATGGTGGGGTCATAATATTCTTTGTACAACTATACACGTATGATAATTAATACTATAATAAATTAATAACCTAGTCATTTAATCAAAACAAAAAAAAAAATTAACCTAGTCAAACTTAGGGGCGCGCCATTGCCACACATGTAATAATAATCACATAATATTCAAGACTAAGAACAAACAAACAAAAAAAAAACATCATCTAGGAACAAGAAATTAACATGAAAAAAGATCACAAAAACAAACCTGGGAAATTTGTTGTTTTTAACAGCTTTTTGTCCATATTTCCTCCATCGATAACCATCATCAAGTATATCAACTTGACTTCTTGTTTGAAAAGCATATTTAGGCTTCTTAGCCTTTTTCTCACCTTTCTTTCTAACACCTAGTTGATCAATAACATTAACAATCCGTTCTCCTCTCTTCTCATCATCTTGATTAATATTTTCATTTTTAGTTGGATTCAAATCAAGAAATGCATTTGAAGATTGACCATTAATAAAACTACCAATAGTTGGAATTTGGTAGCTAGAAGAAGGAGGACAAGGAAACAACATGGAATAACTCTCCATTCAAATAAAATAAAAAAATAAAATTTTTCTTATTTTTTTCACTATACTTTTATGTATGTGCTTGAATGAAAGAAAAAAATAGAACCCTATGTAGGAGGAAGGTAGGAAAAGTGAAGAATATAAGGTAAAATGTTGAAGAAAGTTGTAATATAAATGGTGGGGGCGGCGTTTAATGTTAGCGTGGTTCACATAATGGATACATACAACGAATGTGAAGAAAGAGAAATAAAGTCTAAATGGGATATATATACACAGTGCTTAGTGTCGTGAACGGCACGAAATTTTTCCTATTGTGTGCTGTGAAAAATGAAAACTAAGGGTGGCTTTGTTTTTCGTAATATAATATGTTTTATTAAATATAACCACTTATAATTATTTTTGTCTGTTTTCTATAGTTTATTAAAAAATTAAAAATATAAAACAATTCAAAAACCGTTCAAAATGAAAAACAGTTTTTAATATCTTCCAAAAAATAATCTTTCTGATTGACTTTTTTTAGAGATAGTGATTTTTCACTAAAGCATACAAATATCTTCAAAGGCGTTTGTTTTTTTTTTGTAAAATAATTATTTTTATGTCATGCTTACAAGTATTTTAAGGGCGAACACTTGTTAATAAAACAAAAATGGAAATCTAAAAGAACTTTTTAGTTAATTTTTTTACAATTTCAAGTATAAAGAATAATGCTGACACATCGTTAATTAATATACATTTTTTAAAACACAATTTTTGATTGGTTAAAATATATATAGATCTCACAAAATTTATATAGGATCCATATATTTTGTAAAACGTATGTAAATTTTAACCAATCAAATAGAGTGTGTTAAAAAGTGTGTGTTGCTAGCATTATTCCAAATATAAAATACACAAGTTTAAAGATTTTATTTCCATATTTAAGGTCTAAACAAGTGCTCTAACATCACTTGTTAGCATTTTCATTATTTTTTTGATAAAATAATCAGTAATAATTTTTTTGTTTATTTGTTATATTTAAAAAAAAAGAAATTAAAAAATATTTAAAATAAGAAATTGTTTTTAGTAATTTATAAAATATTCTTTTTAATTAATTTTTTTTATAAGAAAGTGATTTTTACTACACAAATAAACACAATAGTTTCTATTTTTTAAAAAAACTCTAAATTATGACATATCAAGATAATTTTTTTCTAGAATCAATAATAAACAGACCCTAAATAAGGTCTAAACCTAGATGTGGTACAATTGGCAAATAACTCGGATTCTTAAGTATTTGGTGATCATGTATTTGATCTTAATGTGTATAGAAGAGGAGGATATATTGGAGCAATCAATCCGTTAAATATATATTTATACCTTGAAAGATTCATTTCAATCTTAGAATTGAATATTTTGGAAAATCAAAATAAATAAATAAAGACAAAATACGGTCTTTTAATTTAATTTTAGATAACAATTCAGTCATTTATCTTTTTTTTTATTGATTTGATTATTTCTTAAATTTTAAGTAACAAATTAATCTTTTATATTTTAAAATCAACAATGTTATCTTTTTTATAGAAACCCAAAAAATTCATCTTTATCTTCAAACAAAACCCATAAAATTCATTATCCATTTCAAGAAAATTCATATATTCATCAAATTATTAACTCAAATTTTTAGATAAACACAAATCTTCATCTCCAACAACAACAAAAAAAACATCAAATAAAAAACTCACTTTAAGATTTGATCCCCAAATCATCAAAAAATATCTTCTTCTTTCTATCCTTCTCCAAATCAAATCCCTAACCTAAACTTTAAAATGTGAGTTATTTATTTGATGAATTTGATGTTGTTATTGTTATTGGAGATAGAAATATGAGTTTATTTAAAGATTTGAGTTATGAATTTGATGAAAATATGGATTTTGTTGTAGATGATTAATTATAAATTTTCTGAGTTTTCTTTGAAGATGACGATGAATTTTCTGAATTTCTATAATAAAAAAATAATATTGTTGACATTTTAAGATAAAAAAAATTAAATTGTTACTTAAAATTAAATAAAAAATCAAATCGAAGAAAAAAAATTAAATGATTGAATGAATTGTTACGTAAAATTAAATTAAGAGACTACATAATGTATGTTTCGATAAATAAATAAGATCTCTTATATTTAATTCATAATCAAAATATATTATTGGGAGTACAAGGAGTACTCCTAGAGATTGGTCTAACCCAACATCATAATTGACAACCACTATCCACCTTCTCTAAAGAGTTGGAGAGGTTTCGTCCAACCATATGCTCACAAGTCTGCCAAGTTACAAAATTAATAAAACTTAATACATGAAAGCACCTAAATACATAATAATACCCTACAAATTAAAAATCAAAAGGCTTATCATAAGTCAATCTATCATGAATCGCGCATCGCAAACTTATATAAAAACAAAATATATTATATATATCGGAACCTTATTATTTTCCTTTGTTTTCAAAGTACTTTTCTATTTATAATTAATTTTTATATACTTTTAAACATGTTAGAAAATTCTTCAAACCAAAAAGAAAAAAACATAATTCTAGAAGAAATTCATAACAAAATACACAATGTCATTATTTGTTGTTCTAGTCAAGTGTTAAGGTGGAATACTCTAATCAATTTACTTTAACTAAAATTAATTAAACACTTGAGATTTAACTGCTTAGTTTTATTTAACCAAATGATATGTCTATTTAACAAGCCTTTAGTTTAGTAGGTTTTTAACTTCTTAAAATTAGATCAACAAAAATTGAGTCTTTTTGTTGGTTATTCCCGTAAGATAAATGTTAAGATGGAGTTTAGATCATACAGTTTTGGGTCTTAAACATTATGTCTCTCAAATTGTTAATAACTTTTATTTTCAAACAAAGAGTAGTTGCACAGAGATTTTGTGATGGAAAAAATCTATAAACAAAAATAATAATCATGATTTGGTTCTCTAAGTCAAATATCTCATTCAAAAAATTTCCACCATAATATTGTAAACTTTAGAAGAACCTTAACGCATTCGATTGATTAATAATGGCCAGATAAACTCTTTAATCTTTTTTCACTTCCGTCGTATTCATAGAATTTTGTTTTAGTTTAAAGAAAATTCTAATACTAACGACTATCATTTTTGTAAACTTTCTTTCTAGTCTTATTACCAATGTAGGATTTCGGTTTTCTTCTCCCAACATTAATGTCTTACATCTATTGCTAATGAACTTAATGTATATAAGGATTATAGATAATATATATGGGTGTGACCTAATATACTTTAATATTATCATAACTTTTAAGTAAGATTATATATGTGGCTCTTTAAGTTATGTTTAAATCCGGCATATCTTTTAAGTTTTTTTCTTTTCAAATTAGATCATTTATGTTACATTTCGTCTACAATGTTAGTCTTTTTAACGATTTTTGTCAAAAAAATTGAAAACCTAGAACAATATTCTACTACTTCTTCATCACTTTCATCAACCCAAATAAATTGAAACCAAAAAAAATATTATCAGATATTCTTCTTTATGTTTCTCTCCCATTGAGAAAATTTTCAGATAATTAATCAAATGAAAATAAAATCATTACAATAAATAAACAAAACAAAAACTCATTTATTCTTTATTGAAAATCAAAAGAGGAATAGGAATAGAGCAACTTTTTCTTTTTATTTGAGTTCAAGATCTATATTACATTTTTATGGGTTTCAATTTTTAGTTTAATTTTGGTTATTTTTAAATATGGGTTTTCAATTTGTTCTTACAAAATAGATATGAGTTTAATTTGTTCCTTTTTGTGTGTTTAATTTAGTGAATGGGCATTAACTGTGGAGAGAAAAAAGATTGGATGAAGATAATAAGATGAAGAAAGATAATAAAAAAGAGATGAAGAAAGAAGATGAAGAGGAGGAGATGAAGATTAGAGAACTCCAACATACACGTGTATTTTTTAACAGAAACAACGAAAAATTGCAAAAATTGCAACAATGCAAACAAACTATAACATAAAAGGTAAATTAATTAACGAAATAATATTTATAAGACCTAACTACAAAAAAAATAAAAAAAACTTAAAAGGTCTATACCAAATTTAAACCTAACTTAAAGAATCATGGGAAGTATTTTTTTTCTAAATTTTAAATTGAGTCCAACTCATTTATATATAGTAAAAGTGTTATTAATTAGGCTTTAGAATCTAACTAGATCTCACACAATTAAAAAGTGAAGAGAGTATAATGATTTATGTTTTTCTTTTTGATCTATATCTCATTTTTTAACGTTAGACATTAAAATTTTGGGCCGTCAAATATGGTCCTGATTAAAAAGTAAACCTCGATAAAATATTATATCCATTATTATATTTTGTTATTATAAAATTTATTTTTTTTATAAAAAGAGTAAGAGTTCACCTTTAAACCATATTATAAAAGGTCGATATTAGACACACACCCTAATATTTTTTCGATAAATTGTATAGAAAATCTGAAATTTCCTAACAAAACAAAGAATATATATTTTATTGCATTACATAAAGAAAAATAACGACGGTAAACTTTCCATATAAGTTGTAACATTGTTACATACCCAAATCCAAATTCGAATTCCGAATAAAAGAGACTATTTTATTTTTCTTCTATATATGTTTCAAAAGCTATATGAACTTTTTTGTCAAAATAAAAATAGCTATATTGTTTATTACCTCAGCGGGAGTAGGGGGTTAAATTGGAATAAGAGGGCCAATCTAAGTTGGAATTTTAAGGCGGCTCCATGATTATGATAATGACGTTAGTGTGTTTTGTGTATTTCAGATAGCTGGATATATATAAATTATCATTTTAAGTTTGAATTTATGTACGTGCAATAGGATGGCTATGTCTGCATTATCACATTTGGGCGAATTATGATTATAGTAAATATTAATTGACTTTTCAAACATTTTGTTGTGAAATTTTTGTTTGGTATTATTCTACTATTCGTGGTAGTCTTGGCTAAGACTGAATTCAGTTTTGTTTGGATTTGGACTGAAATAAATTCACACATGTTTATAAATAGGATAATTTAATGTGAGAAAAGAATGAAAAATTCGGCTTAATTCTTACAAAAATATTACATATAGCATATTAGCGCTTGTTTATTTTCCGGAAAAGAATTTTACGTTTCATTTTCTAAAAATTTGTGTAAAGCAGACGAAAGACAAATTAGGTTAATGAATTTTTAGACACAATAAAAATAGTGTATTGACATCACCAGTTCTTTTGAAAATGTTAGATGTATTTTCAAATTTTGTAAAAAAAAAATTATGAGGGAAGAATTTATCTATATTCTATTATGTTTTTCTAATTAAGTGAAAATAAAAACGGATAGTCCTTTAGTGTTTCTTAGGGTGTGTTGGCGAGCTGTTTTGTTTTTTTTTTTAGGATTTTGAAGGGGAGAATTTTGAAAGATTAAGTCTATATTTTGATATCTCAAAATAATGAAAACAACAACATAATATTATATGTTCATTTATCATGTTATTCTTTCAATTTAATAAAAAATCAAGGTTTAAATATGTTTTTGGTCCCTGTAAATATAACTTTTTTTGATTTTAATCCTCGTAATTTTTTTTTTGGTTTACATTCTTGTAATATCAAAAAAATTTATTTTTGGTCCTTAACGTTAAGTGGACGTTACAAAAACGTTAACTGACAAAGGAAAACAGTTTTTGGTCCCTGTAAATATAACACTTTTCAGTTTTAGTCCCAGAAAAATATTTTTTTGAATTTCAACCCTGCAATATTCAAAAATCTCCTTAAATATAAAATAGCATAACAATTGATCTTTATTAATAATAAACTTATGCCAAGTAATGTTTAAAATATTTTCACTTCAATAATTTAAAATTTATTAATCTTCTGTTTTATTTATTTATTATTATTAAATTAATTTTCATTTTCTGTTTCAAAAAAATCACTAATATCTTCTGTTTTATTTAATTATTATTATTAAATTAATTATATTAGTATAAAATAATGATTAAAATAACTTTATATTTAAGCTTTATAATTTTAATTAAAATCTCCTTTTACTCTTTAGATTTTTTTCATTATAACTTAAAATAAATAAAATATATATTAGGTGATAGATTTATTTTAATCATGATTTTATACTAATATAATTGTAGTTAATATTATATTAATTTTATTTTAATTATATTTTTTTAATTAAAATAAAAATAAAAATATAATATAATATAATTATAATATTATAATTAAAATAAAATTAATATAATATTAACTACAATTATATTATTATAAATAATGATTAAAATAAATCTATCACCTAATATAATTAATTTATACTAATATAATTAATTTAATAATAATAATTAAATAAAACAGAAGATTTTAGTGATTTTTTTGAAACAGAAAATGAAAATTAATTTAATAATAATAAATAAATAAAGCAGAAGATTAATAAATTTTAAATTTATTGAAGTGAAAATATTTTGAACATTACTTGGCATAAGTTTATTATTAATAAAGATCAATTTATATGTTATTTTATATTTAACGAGATTTTTGAATATTGGAGGGATGAAATTCGAAAAAATATTTTTCAGGGACTAAAACTGAAAAGTGTTATATTTACAGGGACCAAAAATTGTTTCCCTTTGTCAATTAACATTTTTGTAACGTCTACTTAACGTTAAGGACCAAAAATAATTTTTTTTGATATTACAGGGATGTAAGCCAAAAAAAAATTACGAGGTCCAAAATCAAAAAAGATTATATTTACAGGGACCAAAAACATATTTAAACCAAAAATCAAATATATATTAAAATATAGACCTAACCCTCCAAAGCTTTTTTTTTCAAAGCCCTCCAAAATCCAACTAGTAAACAGACCCTTAAAGACTAATTAAGTGCATACTCTATGTTCCTTTTTTCTTTTGTATTAAAAGAGATGATAAATACCACCATAATTAACTCACACAACTGCGAGGTCTCGAGTTCGAGTCTGTGACATAACGTCTAACCTAACAATAGCGACGTTTTTCAGTTGAATTAGGACTTAAAGACTCCTTTTTAATTTTTGTTTTAAGGTTATTTTACAAATATCAAGCACTAAATCATGTATGTTTTTGCTTTTTCCTAATATAGAATAGTGCGGTCTAGATCCATTGAAAAAATGGGCCAAAATCGATCCTCCTGGTCTGATTTGCAATAACACAAAACCTTCTCAAATTAGGGCATACTTCCACTCAGTAATGGAATACAAAGTCGACAGACCACAATAGTGTTGGGAAAAAGCCCACCCAACAAATAGCTCACCAAAACCTTCGACCCCATACACATGAAGGCCAAAAGGGAGATCCGATTATGGCAGACCATGATAACTCACCTATGTCCAAATCTTGAGCCACTTGATGGCAATCATTTTTTCATGCTAATATGACATGCGTCTTGCATCAAATTTTGATCCGAGAATTACATACCCCTTCTCTGATGATCCTAATGGAATTCTTCTAGAAACCCCAGAGAATCCAATATAAAAAAAGACATTTAGGGGAAGTAAAGATACATTGAATTCTAATGCTAAAAAACCTCTCATTCTCTAACAAAACTTACTTGATCATCGGAGTGTGTGCGAGCACACCATCCCAATGCAGAGCTTGGAACTATCACAGTCATCCTCTTCCACAACAATCTCCACATTTTGTCCTAGAGCCAGAAATCTAAGTTTCGTATAACTGTAGCACAGTCTGTGGAAAACATATTTGGACAAATATCATCTCGGCCTCAAGAAACCTTTTATCTGCCTCCAACGATGATATCTTCTTAGTAGCTTGAGTTAGTTAGGGACAAATATCACCTAGACTATGCTCCAAATTTCCCACCGTATCTGGAAAAAAAAGTGTTTTGTATCTCTAAGATATGTCCCTCTTTCTCAAAATTAGACAGTTTTGACGGCAGTTCTTATTTCTCCTTCGTTAAAGAAGCAAAGTTCACCTCAACCTCCCTTAGTTTCTCATTAGCGTTAGAAACAAGTTTTTTGGCATGATCAAACTTGTCTTTCGGATCAGTGATGATATTTTCATCATTAGTCTTCTGTTTTTCCAACTTCATCACCCTAGATCAATGTATCTCAACCTCAAAGGAAAAATCTAGATCGGCAGTCATCATGGAAGCACAAACAGTGAAGACTTTGCACTAGTACGACATGATTTTCACAAGAACATCTTGGTGTCTGATCAATGCATTTCAATACATTTTGTGTCTTTAGATGTCTTATAGGTCTAATAATAAGTTTTTACCATGCTGTTGTATTTTGGTCAAAATTTGGTTTTAGTGAAATTCTTAATTAATTTTCGGATATTTCCACATCAAGACCCATTCTCCTTCTAAAGACCATAAACTTGGGCTATAGTTATTCGATTTTAGTGATCTTGGTGGTGTTGGAAAATTCAGAAGTAGAGCTACAACTCTTATGTTGAGGTAGAAGCCTAGTTGGATGTCTTGATGGTTAAAAATGTGATTTACTGCAGCTAGAAGAATGACATTGGGTTTAAACTCATGTAATTAGTTATTCGTGGGCTGATTAGCATCTCTTGGGTTGAGCTCTTAGTCAGAATCATTCAGTAACTTAGTTTAAACCTAGAATAAAAATGATTTTAGATAGTCTTGTCATACATATTACTATCATTGAGTTTACATAGATACCTAGACCGTCAAATTAATCGAACACGTTGTGACGCTTAGTCCAGTAGCAATTCATATAAAAACTTATTTTACTCTTGCTTGGTTAATTTTATGATCCAACAAAAGTAGAAACATGAAACCTTCTACTAGTGATTGAGGTTTTTTAGATGAAGAAACTTTCTTTGGTGAAATAGTTCATTCAGATGAGGATGTTCCTTTTGATGCAACTAAAGTTGGTCATGGTGAAGGAGATGGTGTTCTTGTTGGACATGGAGTTGGAGGTCTTAGTTTTGATGATGCTTTCTTTCCAGCAATTTTGGTTCTAGCCTTTTATTTTGAGTGGAAGATTGATTAACAATGAGATGAGAGAATTTGAGATGTGCCTCCAGTCAATGCAACTGGTGTTGCCATACCTAGAAAAAAAAACTTAATATTGATCAATAGAAGAAATCAAGTTGCATCATAATGCTAGAAGTGTTATGGTGAATGATATTTTTGTGTGTAAAATTAGCTGAGTGCAAGTGTACACAGTCCAAAAGAAGTAATAAAATGTAAGTAAAGTATCGTTCCCACGAGAATTGATTATGTCATTTATTTCAATGCTTTTCTAGACAAATAATTTGTGATGACTCTTCATCATATGCATAGTTTTAATTGTTTTTAGCCTTATTTATCTTTTATTCATTAGTTAATTTAAGGAGTTATTTGATATATTTTGTTGATTTTAATTCTTTGATTTAATGAAATACTTATGTTCTTATTTCCTTGATTTAACGAAATGCGCTTCAGGCGCGCTTCGGGCGCGCTCCGGGCGCGCTTCAAGCGCACAACATCTTTTCCTGGCGTTTAGTGCATTTTTCTCCTATTTTGATTTCGAATTTGGTTTTGATGTCTCTATGAAGGTTGTAGCTATGGATCTTAGCTTTCATTTGCACTTGGTTTGACTCCAATTGGACATCTACAACTCTAGATATGGCTAAACTACTCCACATAGGTCATGTTGATTTCTCACCAAAATTCAGCACTGCACTAAAACAAAGAACCAACGCAAAACTACAAAAAATATCTACTTAATCAAGGAAATAAGAACATAAATATTTCATTAAATCAAAGAACTAAAATCAACAAAATATATCAAATAACTCCTTAAATTAACTAATGAATAAAAGATAAATAAGACTAAAAACAATGAAAACTATGCATATGATGAAAAGTCATCAATTTGTTTGTCATAAAAATAAAAAAGAACACATTTTATAGTAAAATTTTGAGATAATTTTAAGATAAAAAATGCAAAGTTAAGTAAAAGACACTGGTTCTAATTTGAGATGAAAAAGGGTGGTTAAATATTTTACTTGGTTATAATTCTATTTGCATGCGTTAGTATGTTGTAGCATGATATAGTATTCATGAGACCAAATTGACCTTAGGGGTTTTCCAACTCAATCATCATGATAATCAACAGGTTATTACCATCCTTGAGATCACACAATACACATATCATACTACACTTAATTTTAGAAAATTAGATTCCCTATGGACATCAATATTATTCCTAACTATGTAACATTAATATCTTTTCAAAGGGTCTTAACTTAATACATATTAAATCCAACATTTTCCATCTTTATCATTTTCTAAGCTCAAAAGACTAGCAATAAAAACCTAAGTGATCAATTTAAATTTTAAAAATTGGATTTAAAACAACTTGTTTAAAAGGAAGTGAATCACAATACAACATACTAAAATGAAAACTTCATTATCACCTCGTTATTCCTTAACTACAAAGAGTTTTAGCTTATATTGAGCTTCAACATTAAAAAGTAAAAATGATAAAATACCATGAAGTTCATTACAACACAAATCAATGTAGAAATGAAAGATATAAAGATAAAATGTGAGCTACAATTATGTTGGCAACAAGGTCAACACACATCAGTAGTAGTACAACTTTCTTTAAGCTCCAAATCTTCAAGAATAAATGAGAATGTCTCCAAAATGAGTTAGCAGATGGATGATGATGGACAGTAGTGAGAGACAATGGGTATTTGTATTTGGGTTGGTGGAGGCGCTAAAATTAGGGTTGTAGTCTTTGTTCTTGCTTTTCAGACTCTTATCCTTATATAGAATAAGTGTAGTACATTTCTTCTTTATTGGGCATTTTCTCTTTTTCTAATAAAGATTCATTTGACCCATTACCCAAAAAGCAAGAACGTCTCATTAATCTAATAAATATTTCATTAATCATTGCTAAAATGTCCTTAAAATAAAAGACAAATAAAATGTCCAGAATTCTGCACTTTTTTGATCCTCTGTAGTACTGTAGGAACTTGTAGCATATGCCCAGACTTTTCTTCATTAATTGTTCCCTCCACAAATAAATACAACCCAACATCAATTTAACTTAATATGATTCTAGTTCACTAAAAAGACACTAACTCATAATTAATTAACAAACTACATATACTTATGCAAATAACCCATTGCATGAACTCAAGAATGTCACAAATTAAAGCTAAAAATATGTGCAATAACTCATATTTCTAGGAGTTATCAACTATAACCATCATATAGTTTGATAAATACAGTAACAAGGATACAAGAAAGAGTGTCTATAATGGTCTATGCCTCAACTATGAAGGAAACAAGAAAGTCAAGGAATCTAGAGCTAATGTATTGGTAAGACAACATTAGTTGTTCTTGATGAAAGAAGATGAAGACATTGAAAAAATGGTTTTCAAATTTCAAAATTTTGTCTCTGGGCTAAAATTTCTTCACGAAAGCAACACCACAATTGACCATGTTAAGAAGCTTCTAAGGAGTCTACCAAGCAAGTGGAGACCTAAAGTTACAACTATTCAGGAAGAAAAAGATCTCAGCACAGTTCCTTCGGAAAAGCTCATGAGTTCACTTTGACCCAATGAGATTGAGCTGAATGATGAACCAAAAGAGAAGTCAAATCCATTGCTTTGAAGTTTAAGGGCAAGAAAATTGCTTCTAAGGCTCTTCAAGAAAAGAAGAACTAGACAAAAGTCAATATGGTCACCAAAGTGATGACAAGTTGTCACTTATCTCCAAAAGAGTTCAACATATATGAAGTAGAAGAACGAAATAGTTTCCAAAGAAGGAATTCAAATATTTCCAAAGATTCAATGGATAGAAAGGAGAACTCAAAGAAGAAGAAAATCATTTGTTATGAATTTAAAAACTTGGACACTTCAAATCAGAATGTCCAAAGCTTGAGAAAGAAAATCATAAGAGGAAAGAATTTAAAGGGAGGAGATAAATTAAAATATAAAAGAGAGAATATTATTGAACTACCACGGTGAAAAAAAAACCAAGAAAGAATTTTTATTTACTCAAGTGATCTCATATTAAATATAATTTCTATTAAAAGCTTATCACTTGTAATTTGAGCATTTAATCTCTATCCTCTATTGAAGAGTTATGTTGTAATTTCAATAATCTCTTTTCATTAATATGTTCCATAGTGGCTGAATCCTCAAAAGCTTGATTGTACTAGCTGGAAGTTTCAGAAGACTACAGTATAGTAAGATTGACAATAGTATGCTCTAGTTATTGAAAGAAAAACCAGTTTCATGTTAGTGGAAAATCCCTCAAGTTAAAGGGATTGGACATAACTACTAGTTAGTAGTGAATCAGGATAAATTTTCTTTCCTCTTTCCTCTTTCCTATATCTCGTTATCTTAAAAGATTATTTTTCAAAAATGTTTTAACTAACTAACTTTGAAGAAAAAGTTTTTGACACAATACAAACTCATTTTTCTTGTACTTTTCTCCCCTTCAATTGTCTTAGTTGTAATTAACTTAAACTTCTAAGTAGTATTGCCAACTGTTGCTAGAGTTTCATGTGATTTTAAGCAATGAACTACGTTGGACCACCTATCAAAATAGTCCACCGTAGAATTTTCTTTTATTTTTATTTAGTTTTATAGTCAATTTAATAAAGAAAAGTAATTTAATTCTTCTTGGATCATTTTAAATGTTTTGCTACTAATCCTATTTATCCAAAGAAATCCTTATAGTATTTTCTTCTTGTTTTGATGTTGTAGGTCAATTACATTGAGGAACGGACACTCGGGAAGTTATAGAGGGTTATTGCAGACATGAGATGGTTCCCTAAGTGCAAAACAACCTTTTATTTGAGCTTGAAGCGCAACAAAGAGGAACAGGAGTGCATTGCACCACTCACTGCTCTGTATTGCACTTCTTGGAACAACTCTCTACCTCTAAGCGTATCAGATAGGTTTATCAACGCATTGCACAACATGGTTATGTCCCATTTAATTTTGAGCCAGTGCATTGCTCCCAGACCTAATGCAATGTGCTGGTACGCGTTTCCAGAAAACTATTTAAGTTAAAAATTATTATTTTGTTAGGGTTCTTAATTTTGGATGTAAAGGAGAATGCAACTACACCTTAGGGATTAGATAAACCTTCTTGAATCTATGTAATTTTGGTTTTCGTATGCTACTTATGCAATTAAAACGTATTTGATTATTCTTATATTTTTGTTCTTAATGTTTGTCTATGTTTGATCACCATAGAATTGAACCTATGAATTATTTCATTATTGGAAAATAAACTATAATAGCTAGAACCAAAATATATGTTCATGTTTTAATATTGTTATAAGAATATAAAGTATCAACATGTGTATAAGAAATTAACGTTTGTGCATGTTTTGAGTAACAAGTCTGATCACCTAAGAAATTAGAGTTCATTGTTATAAAAAAGAGATTTTTAACCAAAAAATTGATGTTAGTCTAGTTTGTTAATTTGACTTAATCAAATAGTATTCACAATAGAAATGAAATGGGCGTTAAGAATAAAGTACAAAACATATACGGACTATGTTAGATACCCAACCATAATCTAAAATATAATCTAAATGTTACGGATAACGATACTCAATCTTTGTAATTTTTTTTTATAATTTTTAATTAATAATTAATATTTGTTATCATTAAATTTTGTTTCTTTATCATTTAATATTAAAATATATATATATATATGATAGAAGATCTCAATCAATAACTAAATTTAAATTACATGATCGCATGATGTGACCTACTGAAAAATTAAAAAATATGATGTTTAGTATATATATGTTTTCCAAAGTGATGTATGTTTTTTTTTTTTTCAAATATAGAAAAAATCCTGTTACCCAATATTGGTGTGCATTGACGGTGAACGTGAGTGACACAGATAAGAAAGGCATGTGGGTTTGAAGTTTGAAAACCAAAGGACGATTGCATTTTGAAATATATCTATGATAGTTAGGTTCACGCAGCCTCTTCTTTTTCTTCTCTTCAAAACATGTTTGAAAAGCATGCTTGAAACCGCAGATTATTCAAACTCATTTTGACACGCATCAAATACAAGGTCACGTGCCACGTTTATATTTTTATATTTTTTATTAATATTAGTATTATGATCTCAAGTCATATTTTTATGTACTCTGCTTAGTTTTTTAACGAGGAACTCAATTGATTATTTTACATGTAGTTTAAATAAAAGAAACAAAATATTATATTTTTATTAAATTATCTTAATTAAAAAATTTACTATTTATTATTAATATATAATAAAAAATATTAAATTAAAAATTTTGTATGTAATATTAATTAAAAGATATAATTAAAAAAATTTAAAATTAAATTGTAAATTGATAATAATAATTTATTTTAAAATAAATTATTTTAAAGAATGAATCATTTATCATTAGACGGATGAAAAGTTTATTTTTGTTAGATTTTGTGTTTTATCGATTTTTTTTTTCATAAGAATAGTAATCTCAATCGAGATTAAAAATTTATTCTGACATTGTACATATCTTTACGAACCACAATTTTATTCTTAATAAAAAACATTTTAAATATAAAAGTGTGACTTGTTACCATTAACTCGATTCTCTTAAACTATTATTTTTTTATATATATATATATATAGCACAACAAGTAGTAGAGTACGAATTTACCTCTACGTTTATTCACTAAAAAAAATTAACCAGTATGATCCCTAACTCCCAACCAATCTTATTTTCCAAACATCACAATCAAGTTTACCAAAATTGTCACTAATCTTACGAAAGAGCAGCGAAAATTCCAAGCACCACCATATTAAGTAAGATCAATTGTTTTCTTTGTATTTGGTCCACCTTCTCCCAACGTTCTATGTGCTACCGTTCAAGGTGGAATTCTTCTGGAGTCTCATCGGTCCAGATATAGAAAAAACAAAGATATATATGATTATAATAACTGATATACCAATTAAGTTTTGAATAATCTCACATTTGGATTAAATTAATCTTTTTATTTACAACGATTAAATTAGTCTATAATATAGTATAATTCAGAGATATTTTAGTCACAACGAAAAACCAATATGATTTACATTTGAGATGTATAATGAACAAATTAATATTTTTTATTTTTGTTTTAAATGCACTTAACCTCTTTCAAGTTTTTAAGTTGTGCAATTTTTTCCTTTAGTTTTAAATGATCGATTTTACACCCTCAAATTTTCAAATCATGGGATTTTTTCCCTCTTAATATCAAATGAGCAATTTAATCCCCCAACATTTACCTTCTTTTTAATTTCATTGACCCATTTATTTATTAAAATTGATGATGTGATATTTATTTTAGAAATCAACTAAGAAAGAAAAAAAAATAGTAGGTAAATGTAACAAATAACAGTTCAAATTTATTCATCAAGATCATTGTTATAAGAATTCGGGTCATTTTAAATAAATAAAAAAACTCAAACAAATTAAAGAATATATTTTCACTAATATAAAACAAATGAAAACTTTAAGAATTATTTTATAAAAGCTTGACCTCAGTTGTACTGTTATTTATGATCTCCTCGCCCTCTTTCACTCAATTAAGAATTAACAAATTTAATAATAAAAAATAAATAAATGACGGTAATTATCTCCTAAATACCAAATTTAATTCTCACAATAATAGGACCGGACTGTTACAGTAACCTCCACAAAAAAGATCATTTAGAAATCGTGCGATTAAAAAACTTAAAAGGGAGGAAAATTGCATCGGAGCCTTTATTTTTCCGTGAACAAAGTATGGTTGAAACATTGGTCAAAAATAACAAAATCTCATCGAATCAAATTTCTTTTTTATTTATTTATTTAGGTATTTACTATATATATATAATTATATTAAAGATATACACGTCATTATACATAAATGTTACATTGATATCTAGCAGCAATTATGTATTTCGATAAATTACTCTAATTACATTTCACTTTATAGATATAACATGAACAAATAAATTTTTTTTATTGGTATATAACTCTTACGTATTGGACTCAAATGTAAAAAACTCTTTTAAAGTGACAGAAAATGTTGATTGCCCTCATCGTGTTATTCTTACTCAATTTGTTCAACCTCGATTTCATGTTGCTTTGATTATGTCAATTTGGAGTTTCAAAAAATTGTTTCAAAAATAAATTTATGCCACCGAAGATATCACTAGATTGAATTCAAAGCATTATTTAAATTATTTATTGCTTAGAAATATTACGACAATTTTTTTTAAGTAAGAATACTTAAACTAATATTGAGTTAAATAATTAGTATCAACCATCTTTATTTAATATTCTCAAGAAAATGTTTATTCAGAGGTTAAAACAAAGTAAAAATAATTATTCTTGGAAATCCACTACCGTGTTTCTTGTGCTTTTAAAAGTTGGTAACGAAATATTGAAAATAAATTCAGAGATATCACGACAAATCTGTTATTAAAAAATTGTGTTGAAAACCCATTTTTACCCCACATTCGCCGCTCATCAATATTCATCAACTATTCTTGAATCTCCTTGAAGTCATTAGTACCTAAAATGTTGTAAGAGTCAGTTTTTTTTCCATCATCCACATCAAACCAAAGCTAAACATATGGAAAAATGTCACAAAACATATAAATGTAAACAATTCCAATTTAAAAGAAAAAACGCAAACCAGTAAATTGTATAACAAACACATATGCACTTACGCATAATGCATGCTCCTAAAACTATATGATCCGAGTATAAACCTGTCACCTTCCACATAGAAAAATCATCCATACCAATGAAGACAATAAACCTGCCACTAAGGTAACTTCCACGAAGATGCATATGCCACGACATGATGATATATTAGCAAAAATGAATATTCCCACACAACCAACGAAGATCATGTCGTATGCATTCAAAATGTCACTTTTTCAAATCATCATCATATTCACAAATCACTAAGATCATATACCACGCATCCTTATCATGAGAATCATATTTTCATAGACAGATAACCATAAAAATTGCAATTTTCACCACATACACATAAAAATCAGAATTGTTTCATATACACCATAAAAATTAAAACTTTAACACACTACAAGAAAAATTGTTGTTACCTATGGCTGATTTTATCTTTACCCACGGAAATTCCATAGGTAACATAAAATTACTCACGGATTACCCACGGACACAGGTTCGTAGCTAATTCGCTTGTAGGAAAATATTTTCCGACAAACAAGCTATGGGATACACTTACTTAAGGAATGTCTATGGGTAGTATGACTCACCGAGTTTTCGTGGGTAAAGTTACTCATAGATTTTCTGTGGGTAAAAACGTAGATACTCACCCATGGAAAAGTCACTAGTTTTGCCTCATACGGGAGGTGAATTGGAAGATGTTCCATTGAATCAAAGAATCTTGGTGGGAAGATTCTTTCAAGTTTTCATATGGTGAATGGAATATTTTCACCCAATTTGACCAATTCATCATGTCTTAAGGTATTGCTGCACAAGCTCTTAAAGAATTGACTTAATTCTGTTAGTGGTTTCCACACATGGTCAGGCAATGAACTAAATATAAATGGAAGCAAACACTCTATAAATACGTGACAATCGTGGCTTTTTATCCCATTCATTTCTCCTCTATTAACATCTGCACATCTTGCCAAGTTAGAAGCATACCCATCTGGCATCTTAAGCTCCTTTATCCATTTACAAACTTTCTTTGCCTCATTAGACGTAAGATAATAATTTGCTTTAGGGTTTTTCATTTTTCTAATGCTATGTGGAACCAACTCCAAGTTGCTACGTTGGCAAATGATGGCCAAGTCCATTATTGCTTTTTCATTGTCCTTAGTCTTGTTCTTAACATTCATGATAGTGTTAAACACATTATCAAATAAATTTTATTCTATGTGCATGACATCTAAATTATGTCTTAATAAATTATTTTTCCAATATGGAAGATCCCAAAATATGCTTCGTTTAGTCCAATTATGGCTAACTCCATATCCAAACAATTTAGAAACTACATTATCTATCACTCATGGAATATTGTGAACCAAACCCCATACTTCTTCACTGGTCAATATTGGAGGAGGTTCATCCTTCACAACCCTATTTTTAGTGAACCCTTTTTTACTTCTTCTAAAGGCATAATTATGAGGTAAGAAGCGACGGTGACAATCGAACCATGAATTTTTGCCACCATATTTTAAGGTAAAAGCCTTATTTCCATCCATACACACTAGACATGCCAACTTACCTTGAGTACTCTATCCATATAGCATGCCATAAGCAAGAAAATCGTTAATTGTCCACATTAAGGTTTCCCTCATTACAAAGTTTTGTTTCATGGAAATATCATAATTCAAATCCCCTTCACTCCACAACTGTTGAAGCTCGTCTATTAACGGTTGTAAATACACATCAATGTTTGCTTTTGGGTTAGATGATCCAGGTATGAGACAAGTCAAAAACATGAATGCTTTACTCATGCACATTTCGGGCGGGAGATTATACAGGGTCACAACAACAGGCCAACAAGAATATGGGGATGAAGATGCATGAATGTATAGCGTGAAGCCATCAAAACATAAACCAAGCCTTACATTTCTTGGTTCATTTGTGAAGTTTGGATACCTTGCATCAAAATGCTTCCAAGCTTCCCCATTAGACGGATGACGTAAAATGCCTGAACTCGATCTATTATGTTGATGCCATCTCATTTGGGCAGCAGTTTCCATTGATGCATACAATTTTTTTAACCTAGGAGTGATTGGCATATAGAACATCCTCTTAACAAGAATGTCTTTGTGGTTACCTATCCCAGGCTTACGAGAAACATATCGAGGTTCATGACAAAACCTACACTCTAGATCTGCACTATTATCTTTGTAGTACAACATGCACCCTTTAACACAACAATCAATTTTCTTAGACTTCAATCCTAGCATGGTCACCAATTTATTCGCTTGGTAAATTTTTTTTGGAAGTGAATCCTTAAAAGGATACACATCTACAAGCATGCTTGCAAAGAAATCAAGACATTTATGCGGAACATTCCAATTTGATTTGCAAGCTAAAAATTTCACGCATATTGAAAGTTTTGAATCAGAAGCCCCTTCATATAAGGGTTTGTTTGCAGCAGTTAACAAATCATAAAAGTTTTGAGCATCATCATTTGGGGCCTCTTCATTAATCTCTTCCTCGTTGCCTGCATCACCCATATTTTGGAAGTCATACGTAGGACCAAATGCATCATCGACCATATGTTGCATTAACGTAAATTGGTCATCGTTATCAATATATCCACTACTACTTGAAACATTTTCTAGGTCAATATGTGGGGCTTCTTCACCATGCTCAGTCCAATACCAATAATTTGGTTGGAACCCAAACCTATACAAGTGAACTTTGACTTCACTTGCAGACAATACACCGCTACACATGCAACTGTGATAAGGACATCTGATGCCACCATCTTTTACAAACTGATTTCAACTTATTGGCTTCGTTATAAACTCTTCAACACCTTTTGCGAAGGCTGGTTTCAACCCCCCTCGTTGAACATAAAGTCTATTATATACCCAACTACGATCTGGGTGGTAGCCATCCATATTTTGAAGGACAAAAAAAGAATGGAGGAGCAATGAAACTGATTAACAGAATGTAATTTTACATATCAAATAGGATATCTATACAAACCTCAAACAAGTTATTACTCAAAGTTCAAATTTAAAATAATGTTCTCGAAACACAAACTAATTGTCAAAACCAATTCCATTACCACTCATTATTTTTACATCAATTATTTCAATATACGTAAATAACTCTAAACTAATGTATTACACTATATAAGAAACAATAATGAACCTGATGCAGATGTAAACATACTCCATATTATCTATAACATTATTATTAGCCAATGTATAGCATATTTCACTTCATATACAAATCATGTTGCTGCAACACAAATCAACTTAAAAAAAAAACATTATAAAAGACCTAAATCAAGGGTTGGCAAAAAAAAAATGCAGCAAAAGCAAACAAACAAAAAACTCCAAGGAAACCAAAAATAGAAAAGTACAAAAAA
>JBBPBQ010020321.1:42325014-42391574 GCA_037974755.1 Cicer yamashitae
ATCTACACTTGTTTACTTACTTGACATGTTCCAATGTGCAAGATTATCATGTATGTGTTCAAAATAAATGTTTTTTTTTTTTTTTTGTGTGTGTATGGTTAGTTGAGTTATTAGAATATGCATCAATATGCACATAAACTTTATATGACAAATGACGTTCTTCATTCTGACATGATCTAGCATCTATTTAAATGTAATATTACTTGTTGCAGCATGGATGAAATAATTGAGAACGGTATGCCTTATCAAATACTTATCTATTTAAATTTGTATCTTAATATTCTTTACCTTGAAAATGTTGAAATTTTTATTTCTATACATGATGAGGTTCTAACATCATTATATAATTTGAACAAAATTATGTGATTTACTTCCATGTGAAGAATGTGTTTTGAAAATAATAACATTTTACCTTATTAATAATGTTTACAAAAAGAGTATCTTGCTTTGGTAATAGAATTTAACCTTACTAATTACCTTGCTTTGGTTCTGTTTTGAAAATAATAACAATAACCTTACTAAGAAAGTTTTAGGAAGATTCAAGGGACGAAAACACATAATTAAAACATACTTAACAATTGCATTGACACAAATATGTTCTTCTAATTGAACTAACTGTTGCGGCCTACAAATTCGAGTGTTTCTCGAATTCAATGTAGTCGCCACCAAAGTTTATTTTTAAATAGGGAAAACATTGGGAAACGCTTAAAAAGAAAAAAATGGTCTTTGAAACCAAATTTTGAGTTCAGGAGTCAATTATTCATAGGGAAGGTATTAGCACCCTACGACATCCGTTAAAATACAGTTACTTATAATTAATTGTGAAAAATTAATATTAACTTAAATATATTTATTTCTTCTTATTATTAAATATGAATATCAATTGTTTTTTTTGAATGTGATTTTGAAATAAATGTGTGCTTAAAAAATACAAAGGGAAAGAAAAAAAAGATTGAAAAGAGTGTGATCTTGCTCCTACGTATCTCCCGGTGTGATGGAGAAATCAAAGCTACGTAGTTCTTTGGTAGAAAATGCGGATGCGTTGATTGTTTTTAAAGAAAACTTGTTTTGTTGTTGATAAAAAAAAAATTGTTTTGACGAAAAAAATAAGTTTGTTTGATTTGAATAATCATTTTGAAATGCGAGTTTTAGGACAATTAAGATGTACAACTTGTGTCTCAAAAGCTCAAAGAGTAAAAAGATGTCATATCTGATTTAATTCTTTTAAAAATGTTTTATTTATTACTTTTCATTTTAAAATTGAGTTTTAAAACTGGCAAGTGGCACCACTTGTGTCTTAACAACTCAACGATTAAAAAGATGTCGTATCGAATTAATCAGATATAAAAAATTGATTTTGAATTAATTTACTTATAAAAACGAGTTTTAAAACTATCAAGTTATACAACTTGTATCCTGACAACTCATAGATTAAAAGATGATCCATTTAATTAACCTTTTTATAAAATATCTCTTTTTTTTAGAATATTTATTAGAAACTAACTAAAATTAATATATATATAAAAATGTTAAAAAACATAAACCTACGGAAAAACTTAAAGTTTAAAAAAACCGATTTTTAATATATAATAAAAAAAAACAAAACAAAGTAAAGGGAAAAAAAAAAAGAAAAGAATATAAATAGTAATAATGTATAACAATCACGAGTCAGTAACCATACTACCAAAGGCGCCGCTGCTACTGAGAAGAGGAAAGATAGGAACTTAAAGAAAAAAAGAAATCAAAAGCAGAAAGAAATACAGGAAAAAAGAACACAAGAAAGAAGAGATTTAGAGAGAGCAAGAGAAGACCTCAACGTGGGACTGAGAAGGAGGGGAAGAAATCAAGAGGTCAATCATGGTGGGACCACAAAAGTATGGTCGTCGCTCCGGCGACGTCGACGTTGTTGTCAAAGGTTTAAAAACAAATTTTTATTCTTCTCATATATAACTCATCTTAGATTAGAATATTAGGAAAAAAGTGGCTTATTGAGTGCACAGGTAGTACAAATAATGACCTTATTAACCTAAAAGAAATAAAAAAAAATAAAAAAAAGAAACAAGACAAAGTAAACGTGGTGCAGGAAAGATGGACACAGGAAAAAGGAAAGGAAACGTGGTGCAGTAGATAACTATTTTCTTATTTCTTTGTTTTGTTTATGTTATGTTATTTTAATTATTTTTATTTTTATTTTTTTGTGCTAAATGGGAACACTTATTTAAATTATGGATTCAAAATTGGGTCAGTTATATAAAATGATGATTTTTTAGATTTTATAATAATTGTAAAATACTTATTAAACATATTATTATTTTTTATTTTATTTTTAATTAGTCCGGGGTACTACAGCTGCCCCTATTTAAATTTACTGAATATTATCGTTGTAAAAGATAAGTAAATATAAGGACCTAAATTTTTTCTAAATAAATTGTGAAAGTAGATGAATAAGTAGATGTATTAATGCAAGCGCTGGTAGAATGTATGTATGCGTTATGCTAAAGATGTGATATAAGGATGTGATAAATATGTTTGGTTTGGCAAAAATGAAAAATGACCGTCTCCAGATTGGTTACTGGTGCGTAGATTGACATGAAATATAAATGATAATTTCCGGATTGGTTATCGATGCGTAGATCGACATGAATGAAAGAAACGATCATCTTCGGATTGGTTACCGATGCGTAGATCGACAGGAATGAAAGAACGGTCGTCTTTGGCTTGGTTACCGATGTGTGGATCAACACAAATGAAAGCATGATCGTCTTCGGATTGATTACCGATGAGTAGATCGACATGCATGATTCATGCATAGAGAGAAGTGTTTTTTTTTTAAAAAAAAACATCCATGCGTAGAGATAAATGTTTTGTTTTTTTTTTTTTTTTTTATATAAAAAAAAGTATAAATATAAGATAGGCATGATTCATTTATTATGCATTGCACAAGGTTGTTGAGTATATGTAAAATATGAATGAAGATGCATAGATCATGTGTGAGTACATGAAAAAAAAAATGAATGTAAAATGCATGCAATGTAGATAAATTCTTGTCCATTTTTTTTTTAGTTCCCCGATCATAATACGATTTTATACGCCCACAAGATTCAATGGATGGATGAAGATTACAACCGTTTTTTGCATGATTACTCTAGTACATCTTGTGTGACCTCCCTTTTTTTTTTTTTCTGAGGCAAACTAAAGTGCATTGTTTAAAATGATTTTCCTCCCTTTTTTTTCTTACAAACCCATATATCTCTCGATTTTCTGCATATATATTTTTCAAGAGTCAAAACACTTAAGATATTTTTTTATATTTTCACATATTTAAAATTCCAACATTTATTATCATAAGATAACATTTTTTTTAAATGCTAGAACAAAAAACCATGAGACTGAATTAGCTTAGAAAGAGGGTAATGTACATCATCGAAAGACAACATTGAAAAAAGTATATTCATTACATTGGGAACAAAACAATTGAGGTAGGGGTTACACTGTAGGGATGAATGGGTTTATTTTTAGTTGAAGAGATAAAGGCGCTAGTCATTCTTGTAATTTAGAACTCCTGTTGGTCAGCTTCCAAGAATAATAAATATCCCAGTTTGAACCGCTTGATTTTTTTTTATTTATCCATAACTTTTGCATGGACCACTCTTCCAAATTTTCAATCCATCGGTATGCTTTAATTTTTGCATAGGTCACCATTTCAGGTTTTCAACCTAGCGATCCCATTTTTCAATTTTTTTTCAAGCATGATATTTTTTGACTGCATCTGAATTTACTGGAAGTGGAAGCTCTTCTCCATCCATTTTGCGAGTATTAGAGCTCCCTCAGAGAAAGCCTTTTTCACAACATATGGTCCCTCGTAGTTCAGGGTTCATTTTCCACGATAATCATTTTTTATGGGCAATATTTTCTTTAACACTAAGTTTCCTTCTTGAAACTCTCGAGGATGGACCTTTTTCTCGTAGGTATTTTTAAGTCTTTTTTGATATAGCTGACCATGGCACAAAGCTATCATTCTTTTTTCTTCTATGAGATTCAATTTGTCAAATCTTAATTGAACCCATTCTTCCTCTTCTAGTTTTGATTCCATCAAGACTCTGATCGAGGGAATTTCAACTTCAATGGGAAGCACCACTTCCATTCCATACACGAACGAGAAAGGAGTTGCCCCTGTTGAGGTGCGAACAGAAGTTCTATAGCCATGTAATGTAAAGGGAAGCATTTCATGCCAATCCTTATATGTCTCTGCCATCTTTTGTATGATTTTCTTGATATTCTTATTTGCTGCTTCTACAACCCCATTCATTTTCTGACGATATGGCGAAGAATTATGGTACTGAATTTTGAAACTATCACACAACTCTTTCATTATTTTGTTATTCAGATTGGTCGCGTTATCAGTGTTTATCTTATTTGGCAAGCCATATCGATAAATCAATTCTCTTTTGATGAATCTGACAACCACACTCCTCGTCACATTGGCATAAGAAGCGACTTCAACCCATTTTGTGAAATGATCAATAGCTACTAGGATAAATTGATGCCCATTTGAAGCCTTAGGCTCGATGAGTCCAATAACATCCATCCCCCACAATGAAAATGGCCACGATGATGTTAAAACATTCAAAGAGGTGGGAGACACATGTACTTTATCAGCACAGATTTGACATTTATGACATTCCTTTACGTAACTAAAGCAATCAGATCCATGGTCAACCAACAATAACTTTCCATTAAGATTTTTCTTACCATTGCGTGCCCATGTGCATGAGTTCCAAAAGAACCTTCGTGAACCTCTTGAATGATTTTCTTTGCTTCCGCTTTATCCACACATCTGAGGAGAACCATATCATGATTTCTCTTATAAAGCACATCACCATTTAAGAAGAAATTCATTGACAACCTCTTTAAAACCCTCTTGCCTTTCTCTGAAATACCCAATGGATATTCCTTATTCTTAACATATGATTTGATATCATAAAACCATGGCTTGCCGTCAAACTCTTCTTCTATTGATAAGTAATATGCAGGCTTATCCCTTTATTGAATTTTTATGACCAACACGCCCTGATTGGTGCTTATTTTGAACATTGACTACAATGTGGCAAGGGCATCAGCCAATTGGTTTCCTTCTCGAGGAATATGGTGAAAAGTGATCTTCTTGAAGTATTCTATATGATACGGAATTAATTTGGAATCCCGCGTTTCCCAGTCTCATTTCGTTTGATGGATGACCAGCAATGAGTCTCCATATACCTCAAAAACATTTACCTTTGATTCAATAGCTGCTTTAATGCCCATAACACATGCCTCATATTCTGCAATATTGTTTGTGTAATCAAAACATAATCTAGCTGTAAATGGAGTGAACTGATTCTCTGGGGAAATCAAAATGGCCCCAATTCCATGCCCTAATGCATTAGAAGCACCATCAAACACCAACGTCTATTTTTCTTTATCAGATGATTCAGTCTCTTCAAATAAAGTCATTATGGCTTCATCGGGGAATTCACACTGCATTGATTCATAATCTTCTATAGGTTGTTGAGCCAAATACTCTGCTAGTGCGCTTCCTTTGATAGCCTTCTGTGTAACATCTGCCAATGGGCAATCCTTCCAGTAAGAGCAGATTTCTCAAAGATATACTTAATTGAGTCCATTTTAGACACAAACCAAGTTGTATGACATAACATGTATTGCCTCAACCAACGAGCAGCCCATGCTAATGCACAACATGTTTGCTCAAGCAGTGAATACCTTGTTTCACAACTGGTGAATTTTTTGCTCAAATAATAAATGGCATGCTCTTTCTGACCTGATTCATCATGTTGCCCAAGTACACAACCCATTGACTCTTCAAGTACTGTTAAGTACATAATAAGTGGTTTCCCAGGAACAGGAGGCACTAAGATTGGAGGTTTTGACAAGTACTACTTAATCTTCTCGAAAGCTTTTTGACAATTCTCATTTCATTCAGTCTTTTGGTCTTTGTGCAACAACTTCAAAATTGGCTTGCATGTAACGGCGAGATGTTATATGAACCTGGCAATGTAATTCAATCTACCCAAAAAACCACGAACTTCTTTTTCCGTGCGTGGAGCCAGCATTTTTTGTATTGCTCTTACTTTATCTAGGTCTGCCTTTATCCCTTTTTGACTAACGATAAACCCAAGTAACTTGCCCGATCTCACACCAAAATTGCATTTAGCAGGGTTTAAACGGAGTCTGAACTTTCTTAATCGAACAAATAATTTTTGAAGGTTAACAACATGGTCTTCTTCGGTTCGAGACTTTGCAATCATGTCATCCACGTAAACCTCTATATCCTTGTGCATCATGTCATGAAACAAAGTTACCATTGCTCTTTGATAGGTTGCCCTAGCATTCTTTAATCCAAATGGCATCACTTTATAGCAGAAAGTTCCTCGTTGTGTGATGAATGTAGTTTTCTCCATATCATCGGGAGCCATCTTGATTTGATTGTACCCCGAGAAACCATCCATGAAGGAGAAAAGATAATATTGAGCAGTGCTATCCACTAGGACATCAATATAAGGCAACGGAAAATCGTCTTTAGGACTAGCTTTATTTAAGTCTAGTGACTTCATAATTTCATGGTACCGCCTTGGTATTTTTGTAAGGAAAAGGGGTTGGTGCTTGGACAATTATTCCATTTAGCCCGGTAGGAGTTGGCTTTAGATTATCTTTTCTATAGAAGATTTCCAATGGTCTTGGGAAAGATCTATTTTCCATGCACGTCTGTATGGTCGATACATGATCATCTTTTGCACATTGGTCTATCTCATCTTCAATGACATTGCCAGAGGTATCTCTGTGGCCCGACAAGGGATTACTCCCTACGTTGGGACCGTCTTTCTTGAAGATAAGCCATTTTGCATTAATCAATTCTTCCACTTTAGATTTTAGGGCTTGGCAATCTTCGACAGAATGCGCTATGACTCATGCATGGTATTCACATTTGGCGTTTGGGTTATACCATTTTGAGAATGGTGGTTCCATAGGTTTCATTGGTCTCGGGACTATCATTGAATTTTGGAGTAGGTGAGGCAACAATTGGCTGTATGTCACAGGAATCGGGTCAAAATGGGTTATCTTCTTTTCTCAATTGACTGGTGGTTTGTATTGATTCGGGTTTGGATTTTGGCTCTGTTGTTTTTGTTGGGAAAACATGACATGTGGTGGTTGGACTAGAGGTGGTTGATAAAAAGGTGGCCTTGAAGGGTGGTATTGAGGGTATGGAGCTTGTGAGGTTGTAGCCACACATGGATAGGGAATGTAAGGAATTTGGGGTATCGGGGGATGGAAATTTGGGGGTCGATAAGAATTCATGGATGGAAAATAGGAGACTCTTGGGTTTACCATTACAGCGTTAGCATCCATTTCTTTATATTTTTGTGAATCCCGTTTGGGGTTTCTTCACACCCCTTGTTGCACATACGATCTTGCCACTCTTCGTTCCACTTTGTATTCTTTCTCCTATCATGACCATGTTAGAAAAGTTTGATGACATACTCCCAATCATCTTTTCATAAAAAGGCGACTAGAGAGTATCCATAAACATACCCACCATTTCTCTTTCAAATAAAGGAGGATCTACTTGCGATGCGACTTCTCTCCACTGTTGTGCATATTCTTTGAATGTTTCATTGTCCTTTTTTACCGAAATTTGCAACTGCATCCTGTTAAGGGCCATGTCAATATTGTACCTATATTGTTAAAAGGCATCAGCCAAGTCTTTCCATGAACGGATTCGATTTCACTCGAGATGCATATACCAACTTAATGATGCGCTACTCAAACTGTCTTGAAAAAAATGAATGAGAAGTTTGTCATTATGAGCATGAGAAGCCATTTTTCTACAATACATGGTCAGATGATTTTTAGGACATGTGGCACCTTTGTATTTCTCAAACTCAGGTACCTTGAGTTTCGAAGGGATAGCCACATCGGGAACCAAACACATATCAAAAGCTTCGAGACCACATTATTCCCCTCAATTGCTTTTATTTGTTCTTCTAAAACATGGAATTTCTCTTTCGACTGTGTATCATCACCAACATGAGGTTGTTGCCAATTTCCGTTAGCATCAAAATGGGGTACTTGGGGTGCAGCGAATGGAATATTTTTTGAGGGTATAGTGTTTTGGGGTGGCATGTAGCCTAGAGGAGATGGGATTTGTGGTTGGTTTAGGCTTTGGATGTTGATAGTTGAGTGGTTTGGGTTATTGTCCATGGGGTTGATGACTAAGGGCAGCGTATAACCAGGTGGGAGACCATACATAGGAAATTGCATAGTTGCCGTACGAAACTGTTGGGTAGTTCGAGTAAAGCCTGGTGGATGAGAAGGGGTAGTTTGGTGCTCTTCATTTGCAGTTGAAGGATTCCCATCTGTATTCTCCTTCCTTGCCAAAGCCTGTATAGCCTCTAGGATTCGATCAACCTTGTCCTTCAATTGGCTAACATCCAGTCTCATCACTTCTTGGTTTTGCTCAAGTTCATCCATGATCTTAGAGTTTACGGGAGTCCGATAAGGGTGTCGGGGAAACAACTTTATTGATTTTTTTCTGTTTTTTTTTAAATAGATAAAAAAATTCTGATTACGTATTAAATATGAATGGAATGAAAATGAAATTATTTAGTTAATTATGATAGTTGGATGTTGGGGAATCATAAGTCTTACGTAAATGTTTTAACGAAAACGAATTATTAGTGAAGAAAATACGGGAATCGGTAAACAAAATAGGAAATCCTTCATTGACGAGAAAAAAAAAAAGTACATCACATTTAAATTAAAAACTAACATCGGCTATGGTATTTCTGTCTTCTCTTTTAATAGGACAACCAATCTTCTCCTCTAATTCTTCTACCAAATATTTGCAATATTTAACGCACTTGTAGACTTTGACAGGAGTATTGAGCGGATGCATTACTACATCAATCTCTCTTAGATGCTTTGGAATTTTTATGATTGCTTGATTAGCTAGCATTGCCAATTTTGAAAAGTAGTCTTTCCAATGGTTGCCTTTATCTTTCAGCTCTTTATAGATCTCTTGATTCTTCAACTGTCCAAGCAACATCATAAAATGATCTTCCCAATATATGGTTTCATCCTTTAAGTCATTATAGATCTTTTCTAGATAATCAATGTAATTCTTCAACTCACTAGAAGTCTCCTTTTCTATTCTTAGTGCATCTTTATGTTTTGAGAGTAAATCTTCAATTTCTTCCTTGTGTTGCCTCTCATTCTTTACTTGACTCTCGTACTCAACTACCATCTCTTTAAGTTGTTTCTTTAAATCGTCAAACTCCTTTTTTGTATTCCTCTCAGAGCTTGCTGATTTTGTCCACAATTGCTCCCACATATAGGCTTCTTCAATAGCTTCATTCCTTTCTTGCTTTCGCACATCTAATTCTTCAATTTTCAACCTCTTGTTGCTTCTCTCAATAAACTGACTTTTACAGGTGTTTTCTGATCGTAAGTTCTCGTTCTCTTGGGAGACTTTTTCTAACTTCACTTGTAGCTCTTTTTTCTCCTCTTCAGATTTTAATAATGATGCTTTGAGTTCTTCTGTTTCTTCATTTGTAACAAGGGTAGGTTCAGGTATTTCCTGATCATTTGAGGCTGTACTGTGGAAAGGCAGCTTGATTTCTTGGACTCTTTTCGTTACCAATTATTGATAGGGTTCTTTTGTGCTGCAACTTCTACATCCGAGTACTCTTCCTTTTCTAATGATCATTTCCCAAGCTCGCTTATCTTTCGCAGCATCGGTGGGTCTACTATACCCGTATTGTGCAAAACAAAAGCTTTCAACGAATTTTCATCTAGTTTCTCCAACATAGGGTAGCCAAGCTGTCTTAGAGCTACCGTCGGATTGTAATTAATACATCCTTTCATTCCCATAAGAGGTACATTTGGAAAATCTCTGCATTGGCATATTACTTATTACACCCCTTGTTCTCTATGATACCATGAAATTGTGACCCCAGTAAGGCTAGCTATACTTTGAGCCCATTGACGATTACTTTTAACCCCAACATGATACCCTTTCTTGAACATGTTATACATGAACCAATTATATAGCACTGGAACACAACACAAAATTGTTCCCCTTTTCTTCTCGTGTCGTATATGTAGAGAGTGGCTCTATGGTTCTAAACTTTCACAAGGGTGCCTCTATGGTTCTAAACACAGTTCCTAGAGCTAATAATACTATTTAGGATATTGTCAACAACAATAGGTAAACTATTTGGAGTGACAATAACCTCAACAGGATCAAACTCTAGGTGAGATATTCATGCTAACCAAACAGGATGTACATCCAAAAGGCTACACTACGCAACCTCGAAACTAAGCTTATGTTTTGTTCAAACCCGGGTAGAAGGTTTCACTCATAAGTGTGTGTCTTAGTAAAAGTATAGGGTGTGAAATAAACATAATTCAATAGCTCCATAATGCTAATAAGACATATATACATATACAAAATAAATAATAATAATAATAATAATAATAAATAAATAAATATATAAATAAAATGATCTACTAGCGTAAAAGAATATTATAATGATAGCTAATATTTATTAAGAAATAATAAACACATAAAGTAATAAAAAACAAAAATTAAACAAATATAGAAAAAGTTAAAATTATGCACAATTAATTATGTTAGGCTTGACTCTCTATGATTCTCCAGTGGAGTCGCCAGCTGTCGTGGCCTAAAATTTCGAGTGTTTCAAGAATTCAATGGAGTCGTGACCAAAGATGATACATTTAATAAAATATTTCTTTTTTTTTTAGAATATTTGTTAGAAACTAATTAAAATTAATATATATATATATATATATATATAAAATAAAATGACTTGCTTTTTAAAAAAAAAAAAAGTTAAAAAACATAAACCTACGACAAAACTTAAAGTTTAAAAAAATTGATTTTTAATATATAATAAAAAAACAAAACAAAGTAAAGGGAAAAAAAGAAAAGAATATAAATAGTAATAATGTATAACAATCACAAGGCAGTAACCCTACTACCAAAGGCGCCACTGCCGCTGAGAAGAGGAAAGATAGGAACTCAAAGAAAAAAAGAACGCAGAAGCAGAAAGAAAAACAGGAAATGAGAAAACAAGAAAGAAGAGATTTAGAAAGAGCAAGAGAAGACCTCAACGTAGGACCGAGAAAGAGGGGAAAAGATCAAGAGGTCAAGCACGGCGGGACCAAAAAAGTATCCAATAAAAGGAATAGTCTCAATGGATTAATAATTTGGTCATTTTTCTCATCACTTGACTAATTCTAATCCATTTAAGTTCTTTGCCAATGTAGTTTATCCAACAAGTGCAATAGTCTCAATGGATTAAGATTTTGGTCTTCACTCAGCTTATTCTAATCCATTTTGGTTCTTAGCCAATGTAGGTCATCCTATAAGTGCATTAGTCTTAATGGATTATGATTTTAGTCATTTTGGTCTTCACTCTTCTAATTAAGACCCATTTTAGTTCTTTTCCAATGTACTTCATCGAATAAGTGTAATAGTCTTAATAAATTATGATTTTGGTTATTTTGGGATTCACTTGGTTAATTCTTTCCCATTTTGGTTTTTAACCAATGTGGTTCATCCAATAAGTGGAATAGTTTCATAGGATTAAAATTTTGGTCATATTGTTCTTCACTCGACTTATTTTAATCCATGCTTGTTTATAGTCATGTATTCATTGAATAAGTGGATCCAATCTAGGAGTCCATATTATGGAATATAATTCCTAAGCAAAGGATTAGAAGGTAAGGTGCCAAGTTAAAGGCAAAGCTTGGTCAGATTTTTCCCCTACCCCTAAGTTAACTACCTTTAGCTTGGTCAAATATAATTCCCAAGCAAAGGATTTTTCCCCTACCCCTAAGATCGGATTTTTCCCCTTCCCCTAAGTTCGAATTTTTCATCATATGCATATTTTTCATTGCTTTTTAGTCTTATTTATCTTTTATTCATTAGTTAATTGAAGGAGTTATTTGATATATTTTGTTGATTTTAGTTCTTTGATTTAATGAAATCTTTATGTTCTTATATTCTTGAGTAAGTAGAGATTTTTTGTAGTTTTGCATTGTTTCTTTGTTTTAGTGAGTGCTGAATTTTGGTGAGAAATCAACATCACCAATATGGAGTATTTCAGCCATATCTAGAGTTTTAGATGTCCAATTGGAGTCAAACTAAGTGCAAATGAAAGCTACGGTCCATAGTTACAACTTTCATGAAGACACCGGAACCCAATTCAGAATCAAAAGAGGCGACAAATGCAGAAAACGTCAAACATAAGAAGTTGTGCGCCTGAAGCGCAACAGATGCGCCTAAGGCGCATTTCCGCGCTGGTGAATATGCCAATTCGCGCTTGAAGCGCAACAGCTGCGCCTGGGGGGCGTGACGCGCATCAGAACTCATTAAAACGTGTTTTTATCACTCTTTAGGTATCTTTTTGACAATTGGGAAGTTGGGAGACTTGTGCGTTAGCAGAGAAACTCAAAGATGACCGTTTCTAACACCATTGGAGGAGTCTTATCAAGAATCATTCATGAATCCTTCTTGTAATTCTTCTTTAATCCTTATCTTTTGTATCTCTGTCATGAGTAAGTAAAACCTATTTGTTAGGGATGAGTGTAACAAGATGAAACCCTTATTTTTCTAATTTGACTTTTAGTTATATGAGTGAGTTTATTGAATTATTTTTCTCATCTTTGTGGTTAATGCTTTTTTACTGCCTGATCAACTTTAAAATGTTCTACGATTCATATTTTGAAACGGAAGTGGACTTTACGAATGATTGAGATGAGAAATTCATGAATTTGTAGTCTAGGGATAGATGCAGGTCATGAAACCAAATAAATTAGTTGCAAAGGCAGTAGTTTAACAAGAGAATTCCTGTACGGTAAGGCTTAATTCTAATCTTAAATCCACTAAGGAATTAGGGGTTACTTTGGAATTAAAGGTTCTGTCACTAAGACATTAGGGCAAGAATAATAAAGAGAATTCGGTAATAATTCAATAAAGGAATTCAGTAACTAGGATCAAATTAGACACCAAGGTTGGATTCGAAGTGAAACTTATCCCTGACATTTTTTTCTTTATAAACGATCAATTTTATTACTGTTGTTAATTTTAAATATTACTTCAATCAATTTGGGAACTTTTGGTTCAATTTTAGTAATTAAATATAATTTAATAATAAAACGCAATCCTTGAGATCGACACTCGGTACTACCGTTTTATTATTACTTGCAACAATTCAGTATGTAAGACCCTTAGTTTTAAATTCTAATTTATGCAATTTTAGTATTTTTTTGTGTTGAATTATGAGGCTTTTTAGCCAATTTTAATGGTATGTTGTGTGTTAAATGCCAATGATATTTTTATGAGACCCGTTTAAAATTAGTTGGCGAGAAATAATTTAATTACGTTGCGGAAAATTTATTATCGGACTATTTTATTAAAAATATCTTTGGTTGCTGAAAATTTTACCTGTCAATTGAGTTGCAACAGAATAGATATTTTTATTAAAATAATTTGTGATGTGGGTAAGAGTTTTAATTATTGTTAGTTTGATATAAATATATATATATATATATATATATATATATATATATATATTGTTTAAGTTAGTAAGGCATATATGTGTGAGAAGGCAAGGAATGATTAGGAAACACGGAAGCAAAACACTCCTCCCAACTCGCGTTCATTTTTCTTTTTCCTCTGTTCCTTTCCAAAACAGTGTTAGTGGTTTTAAAAAACCACCAGATACAAAACCTCCATTTTCTTCTAGATCTAAGCTTCCATTCGAGAAGTGACAGAAGGGAAAGTTGCTCACCTCCACGCTGCGGTGCTAGTGAGCTAGTTTTCGAAGTGACGTGCGAACAAAGTATTTTACCGGAATTTATCGCGGTACCGTAATCGGCTGTTAAAGCTATCATTAAGGTAAGGGCTCCTTCCAAACTTTTAGTTTGCATTTAAGACATTATATGTGATTTTATGGAAAAGAAATTTGGTGTATGTGATGTGTAAAATGGTGAAAATGAATTTAATTCGTTTATGCGTAAATTAGTGGAATTTAAAATTGACGCGGTTGAGATGTAGTTTTATGTGAATTGTGTGCGATTTGCTGAGATTGAATTAATGTGATTAATGTGGTCGATTTTGTTAGTAATGGTTAACAAGAAAAAAGAAATTGATTTTGACGTGTTTGAGTTACGAAATGAGTTATTTTCAAATAAATGAGTTTGAACTAAAGTTGAAATTTTAAAAAGAAAAAGTTGAGTATTTTATTAACTCAAAATTTTGGTGCTTTAATAGTCGAGTGTGCGTACGTGTGATTTGGACAATATTTGTTTTATTTAATTTTAACTAAATAATGTAGATTATTTGGTTGTAAAAGTTTGGTGTGTGAAAAAGATATAATTTTAGAATTTTGTTGTGGTTGGATAAACTTTAGTTGTGAACAAATTGTTACAAATATTTATGTTTATGTAGTTAGCTCCTTGAGTCTCGAAAAGGAATCGAGGCTGTTGGCACCGAGTTAGCGGTGGGGAGAACTCTGAGATATTAATGTTGTTGTGGTGATTCATGTTTGGTGTGATTGATGTGTTCATAATTAATATTATGAATTTTGAGATGTATTTTATGTGTAGATTGGAGGAAAATGAATTTAATGTGTTTATGGGTGAAATTGTGGAAGTTGAATTTAATGTGTTTGAAATGTGGAGTTGTGAACACGGATGAGTCACGATTAAATTTGGTGTGAAATTTTGGAATTCGAATTGATTGAATTTGTCGTGTTTGATGTATGGATTTGCAGAAAATGAATTTAAGGTGTTTTATGTGAAATTGTTTTGATGTGTTTGAGGAGTGATTTGAGGAAATAAATTTGGTGTAAATGCATGGTTGCAATTATGGAAATTAATGGGTGTATTGTGGTTGAAATATGACGAGTTTTGAAAATGAGTAATTTGTAGTGATTTGGTGTGGATTTGTGGAATTTGAATTGTTGTATTTAATGTGGTTTGTATATTGAATTTGATGTGAATTTGTTGGATTATGAATTAATATGTCTGAGTATGCTCTGTGAAAAGTTTTGAAAAATCATTAGTGTTAAATGAGTATTAAAAAAGGGGAATCTTTTAATAGCTGCATTTACATAATGGTTGTGGTGAAAAGAGTTAGAGTATGCTCATGCATTTCATAGTACATGGTGACCGCGATGGGCCATAGTGATAGTGGTAACCGTGATGGGCCACGAGATGATGCCATGTGAATAGGTTGTTCATCTTATCCTTGCGGGGATTTTCGTGTCGTGTTGATCTGTGAGAGTTTGCACTCTTGTAAGTCGTGCTGATCTGTGAGCGATTGCACGCATAGAAAATTAGTACTGGTCTGGGAGAGGCTGTACGATAGTAAATTGCGCTGATCCGTGAGAGATTGCACCTTGATAATTAGTACTGGTCTGTGAGAGGCTGTACAATTGTGATTTACGCCCTTCGAGGAGGGTTTTGGTTTGGAATTCCGGAATCATGCGCAATGGCATATACGCATTACATTAGGGTGCTTGGCACGCGAGTCATGTTTGATATACTGTGATGGTTGTATATACATATTCGGTTGTTGTTTGTAATGGTGCCGTAATTGATGAGTATAATTGATTGATTTTGTGTGGTAAGTGTTGAATGATTGCGAAACGTTTTCGAAACTGAAATCTGCAAATTTTAGCAGTTGTATTCGGCTACAAGCAGTGTGTAGTCGAATACAGATATTCAATTTTGCTACTGACTTGTGAAATAGCACTGTATTCAAATACAAGGATGTTGTATTCGAATACGACAATGCAGTTTTGTCCAAAACTTCATTTTGCAACATTGATTATGCATGTTTGGCATATGAAAATCCTTTCTAGATGTATGCTAAGTTGAAAGGTTATTTTGTGCATTTAAAATTTAAATGCTATGTGATATTTGTTAATTTCGGTTGGTGACCTTTACAATTATTGTGGAAACCTGGGCTTTGCCCTCAGATGAGAATCAGGATCGTCCTACCAGTTAGTACTCTGGAGATGGGAACGGAGTTAGACTTACCTGAACATTGCTGTGTCAGAAGGATTTCTGCGGGGCGCGTGGAGATCACTTGGGTTATAGTTTTTTTTTTGTAGTATGATCAGATTAGATGGCTGTATAGGGGCTAGATGTCTATCTGTTGTGGTTGTATTTATTTCATTCTGGAAGACTGTACCTGTACCATATATTGTCAGCTTGACTTTTATTTTGATGGGTCCTTGTACCACTTTTTGATGTGACGTGGGGAAGTTAAAATTCTTGGGGCAGTGCTTTTGTACAGGTGCTGCCGAGAATACCCCAGGGGTATGAGCTACGTTGGATAGGTCTCATAGCCCCGGTGTATTTTTCTGTTTTAAATGTTTTGGATTTTCATTTCAAAACCGTTTCCGCTGTTTGTAATTATTGTTGACTTTTGTCGTTGTGATACGACTTAAATATTTTATCCAAAGGTAGTTCTCTCTTTATTATGAATTTGAATTCGTTTAAAAAAAAAAATCGGGCTGTTACACAGTACACTTGCTGAAACGCTATCAGATTTCAACAAGATAGCTCTTCCACTGTCAAATTTGCTGCAAAAATATGTCATAAGAAGGCGTTTGATTGCTTACAGAAAGCTTTAACTTCTACTCCCATCATGGGGCCACCCAATTGGACCCTCCCCTTTGAAATTACGTGTGATGCATCTAATTATGCACTAGGAGCAGTTCGTGCACAAACGGTCGGCAAGAATTACACTGCCACTGAAAAGGAACTTTTATCTATTGTTTTTGCTCCTGATAAACGTATCATATATGTTGGGTTCCAAAGTAGTTGTTTTTACTAACCATGCAGCATGGAAGTTCATGTTGAAGAAAGCAGAAGCCAAACCGAGATTGATCGGGTGGATGTTGTTATGCCAAGAATTCTATTTGGAGATTAAAGATAAAAGTGGAGCTGAGAATCTAGTGGCATATCACTTGAACAAAATATAGATTGATGATGACCCCCTCCCCATTAAGGATGACTTCCCTGATGAGCAACCTTTATAGCTGCAGGAGGTAAGTCCTTAGTTTGTTGATTTAGTTAGTTATCTAGTCATTGGAATTCTTCTTGCAGATGAATCTAGAGCACAAATATACAAACTTAAAAGTGATGCCAAATATTATGTGTGGGATGATCCATATCTGTGGAAATTTTGTAGTGACTAGGTGATTAGGCAATGTGTCCCCGACCATGTGACTCAATCCATTCTTCACTTTTGGCATGCCTCTCAGGTAGGGGACATTTTGGTCCTCAACG
This sequence comes from Cicer yamashitae, assembly GCA_037974755.1. NCBI lineage: Eukaryota > Viridiplantae > Streptophyta > Magnoliopsida > Fabales > Fabaceae > Cicer > Cicer yamashitae. The sequence continues at coordinate 42,342,397 of JBBPBQ010020321.1, forward strand.
AACAATAAGAAAAGTCTTAGACTTGGGCTTCTTTTGGCCCACTTTGTTCAAGGAAGCTTTTTAGACTTACCGAATTTGTTAACGATGCCAAATAGCAAGAACAACAATCACTCGTAGGAGTGAGATGCCCCAACAACCTATGTTTTCTATGAAGTGTTTCATGTGTGGGGCATTGACTTTATAGGCCATTTGAAGGTGCAAACACGAGAAGGGGGGTTGAATTGTATTTCACTAGATCATTCATATCTTCTTGTAGATTGTGATCAACTCTTATAAATCATTCATATCTTCTTGTAGATAAATCTTGATCAAATCTACTTGTAAATAATTCATATTTTCTTGTGATAAATCTTGATCCAATCTACTTGTAAATAATTAATATCTTCTTGTAGATAAATCTTGATCAAATCTTCTTCTAAATAATTCATATCTTCTTGTTGATAAATCTTGATCAAATCTTCTTATAAATAATTCATTTCTTCTTGTGATAAATCTTGATCAAATTTTATAGTAAATAACTCATATCTTCTTGGTGATAAGATCTTGATCATATCTTCTTCAAATCTTGACCATAACTTCTTTTCAACTTGGTTAAACATTTTCTTCAATGATAAATCTGAATTAAATCTTATTTTAGATTGTCTTCAAAAACACGAATCTTCTTTCATACTTTTGCTTGATTTGAGCTAGAATGGATTCGGGTTGTTCTTGAATCTTTACAAGTTTTGGATTCGACTAAGTCTTCTTTTAATACTTAATTCTTTCAATTTCTGCCAATGACTTTCCATCAGAGGCATTGACTTTCTTGTTGGACTGAGATGTTATGTTTTTTGAATAATTATAGTTAGAGGCACAATTGCATGACTTAGAATTAGTGGAATTGGGGAAATCACCTTGTTGACATTTTAGAGTTAGTGCAAGATTAGAGGCTGCATATCATAGGCAACATTTTGAGTGTGTTGCACCATTTTGATCAGCTGATTGTGAGCTTTGAATTTCTGATTCGAACAATCTCTTCAGAGGTAATTATACTTGGATATGAACTCTTAAGAGACATGTTCAGTTTGTGCACATCAGAGGCATGCAAGGGCTTCAAATGCATGCTTCAAATACAGTTTTCAAATACAGTCTTTGGACTCAGTTTCAGAACCATTCTTCAAAGGCAATTTTTTGACTCTTCAAACTCAGTTTTAGAGCTATTCTTTAGAGACAGTCGTCAGAACTAGTTATCAGACCCAAACATCAGATCCAGACATCATAGGCAGTCTTTGTAACCTTTAGAGGCATGTTACTTTCAGAGGCATATGTTTATAGGCAAATGTGTATACTTTGTTTTCTTCTGATCTCATCCTCAGGTCACTTCCTATGGTGACTTTCCTCTAGTAGGTTTTTTGATACCTTCCTTTGATTTTCTTCTTCCAATTTTTGCATACTTAATGAAGCCATTAATCCAAATTTATTGTTCTCATAATATACTTTTTTTTACAACAAAACTATAACTGGAAAACCAACTTGGTTCCAACACCTTTTCTTTCCCTGTATCTTTTGGTTTTGTCTACATTTTACTTATTGTTGATTATGTTTCGAAGTGAATAAAAGAAATACCCAATAGGACTTATGAATCTAGAGTTGTTGTAGATTTTATTTTATTTTATTTGTTTTCGGTTTTTATTTTATTTAAAACTAAAAAACAAAAAATTCCACTGTATTGCATGCTTTTGATCTGTTTTGGGGTTGCAAATGTTGTGAGTTATTTCACTAGAGGTCTGTGGCATGAATTGGATAGTATCTTCGTATTTTTGGTACAATAAGTTGGATTTGGACACTAAATTGTGTATCTTATGTGATAGGTCATTAACCTTGGTGAGATCTTGACCCTTATTATGGATGGAACACATTTTTCCATTTGTTTTTTATTGTGTGTGATCTCACTCGTAATTGCTAGTTATGCTAGAACTTGACTTGAATCTTGTCCACATGCATATATTGGAATGATCTAGGCATTTGTTTCTTGTTAAGCTATTGGCCAAATAAGCCTACGCTGCAATTATCCTTTTGTTAAGCTCATTTGAGTCTATTTATCCCATTCTTTGTTCCATAGCTCATTAGAAGCCTAAAAGTGGAAAACAATGAATTGGCCCAATCTTGAGGGATAAATGAGCCTTTCTTTAAATAAGTGTGGGGATGCTCAACTTGTTTGGTTAGATCTAAGTAGTATAAAAAGTCTTTAATTAAAAAAAATTGATGAATAAATGAGGAAAATGGTTGTGAACAAAGAGAGTGTGGGAATAAAATTCAATGTTATTTTGTTGTGTTAACTCTCAATATCATTTTTTCTAATAATCATTACTCGTTTATCTTCTTGGATTTTTAGCCTCTAGTCTCCTTAGGATTATCTCACATGTACCTTGGCCCTATTACAACCTTAATAAAGACCTTTTGATCATTATGTGCATGTGTTTCAAGTATAGATTAGCGGCTTGTCAAGCCTATGGTAGTGCTAGCTTTCATGATGTGCATTAAGTGTAAACAGCAATAGTCCAAACACTTGAGTGGTTGAGAGAATTTTATATCTTGTGATGATTCTATCACTTATGATCCATTCTTTGGTTAATTTGTCCTTTTGTTTTCTTTGGTTGTGATACGAAGCTATTCATGATTTCCATATTCCTTGAAACTTGGGATTAAAATTTTGCTTACCACTTTGAACTTTTATGCCCTGTTTTGCTCGAAGTGCAAAAGCTTAAGTGTGGCGGAATTTTTTCATAACTAGCAAAGTTAAGGAGGATTGATATTCTTGCTTTTAGAGATTCTTCATGAGTATCTTGAAGGGGTACAATTCATTTTCTAACTTGAAAATTTTGGATTTCATGATAGCTCTTGGGATGCCAACATATTGAAAGCCTTTTTGCTTTCTCATGCCTTACCTTAAAAGCATTGTTCTTGTTCTCTCTTTCACAAATTTTTTTATTGTGCTTCTCAATTTCAATTTGTTGAATCCTTTAATTTCTACTTTTCACAACAAATTGATTCAGTGAATGTGGATGGGCAATGCTTCAACAAAGTTTGAAGTTGAGAAGTTCACTAACTTGAAAGAGTTTGGCTTGTGGCGTTTCAAGATGCATGCATTACTTGTTAAGCAATGGATGATGGAGCCTATAAAGGGTGCATACAAGATGGATGAGTCATTGACTAAGAAGGAGAAGACAATCATGCTGGAAAAGGCTCATAGTGCAATTATTTTATGTCTTGTAGATAATGTGTTGAGGTAGGTATCCAAGGAGCAAACTGCTGTAGGTGCTTTGGTAATCTTGAAAGGCTTCTACATGATAAAATTCTTGGTTCTATTTTAAGCAAGCTCTCTATTCTTTTTAAGATGAATGATCATAAGCCACTAATAGAACAACTCGGTATGTTTAACAAACTAATCCTTGACCTAGAAAACATTGATGTGAGCTTTGATGATAAGGATCAAGCATTATTGTTGATGTGTGCTCTACCTAAGACATGTGCCCACTTCAAAGAAACTTCCTTGTAATGAAGGGATTCCTTGAGTTTTGAAGATGTGTAGGCTACTTTGAATTCTAAAGAATTGAGTGAAAGAAAGGAGTTGAAATCCTCCAAAGTTCGTGAAGGAATGATTGCAAAAAGAAAGACTCAAAAGAACAAGGACAAGAAAGATAAAAAACAAGTATAAGCCCTAAGAGAAAACTGATGAAGGATATGATGTGAGCATTAGGTGCTACCATTACAAGAAATAGGTACATATAAGAAAAAATTGCTCTAAGAGACTAAAGAATTCATCTAGCAATAAAAGGTCTAAAGAATTTAGAAATGCAACATTTGTTGAATAAGGTTATGAGTCTTTAGAGGCACTAGTTGTTACAAGTGACAAGTCTAAAGTTGAGTGGATAATAAACTCAGGGTGCTCATTCCACATGACACCAAACAGATATTGGTTTGATGATTTCAATGAGTAGGCTACATGATCAGTGCTCTTGGGTGACAATAAGTTTGGTAAAATAGTAGGTATTAGATCAATTCGATTCAACCTTCATGATGGTGTTAAAGTACTTGTCACAAATGTTAGATTTGTCGCTAAAATAAGGAGAACTCTAATCTCATTTGGTGAACTTGAAAAGAAAGGGTTTGTGTGCAAAGGAGACATGGTATGTTGAATGTGCTAAAAGGAACCAAGGTAGTCATGAGGGGGATCATCAAAATAGGCTTATACTCACTAGATAATGATATAGTTGTTGGATCAGTAGCAACTGCATCTAAAAAGGTCTCCCTAACTGAATTGTGGCACATCAGATTAGGTCATGTGAGTGAATGAGGCTTGATGGAACTAGAAAACAAGGATTTGTTGAGTGGATAGAAGGTTGAGAAATTAAAGTTTTTTGAACATTGTGTCTATGCTAAGACTTGCAGGGCAAAGTTCAATTCAAGTTAGCATAGGACTAAAGGTACAATAGACTACATTCGTGTAGATTAGTGGGTGTCTTCAAGGACTCCATCTCATTATGGTGGAAGGTGTTTTCTTACCATTGTAGATGACAATACAATAAAATTGTGGATATACATTCAAAAAACAAAAGATGAGGCCTTTGAGAATTTCAAACCCTAGAAGACACTCATAGAGAACCAAACTGGTAAGAAGGTTAAAAGATTTTGCACACACAATGGTCTTGAATTCTGCTCATAATATTTCATTGATTTTTGCAAGGAGAATGGCATAGCAAGGCACAAAACCAATGTTGGTACACCTAAACCTAATGGTCTTACTGAGAGGTTTAAGAGAACCATTCTTGAAACGATAAGATGTATGTTTATGGGAGTTAGCTTACCTAAGATCTTTTGGCCTAAAGCAGCTATGAAAGTTGTGTATCTCATCAATAATATCCCTCATCAGCCCTTAAAATGAAGACTCCTGAAGACGTATGGTCTGGTAATCCCCCTTGTCTTGACAAGTTGAAGATGTTTGGATGTGTTGCCTATGCTCACATAAAGCAGGATATGCTAGAATCAAAGGCCATCAAGTGTATGTTTCTGCGATATCCAAAAGGTGTCAAACTTACAGGTTGCGGTGTCTGGAATTTGGTTTTAAAAGGACAATTGTATGTCGTGATTGATTTTCAATGAAACTAACGTGGCTCAAAGGAAAGTTGACAAAGAAGACCTGAATCAGAGTGATAGTAGCCAGACTGATGAATTATGTGTTGAGATGGAACCTACCAACAAGCATATGGAATATCAAGATAATGATTGGTTAGCTTATGAGGAGGAGATTGTTGAAGTTCAACCTGATGATGATAACTTGCTTGCACGAGACGTAACTAGAAGGAAATTTAGAGTTCCAGACAGGTATAGATATGCTGATTCGATGGCTTTTGCTCTAATTACTACTAGTGAGGTTATGGAGAAACAATAAGGATATGATCAAATGGATTGAGGCTATGAATGAAGAAATCAAGTCCCTCCATGACAACCATACTTGTGATTTGCTGAAGAAACCTGCCAATTCATGAATTGTCAGTTACAACTGAATTTTCAAAAGAAAATAGGGCATTCCTGGGATTGATCAAGGCAAATTCAAGACTAGGCTATTGGTTAGGGGTTTAACACAAAATGAGGGAGTTGACTACAATGATGTGTTCTCTGTTGCTATTAAACATAAGTCCATCAGAATACTCTTGTCCATGGTTGCTAAATTCAACCTTGAATTGCAACAAATGGATGTTAAGACAACTTTCTTGTATGGTAAGCTTGAAGAAACCATTATGATGAAGCAACTAGAAGGTTTTAAAGTAAAATACAAGGAGGACTATGTATGCAAGATATCACTTTATGGTCTGAAGTAGTCACCTAGGCAGTGGAACATAAGGTTTGATGAGTTCATGTCTATAACCAAGTACCCAAGAACCAAGTATAACAATTGTGTCTACTTCAAATTCTTTTCTGATAAAACATTTTTTATTTTACTATTGTATGTTGATGATATCCTAATATCAAGTGTGAAGTTGAAAGGAGAAAGTTTGATTTAAAGGGAGAATTTGAAATGAAGGATCTTAGTGAAACAAGGAAAATCTTAGGGATTGAAATATGTAAGGATGGAGAGAAGAAGCTTCTCTTCTTGTCACATGAGCATTATCTCAAGAAAGTTCTTGAGAAATTTGGAATGACAAATGCAAAACCAGTTTTTCACTGTTGAGTATAAGTCAATCGCCAACCAATGTTGAACACAAGTCTTGTGAGTAATATTTTTACTAGATTGACCCGCCATGAGAATTCTACATAATTGTTGTGTAAGTGTCATTAGTGATACTCATGCAACAATAATGAGTAATCCCTCGACTTGAAGTCACTACGATCCTACATGGGGCGTTGTAGGCTTTAAGGCCATCAAACGTTGTTTGTAACCAGACAATAATAAATGTTGTTATCAGGCCTACAATTAACCGTGTGGAGGGATGTGAGTGATGTAGAAAATATTTGTCCCTCCTACATAACAGGAGTTATGTCTTGGGCCACTTGATAAAGTAAAACTGTGGAAATGCATGACAAAGCTAGAATGGACCAATATGTGATATTGTGTCCATTAGTTTTATCCGTCTACTCTAGGATAAGGAAATAAAGAAATGAACATTGCAAGGATGACACATATTGTGACTTGTGTTCAATTAGATATGTGGATTAAGGGAATTATTGCACAGTATATAGTGGATGCGGTAAGGGTTAAACTATATAACCGATTTTCTCATGATTTCGGTAGCAATGTTGCATTACTAGATGCTAATCCTTGTTTATAATATTTTATATTATATAAACTATATGTAATATTTAAAATTATTCTTTTAGTGGGAACCTATAAGGGTCACATGCATAAAGTACTAATTGTAGAACAAATGATTAACATAAATAAGATTGGATTTAATTAGTTGGTAATCGTATTAAATATTATTTAATACATTAACATATTTACAATTTATTTGATTGAATATGATTTGATTACATAAATGATGGTTGACAATAAGTTTATATGATTTAATTTAATTAATAGTTTTTATTTAATTAAAAGATTTTAATTAAATATAATCATTTAAGACTTATTTTTATAGGTGGAAAAATATACAAGAAAGGGGGATTTGAATTGTGTGTTCGATTTAAAAAAAAATTATGGGCTAACTAATGGGTGAAAAGAAAACAAGTAAAGACAGAGGCAGTAAATAAAGGGCAGAGGGATAACACTGTAATTAATCCTAGTTCACTACCAACCCAGTAGCTACGTCCAGTCCCTTCACCTAGAAGGATTTAATCTAGTAATTTTAACCAAATTACAACCACTTAACTTCACAAGTAAATTCTTCTCAAAATCCAACTTGAAAACCACAAGTCGTTGAGGTATACAACCACTATCGAGAAGGTTACACGAGTGTTTTGTTTTGTTTATGGGTTTCTCTCAATCAGAGCATATAGAATTTAAACTCACAGAATTAGCAAAATAAAGATAATGATACAATGTAGTGCTAAAAATTTCTAAGCGATTTATTGTTGTAGTTGTTGTGTTCAGCTCTGTTGTCTTACTACATATGGTTGTTGTTCTTCAAGTGATGAAAACCATTTATAAATGTCAACTGTTTCTGACCACTTCTCCTTTTTGATTCAGCTTGTTTCTTAATACCCATTTTGTTCTTATGGGCTTTTTATCCTTTGGTCTTGGAACAAGATTCCATACATTGTTTCTCATGAATTGATTTAGTTCTTCTTGCATTGCTAGAATACAAACATTGTTGGATATAGCTTCGTTTATAGAGGTTAGTTCAACCTGAGATAATAGACCAAACAGTGATGTGAGATCTGGAATTTAGAGATTCACTTGCTTTTCCAATAATAAGTGAGTCTGGATGTGATGACTTATAATTCCATCCAGTTCTGGATTCCACAGGGTCTTGATTGGTTCTGTTGATATCCTATAGTCTTCTTGATTCCTCTAATTTTCCTTGCTCTTTTGGTAAGCCAGCATCCTCTGATATTTCTTCTACTTCGGGTGTTTTTGGTTTTCCTGCAAAGTCACCATCTTGCTCTAACCTTTTAAAGTCAAATTGTTTGTCGTCAAACTTAACATTGATTGGCTCTTCCACAATCAGAGTTTTCAAATTGTATACTCTATAGGCCTTAGACCTTTCAGAGTATCTCAAGAGGATGCACTTATGTGATTTGAGTCAAATTTGCCAAGCTTTTCTTTGGTGTTTAAAATATAACAATTACACCCAAATTGTCTAAAGTAGGAAATGTTTGACTTTTTACCCTTCCACGGTTCATAAGGAGTCTTGTTTATAATAGGTATGATCCAGACACTGTTATGAACATAACATGCGGTATTTACTACTTCTACCCATAACTGCTCTGCAACATTGATTTCATTAATCATGGTGTGTGCCATCTCTTGAAGAGACCTATTTTTCCTTTCTACAACCCCATTTTGTTGAGGTGTTCTAGAAGAAGAAAAATTATGTAGGATGTTATTCTCTTCACAGAAGTTTTAAAAAAAGGAGTTTTCAAACTCACCATCATGATCACTAAAAATTGTTGTGACTGAAAGGCATTTTTCATTTTGCACTTGCTTACAAAAGGTAGTGAATACCTTATATGACTCATCCTTGTTTCTTAGGAATTTTACCCATGTCCATCTAGTGTAATCATCAGTAATAACAAGTCCATAGTTTTTTACCATTGACAAAGACAATTTTAAACTGGACCAAACAAATCTATGTGTAAAAGCTCAAGGGGTCTTGTTGTGGAAACAAAGTTTTTTGAAGAAAAAGAACTCTTAGTTTGTTTTCCTTTATGGCATGCTTCACAAAAAACTTTTGATTTGTACTTGAGATTTATAGCCCTCTAACCATTTCCAATTTGCTCAATTTAGAGATTAATCTCTTGTTTTTCTAGATTAAAAAGGTTTATTTTGTACTAGTTATTATGCCTTTGACCAATAAAAAGTACAGTCCCATCAATTTGACTAATTGCCCTATAGGACTTTGAATTGAAGACAACATCATAACCGTTGTCGCTTAATTGACTTATGCTCAATAGGTTATACTTCATTCCTTTAACATACAAAACCTTTTTAATAGAGGGTGAAGAGCCATTACCAATTGTACCCGAACCTGCTATCCTTCCTTTCTTATTGCCTCTGAAACTTATTGTTCCTCCTTTAAATTTTTTTAATTAATTTTTTATTAATTTTCTTTTTTTTAATAACATGAACATAACATTACAAGAAAATATAAAAACTAATAAAAGCTAATGTAAAGCTAGATTACTTTGAAGTTATCACATCATCAATCAGGTATAAAGGTAAGGTTTCAGTTTTTCTTGATGAAGTCAAACCTATCTTCAGCTAATGGTTTGGTGAATAAGTCAGCCCATTGGTGTTTAGTGTCTACAAACTAAATGTTTAGTACCCCTTTTTGAACAAAGTCCCTAATGAAGTGGTGTTTGATCTCTGTGTGTTTAGCTCTAGAATGTAGGATAGGGTTTTTGGTTAAGCAAATGGCAGAAGTGTGATCATAATAGATGAGAATTTTCGATTTTAGGTTTTTAGGAACATTCAATTTTAGTCCCTAATGAAGTTGATGCTTCATCCAAAGTAGTTGAGAACTGCAGCCAGCTGCTGAAATGTACTCAACCTCTACTATTGATCTGGCGATGATGCTTTGTCTCTTACTTCACCAAGATATTAAGTTGTCACCTAGAAAGGTGTAGTTTCCACTAGTTCTCTTTCTCTAAAGTTTATCTCCAGCAGAATCAAAATCACAATATCCACTCAATTTGTACTTAAGGAGATTTTTTGTAGAACAAGGTAAGGTTGGTAGTGCCTTTTAGGTATCTAAGGATTTTCTTAACAGCAGTTAAATAGGATTCCCTAGGGTTAACTTGAAATCTTGCACATATACACACTAAACATGATATCTAGTATAGAAGCGATGAGGTATAAAAGTGATCCTATCATTTCTCTATAGGTTTTCTGATCAACTTTTTGGCCTGATTCATCTTTTTCAAGGGAATAAGTAGGGTGCATTGGTGCAGCCATAGGTTTGCAATCACTCATCTTAAACTTCTTGAGAAGCTCTTTTGTATATTTAGTTTGACGAATGTATATACCTTTTTGACTTTGCTGAATTTGTATCCCTAAGAAGAACTTAAGTTCTCCCATCATACTCATTTAAAAATCAAGCTGCATCAATATAGAAAATTCTTTGCAAAGAGTGCCATTGCTAGATACAAAAATAATGTCATCAACATAAATTTGAATAATAAGAACGTCATCTCATATTGATTTTCTAAAAAGTGTATTATCTACCTCTCCTCTTTCAAAGTTATTTTTAAACAAGAAATTACTAAGTCTATCACACCATGCCCTAGGTGCTTGTTTTAGACCATACAAAGATTTCTTAAGTTTAAAACATGATTTGGAAATTCAAAACTTTCAAAACTTGTGGGTTGTTTACATAGACTCCTTCACTTATATGACCATTTAGAAAATCACTTTTAACATTCATTTAAAATAATGTAATGTTATTTTTTGCAACAAAAGAAAGTAGGATATGAATAGCTTCTAACCTCGTCACTTGAGCAAATGTCACAGCGTAATTAATGCCCTTTTTGCTAACTGTACTCTTGTGCAACAAGTCTTGCCTTGTTTCTAACCACTTCACCTTTTTCATTTAGATTTTTTCTGAAAACCCATTTGGTTCCAATAATGTTCTTCTTTTCTCTCGGTCCTAGATCCCAAACATCATTCCTCTTAAATTCATTTAACTCTTCTTGCGTTGAAAGAATTCATCCATCATCTACCAATGCTTCATCAATAGAGGTAGGCTCAATTGATGAGAGTAAGCTAAACAAAGTGGTATCTTTTAGTGATAATCTAGTCCTCAAAGGATCACTTGCACTTCCAATTATTAGAGTCTCAAGATGAAATGACTTGTACTTCCATCCAGATCTTCCTTCTGACTTATCTTGACTATTTTTTCACTTGATCAGATTCATCCTTTGAAGATTTGTCATCTTCTTCTAATTTACTTATATCCTCTGATTTTTTATATTCTTCTGGTTTGTCTACATATGCTTCATCTGGTTCCAGTAAACTTGCACTACCATCATCTTGTTTTCACTTTTTAAGGTCAAGATGTTTGTCATACAACATAATATAAATCGGATAATTAAGGGACGAAACAAAACTGCCCAAAACATCAGTTTTGTTTATGGTGGTTTCTGCTTGTTTCTAAAAAAAAAAAAGAACACTTGTATTCTGCTTCTACTAAAATATTCAGGTTATGTGATTCTCCTGGTTCTTCTAAATTTTGAGAACCTGCAAAATACTTATCTAGCGTTGATTTTTAAGATCAAGCTACTTGTTAACACAGGAAACATAATATCAAATAGATAAATAAAGATTAGAGAAATACACCCTGGACAACAACTTGTTTCTCTATTACTCTGAAAATCCTCTTGGTTCTTCTTTACTGGTTTTCAGATTTTGAATTGCATATCCTCTCATTAGAGGTTCTAGATTAGGGGATTTGAATTCCCATCTAGGTTTATAGTCTTGATGAATTTGATTGGAGTGTTTAGAGAAGTCTCCTAATTCTAACTGCTTATCTAACACTTCTCTTTCTACTGATGTATCAGGTTCTTCTAGTAATTTTGGAACTAATGGTAGTTTTGATTTTTCTTGTAGTTCAAGTTCTGTTGATATGTGTGATTTCTTTGCCAGCATTGCTTCTGTTGATACTCCTGATTTTTCTCATATTTTTGGTTCATCTGATAGCTCTAGTTCCAATCATCTAGTGATTCAGCTTTCTTCCAAAAGTCATTTGGCTTTTGTTTGTTAGGTCTTAGAACATAGACCTTTTTCCGTTCATAAGTTGCTAGCATCGACTTACCAGATCCCATGATTGGTGTTTCAACTTGGTTTCTTAGAACATCTGCAACATAAACAATTTTGTCTTTTGGCACCCAAATTTGATTAGGTCTTGGTTTGTTAGTCTGGAAAGGCTTCTTGTCTTTCCTTGTATTTAACATGGGACTAGATAATTTATGGTGACCTTTCCTAAAACAAACAGTACACAAAACATCAGAGTGAATAGGTTTAAATTCAGTTACTGTTTCTTCAAATCCTAGACCTCTTTTCCCATTTCTACTAACACCATAAATCATAGATGCATACTTGCTTCTTTCCATTCCATTAGCTAGAAAATCTTGGAATACTTCTTCATGCTTATCAGAGTTACATGTGGTATTTTCAACATGGATATCTTTAAGGTTTCATCTTTAAGTTCAGCAATATCAATTTTCAGATTTGCATTTTCGATTTTAAGTTCAGTAATATCAATTTTCAAAGTTGCATTTTCTGTTTTAAATTCAGCACTTTAATTCTTTAAAACATTAACATTTTCAATTAGGTTTGCATTTTCTTTCCGAAGTGTTTCCAATTTTAAAGACAATTTGTGATTCTTATTTAAAAAAGCATTTATAGTAGTAACTAAATCAGATCGAGTTAAGTTAGAAAATACCTCAATTTCTTCATCTGTTGCTTCATTGAATCCAGACATGTTGAACCCTTGGATCTTTCCTTAAACACTGTAAAGTACTCAGCCTTGAGACCGAGCTCTGATACCAAAGTTGATAACTTTTTGCTAATTTGATGAAGGCTAGTTGGTTTTTATGAATTACTTAGATAAGAAGCAATCGGGTTCAGAGGCAGCAAACAATGAAAGCATAAATAATTGGACATATAGATTTATCCTGGTACACCACTTACTTGGATTCATCCAGTCCCCTCATTCAGAAGGCTTTATTCCACTAATTCAAATACCTTGAATTACAAAGCACCTAACCCTCAAAGCTAGTCTTCCTAAACAGCCTAACAACCTCAGAATTTTGAGGAACTAACCACCTTGACCCTACAAGTCAAGTCTTCTCCTAACAACCTGAAAACCCCAGATTGAAGAAGCAACTAAACCACTATCGGTTTGGATATAAAAGATTTGAACTTTAAGTGTTTGCTTCTAACTAAGTTGATTTCAAAATAACTCTAACACTCTAAGAAAAACACTCATAAAACATTTCTCATTCGAACAAGTGTTTCTCTCTTTGAACTCTAAGATGATTTTGGAATTTTAAGCTTGAGTTCTTCTACTCTTTTCTAATTTTTCGATGATCTTCTTCTTCTTCAGCCTTGAGTATCTATTTATAGATAATATTAAGGCTTTAATTTAGTCCTTGTTTAATTCTGAATTGTATCTTCATTCCTTGCTTGGTCCACAATGATCTTATTCAAAAATAGTTCTGAACAAGATGTTTTTTGATAATATGTTCTTTAGCCAATTCATTAATTTTGAATCCAATTTGAGCAGTTCTTCTCGACTGATTCTGTTCGTATTTTGTTCATATTGAGTTTGTAAATTCTTCAGATTGATTATGTTTGTATTTTGTTTAGATTGAGTTTGTAAATTCTTCATACTGATATTGTTCATATTTTGTTGTAGATAAATCTTGATCAAATCTTCTTGTAAATAATTCATATCTTCTTGTGATAAATCTTAATAACATCTTAACCATATGTTCTTTTCAACTTGGTCTAAGATTTTTTTCAATCATAAATCTGAATCAAATCTTATTTTAGTATTTCTTCAAAAAAATTTGACCATATCTTCTTTCCAACTTGGTCAAAGATTTTCTTCAATCATAAATCTGAATCAAATCTTATTTTAGATTTTCTTCAAAAGCATGAATCTTTTTTCACACTCTCCGAAGTCAAATATATTCTCATAAAATACTTTTGTTCACATCAAAACTCTAATTATAAAACTAACTTGGTTCCAAGAGTAAACACATATGTTATCAGTTATAAATACATAATCACATCAACAACATTTATCCCCAATTCCAACATCAGTCACACAAATAGGTTCCTATATGCAAACTAAAAATTTGGAAGGAGTTTTTACCTTGCAAACATCCAGAATCACAAGCGTCAGCCCCTCTAAAATCTTTGTACCTTGATAAAAAAGATGAATGGATTTGAAGGAAGGGATTTTTTCCAAGTGTTTATTAAGAACTCTAGTAAAAAGTGATAAGAAGGGAGAGCGCTTTGTGTTTCATTTTTTCCTTAAGTTTGACAGTAAAATTCACCATGTAGAGTGAAATTCACATTTTTATAAGTTAGTCATTTATATTAGATTTATATCATCTTCATTTATATTAACTTCATTTATTTTAGGCCATTTGGTACACATTTTAAATAAACCATGGGCACGCCACTAGGACCAGTGACTGCCTTGTCGAGTTCTGCCACATTAGCATTCTACCCCCACTCTTGATCCTCCAACCCCAAATTAGGTTCACCAACTACAATTACAAGCCCACCATCTTCATCCTTGTCGTAATCATCCACCACCCCACTTTTTTCCATCACCGTGTGATTGTCATCGTTCAACACTATCTGCAAATCATCATCACTGTCACTATCCCAATCATCGTTCCAACAGTTAAAACCTCTGCCTTCGTATGCCCTCCAAAAAGCTTCATCCACATCTTCTCCACAAAATAATCCTAGAAATAACCGGCTTTTAGCCTCCCACATCTTCTTTTTTGATGTCAAATTTAATGTCTTCTTGATCCATCGGAACGTTGCCTTCAACAACAACACCAATGGCATCGTCAACCGCGACTAGTTTTGAATCTAGCAAAGCTTTATCTGCATGTTGCAGAAGAACCCTAAAGACATCCAGTGATTCCGCTTTCTTAAGAATAGGCGGCACATATTATGTTGGGCTAGGAGGGGCGATTTGATCGGGTGCATCGTTGATATAGCGGGATGCGGCGCAAGGGATCTAATTAAGGGTTCTATCAACATGTAAGGGCACTAAAAACATCTGAACATTTGTTTAAACCAGCTAGACTCCCATTAGCCACGTAGCCTAAAATTAATGGAGGAACCAACAAACTTATACAAATGTGACTATTGTGAGGAACCAACTTGAAACTTTTAAAACACAAGGAACCAACTTAAAACCTAAAATAAACATAAGGGACCAAATTAGCAATTAAGTCTTTACTAATTCATCATTACCCATCTAATCTTACATACACACATCACTCACTTCTAAATTTACTCTAGTAAAAATATCTAATATGGTCACAATTCAACTGATAGATATATTTCACAGTAACGTGCGATGTCGTAAAATATTTGTTATTCATAATTCATCTGTAATTCAATTAAATTATTTTCTAACGACTAATTTTAACCAAATCTTTGAAAATATTTTCCCGATATCTTACTAACCCTAACCCTTTCAAGAACTAGAACAAAAATTTTCGTTGTAAATAAAGTCGTTTTAAAATTTTGCAAATGGTAAAACCGTCTGCGGTATTTAAAATAAGTAAAAAATGTGTTTGCAATTTCAACTATTTTTACACACAAGGTGTGGGTCATGCCAAAGTTGGGCACACTATACTATAATGGTGAGGCGTGATAGGATAAGATATGACTACCAACCATTAGGTTTAACCTCACCAAGTCGGATTCAATAGGATTGAAATGGGCTTAACGGAAAAGGAGTTGGCTATTAACTCATTAGATGAATTAGAATAAGTGTTGTTCACCCTACTGATCCAAGAGTTACATGTGATGTAACTTGAAAAGAGTTTCCTCCCTAAATAGTCAAGTTTGGGGTAAATCAGTTGTCTCAGAACAACGTGAAATATGGATCTTGATCTCACTGGAAAATTTCTAATGGGATTTTGGGAGTCAATGGTGAGGGTCATTGATTTGAATAAAATTATGGAAGCATATTTAATAAAGTCCTATTAAATATGTTTTAATCATGATGTTTAATTTATGCATTTTACGTAATTTAAATTATCGTGAAACTTGACACAATATTAACTGCGAAATGTCCTTGAGAAGGACAAAGTATATATAGAAAAGAATTTTTAGAATGGTGCCGAAATTTTAAGGATGATCCTCAAAATTTGAGAAAAGTTATATAATTTTGAACAATTGAGCCTTGAGTAATCTACTCTTACTAAGACCAAAAAGATGCTTGTAAGAAGCATCAAGTTGATTCCTTGAACATAGGATACTTCAATCTTGTGATCATGAAAGTGTATGATACAACCATTCACATCAATATGTTAACTACTTCATATTATTGGGAAAAATTGGAATTTTCTATTAGTCCAGAGTTGGCCATTTAATTGGCCCAGCAAGAGTTATTGGATGGTTATAGTCACCAAGGAAAGACTATGTTAATGGTCTATATAAGAAAATGACTTGAAGCCTACTAAAAGAGAGTAGCACATAGGCAAGAATAAATTCAAGACATGCACTCTTACATTTCAGATGGCACGAAGGGTTACAAAGAAAAGTGTTACTTACAATTCAGTTGGACCAAATATTAGAAGAAGAACTGTCTCACATACTAGAAAGAGTATAAGTTGAAGAAACAAAATTAGGTTTTCTCTCAAATTTTGTCATAGAATTCAACTTCTTCTATACTATGTGTATAAGATACATGTGTAAATGAGTAGAATTGTCGTTAAAGTTAAAAGCCAACCTACATATGTGATATGCAATAGTTGTTGCTTCCTAAACAATTGGAGCTTTGACTTTGACTTTTGGGCTTACTTTAGACCTCAAGGTATTCATCTGTGATATATATACAAATAAGTTCAAATATAATTATTTGACTCTTATATACGTTGACATTGTTGTTTAGGCTATATAAGTAATAAACATATTTCAAGTACCATTAAAATGGACCCTTGGACTCATTCAATTGGAAATTATTTAGGTTTATGATATTTACTTATTGGAAAGGATGACTAAGCTCCGATAATGAGACACAATCAAAGAGTCAATGATCTTTTAGCATGATACATGAGATGTATAGGGGCCACAAAATAAGTTTTTAAAAGGTAGATTTCTTGACTTCGTTGCATTTACTATTGATTATAGTAAATTTGCATTAACTATTGATTATAGTAAATTAAGGTTTATGTATCTTATAAAACATAAACTAAGAGACTTTGAAGTATTCATAGATTTGAAGAAAGAGGTGGAATATCACTTTGGCAAGAGTGTTGAGATCGCGTGATTGGATCATGACTATCTAAATCAAACCTTGTTAGACATTATTTGATTTATTATGAGTCAGATATAATAACTCTTTCATAAATATGGACTTTATACAACTATAAAGATTTCATATGAGATATGGAATGAGTTGAAAGGACAAAAACGACATTTATGAAGATTTGAATTGTTAACTTTATATTTTTTCAGATAAGCTTGAAACCAAACCAAATAAATGTAATATGTGGAGAATCCTTAGGAAACTGAAGATACTTTTCTACAAAGTCGCCAATGATAAAGAGTTTATTGTGGAAACTGGTATATTCATTTAATGGGTTAAATCTCATAGGAACCAGTGGGAGAATTATAGAACTTGGAGAAATCCAAGCACCACAAAACATATAGGTAAAAGAACATTAATATACTCCACAAGTGTTGTGGATATGCCACTTAACCGATTTACACAAGATCGGGATAGATACGATAAGTTGTATCATCTTATAGAATAAGTGAGGGAATCCATGTGAACCAACAAGGTTATACCTTGAAGGAGTTGCCCTGATGGATATAGGATGCAAATGGGTCTTCAATTGAAGACTAGAACGGATGGTATATTAAATAACTTTAAGGCATGTGTGCTTAGACAATTTTCATCCAAATCTATGACATAGACTATGGTGAGACCTTCTATCAGTTAAGATCTTTAAATCCTTTAAAGATTCTATTGTGAACTTTTGTACACATAGAGGTTAGTGGGAGCGTTATTGATTTTGGTCTTATATGTGAAAAATGTAAGACTCATCAAATAACAATATCCCTATGAAGTATAAAAGCATAGTTGGAAATTGTTCTTGATAAAGGACTTAGGTGACATTTTCTAAGTGTTAAGATTTATGCTCTATAGAGATAGATCTATGAAGTTTCTTGATCTTAGTCAAAGTACATATGATAACATCATGATGATTTGCCTTGGAACAAATTATTATCTTGTCACTTGAGAAAGAATACAAGAGAATGATTTTAGTTGAAATTGGAATTGTCATGTACATCATTATATGTATTAGACCATATATCTTATGTGGCAGGAGCATAACAAAAAGGTACCAGTTTAATTTTAGTGAAGGTCAATCAATTGTAATCGAGAATATCCTTTTGATATCTAATTGACTAATGGCATATTCTTGATAGATGGTAAGGAAGACATCATTATAAGATGTTACATTGACATTACTTCTACACCAATAAAAGTAATTTAAGATCACAGTTTGGATTACGCTTTGCATATATGGTGGTACTTTGAGATGGAATAGTTTCATATCAGGGATAATTTATAATTCTCTTATATAGCTGAGTATATCTACTTCTAATGTGATTAGAAAGTGTTTGGATGAGGAAGTTCTTTTGAACTTGATATAGTTTTTACCTTTATAAACTTCGTCGATCTCGTTTTAATGATGATGAAGTAAGTGTATAAGGTAAAGTATTTGATCTCACCAATGATCCAAACATTTACTTAGTTGTTTATATCTCATTTAACAAATGGTCAAAAAAGAGAAGTGAACATGTGAAGAATAACCACACTAAACAATATGCTAAAGGAGTCTCTTGCTAAGTAGTAGCATGATACTCACACTAGATCGATGGGTGCTATCATAATACCTTATCAGTTCTAGTGCTAGTGGGAGATCGTTGGTGTAAGTTGTAGTGCTAATCTAATTAAGATAAATTGTAATTTGTATCATGGATGTATATCATATATCTAATTTTAGATATATGTACAAGATATATTATATTATTAACTATTTAACATAATAAAGTCCTTAGAATAGATAGTTCGTTCAGTAGAACATCAAGTGTGACTTTATTGTGAGACCCTACTGATTATTAAAACTTAAGAGAGAGAAACACAAGAACTAGAAGTTTTAATTGTGATTTTTAAGGTTTTAGTTTTTTTTTTTTTATAAAATATATGAAACACTTTCCCAAGTATCCTAGTTCACCACCAACACGATAAATAGATCAAGTCCTTTCACTCAGAAGGATTTAATCTCACAAGAGAATGCTTACATGGTATGCTCTCATAATATATTTGAGGTCTTTTCAGCACTCATAAATAATAAAAAGTTTTTCACCGGTTGTTGTATATGAGTATAGTAAGTTTTTCGTATATGTTATTTTGCCGTCAAGATCACAAGTCCTTTTATAGATAAAATTCATAGTTAGGGTTTCTAACTGTTGTTGTGATTGCATGAAATCAACATGTAAAATAATGAAACGTATTGAATCTTTCGAGATCTTGAATCAACATTAAAAACTCAGCGAATATGTTTTCATAATTGATTTAGCATATCTTGATAGGAGCTACAAGAAAACAAGATGATGACATTTTTAGAGGATAACATTGCATTTCTTTAGTTAGAGGATAAGTTAAACTTTTATGAGGAGAGGATGTTGAGATGTTGACTTTGTCAAAGTTCTGACTATTGTTGTTATTGCATGAAATCGACATGTAAAATAAGGGATATATCGAATCTTCAGAGATCTTGAATCAGCATTAAAAACTTGTCCAAATATGTTTCCATAATTGATTCAACGTATCTTGTAGGGAGCGGTAGAAAAACTAGAGGATGAAATTTTCAAAGGATATCATTGCATGTCTTCAATCAGTGGATAAGTCCAACTTTGATGAGAAGAGGATGTTGAGATGTTGACTTCTTCAAAATTTTGTGCTCAGATGTTTGACTAAAGAAAGTTGACCGTTTTTGCAGAGCATTGACTTCAAGCGTTGACTAGACAATCAACTGGTTTGCCAAAATTATCAGACATAGAATTATCAGAGCAAGTTTGTATTATCAGATTCATCAGAGGTGCATTGAGAAAGCATTGATCAGAGTAAGACATGACTTTAATAGATGCTTTAGAGCATTGCCTTGATTTCTTCATTTATCTTCTCTATTCATCAAAGGATGTAGCTTAAAGTCTTTAAAACTTTTAACAGAGGGTTTGCACACTTCAACAATTTCATTAGCACAATAAATTGTTACCATAAAATAGTTTTTGCTATCATCAAAATAATTAAGAGACATTGTTCTTTAAACCAACTTGGTTCTAACAATCACCTCTTTTTTTGTGATGAGAAACATCTATTTTTGTGGATAATTTTTCTTTTTAAAATATAATATATATGCAAAAATTATTCAGAGTAAAGCTCCTAATATGAGCATGTTTAGAAAATGAGAGTGATATATGACATTCTAACATTAGAGTTAAAAATTAGAAACATGGAAAACACAACGTGAAATTGTTCTCAAAATATATACTCCCCCTTTTGTCATCAGACAAAAAGAGTAAAACAAATGAAGTAAATAGCAGAAAGATTTCAGTGTGTGTGTGCAAGATTTCAATATGACCCTAAAGCATCCCATTTAACTGTTGTTAAAAGGATTATTAGACATCTAAAGGGCACTACCAATCTTGGTATGTGTTATAATTCATCCTCTGAGTACAGGTTAGTATATTTTTGTGATACAAACTATGTTGGAGATAAGATAGAAAGGAAAAACACTAGGGGAAATTGTACATTTCTTGGTGAAAATACAATCTATTGGTCAAACAAAAGACAAAAAGCCTATTGCTCAGTCTATAGCAAAAGTAGAATATATCTCAACAACTAGTTGTAGTACTCAGCTGTTGTGGATGAAGTATCTTCTAGAAGATTTCAAAATCAATTAGAGTAACATTCATATCTTCTGCTCCAACTATATGTTTACCCAAAAATCCTATGTTACACTCAAGGGAAAAACATATTGAGATTAAATATCATTTATAAGAGATTATATTTAGAACGGTATTTTAGATATTAAATTTGTTGACACTGATAATCAATGGGCTGATATTTTCACAAAACCCCTTGTTGGGGACATATTCAATTTTATAAAGAAAAGTCTAAACATTTTGTTTGTAAGAGAATGATGTTGAAGTCTCCATATTTTTGCCTCCAGTAAAACACAGTAAATGGTTAAATGTATATATGTTTTGCCTCTAATTAAAATTAATTTACTTGTGCCTCTATTCAATCTAAATTCAATTAATATTAATATTTATATGAACAATTTTCTTGTAAGTTGTTTATGGTATCTGATACTCTAACAAATGTTGTTCGTGCGTGTTTACACGTGTGTGTTAGTTATGGTTTTAGAAACTCAAATGTTTTCATCAAACCCACTCACCACTCACATCCCTCACATATTCCCGCACTTTTTCTCTTTCTCTTTTTCAAACCTTAAAACTTCAGGGAAAAACTCTTTAAATCTCTCCTGCTTCAATGGCTTCAAGTTCATCCTTAAACCATACACTCAATAATGTCTCTTATGTTCCTACCATGATCTGCAACTTTGACCAACTAGAAATTCTTCATGAACTCTGCGTAAAGTTTGCAAACCTCGCCAAAAATGAATTTCATTTTATTGAAGACTTTACCGGTGTTGGTTGGTTTGAATACTTTAACCTAGAACAAGATGCGGCCTTGGACTCTCTAATCAAGGAATTTTGGAGATTTTCTTGTGCAAACAAAGACGTTGAAGTATCAAGTATTGTGTTAGGGCTTCCCATCAAAATCACTCAACATCCCTAGTTTCTATTAAAAGATGTCAAGATGAAGGAGTGTTAATTGAAAATGGTTATGAATCAAGGGTTGGCTCTTTCAAGATCAATAAGGAATTATTTGAAGGTCCTAAGGTAAATTCAAAATGAGTCCACTTGAAACCTAAGTACAGAGTGCTCTTTAAGATTTTGATTGGGTGTGTAGTACCCAAAGGTGGATCTGTGGACCCTGTTATCAAAAACCATAAGGGTCTGATTTGGCATATCTCCTAGAGGATCAAGACCAATCTTCTAAACCTTATTTTGTAACACATGAGGTCATGTGTTATCAATTGTAGGTTAAGAAAGATCAGAACAATCCTCTACCTTAGACTCATCACTTTAGTTCTAATAAGAACTCCCCTCATTCGAGCCCTAAAGGAAGTAGAAGGAGCTACTCAAGAGGAACACTTGGTTTCATCATCTGCACCAGTGTTCAATATATCCAATGTCATCAAGATGAGTCTGGTCTCTCCTAAAGACTGCATTCGACCAAGCGGTGACGTCAAAAGGATATCTGATCAAATTAGTGGATCTTAAGCCATCCCCTTTTTGGTAGAAGATTCTCATGCTTCTCACTTTGAGGAAGACAATAAAGAAGTGGTTCTGGAATATATAAGAATATGTTAGTTTGGCCAAAAGATGGCTCCAATATGCCTTCCTCTACCTAAAGCTTCTCAAGTTTTTGAGAAGAAAAGAAAAAGAGTTGCCATGACATTTAGTGTAGAAGAGGATAAGGAAGAAGAAACAGACGCTAATGAGGAATAAGAAAACTTCATTTTGAGGAAGAAATAGAAGATAATATCCAATCCAAAGCAAACTACTCCTTCTGCTATTGTTGGTAGTACTAGTAGTAATGAACAATCTGAACTAGAATCAGAACCTCTTGATAACTCTTCATCATATGCATATTTTTCATTGTTTTTAGTCTTATTTATCTTTAATCATTAGTTAATTTAAGGAGTTATTTGATATATTTTGTTGATTTTAGTTCTTGGATTTAATAAAATGTTTATGTTCTTATTTCCTTCATTAAGTAGAGATTTTTCGTAGTTTTGTGTTGTTTCTTTGTTTTAGTGCAGTGCTGAATTTTGGTGAGAAATCAACATGACCTATGTAGAGTATTTCAGCCATATCTTGAATTGTAGATGTCCAATTGGAGTCAAACCAAGTGCAAATGAAAGCTAAGATCCATAACTACAACTTTTATAAAGACATTGAAACCAAATTCGAACTGAAAAGATGAGAGAAATGCAGTAAATGTCAGACAGCAGATGTTGTGCGCCTAAAGCGCAAATCCCGTGCCTGGGGCGCATTTCTGCATTCTTGAATCTATCCTGGCATGCCAGGAGCGCAAATGTTGCTCCTGGGGTGCGTGGCACGCTGTAGAATGCATAAAAACGCATTTTTTAATTCACTTTTTAGGGATCTTTTTGGCTATTAGAAGTTTAGAGACTTGTGCCATAGCAGAGAAACTCAGATACGACTGTTTCTAACACCATTGGAGGAGTTTTATCAAGAATCATTCATGAATCTTTCTTGTAATTCTTCTTTAATCTCTATCTTTTGTATCTCTGTCATAAGTAACTAAACCCTATTTGTTAGCGATGAGTGAAACAAGATGAAACCCAAATTTATTTGATTTCTAGTTATATGAATGAGTTTATTGAATTATTTTTCTCATCTCTGCGCTTAATGCTTGATCAACTTTAAACTGTTTTACGTTTCTTACTTTGAAACAACAGTGGACTTTACGAATGCTTGAGATGAGAAATTCATGATATTGTACTCTAGGGATAGATGCAGGCCATGAAACCAATTGGATTATTTAGAGAGGCAATAGTTCAATAAGAGAATTCTTGTACTATAAAGCTTAATTCTAATCTTAAATTCACTAAGTAATTAGGGGTTACTTTGGTATTAAAAGTTCTGTCACTAAGACATTATGGCAAGAATAATAAAGAGAAATCGGTAATAATTCAATAAAAGAATTTAGTAACTAGGATCAAATTAGAAACCAAGGTTGGATTCGAAGTGAAACTCATCCCTAACATTTTTCTTATTATAAAAGTTCAATTCTATTACTCTTGTTAGTTTCAAATATAATTTCAATCAATTCGGAAATTTTTTGTTCAATTTTAGTAATTAAACATAATTCGATAGTAAAACGCAATCCTTGAGTTCGACACTCGGTACTATCGTTTTATTATTACTTGCAACGATTCAGTACACTTGCTGACACGCTGTCACCTCTCATACCCTTTACCCAAAATACAAACTTTGTTGCCCATTCCTTTGATCCTGCACCTAATACTCTCAATGACTCTAACACTAACACCTCAAATGAAATGTTTGAGGCTACCTAGGAGAACATTTTGTATCCCTCAAATATAAAATACATCTTCTCCCTCTCAAGACCAACACTCCAAACCAAACACCATCAGCTAATTACACTAACATTCCACAAACACCTTCCAACACTACCATTCCATAAACACCTACCCTCTCCACCGCTACTTCTGACCCTACCTCACCCAGGCTTGTGAATCCCTTTCACCGAGTAGTTGAGACAGCGACTCAAGTTGTCATTGATTTAGTCTCTGATACATCTTCAGAAGACTCCTCTACTCCTCCCTCACCCCCTATTCACTCTGAACCTGCCATCTCCACCATCCCTCTATACCTTATTCCCCTCACACATTCCATTCTCTCTAGCTTTTTAAACCTCGATTCATTCATTACTTCTCTTATTGCCAAAATAACTTCAACACACAATAGGAATGCTTAGGGTTTGGATCTTAATGATGTTTCAAACTAGGGGAACCAAGTCCTGTCGTTTGTCACCAATTGTATAAAGGACAATATGGAACATGGAATGCAGTTGGCCTCCTAGAATTCTGCAGTTGGTAACCATTGGGTAAATGATATCCATCTCTCAAGCAATCAAACCCAAATTGAAGCAATGTAGTCTTCAAGCGATCAAACCACTGCATTGAGACCTATTTTAAACAATATAGAGCTTTGTGCAAACGAAAAACCAAAGCGAGATTAGAGGAAAAGAAACTTGTAGGTTGGTCCATATATTTCTTCAAGTCATTATTAACATCTAACTATTGTATAGTCTACGGGACAAACTACCTCCACAATTGGAAGTGGAATTACAACCAGAACTAGAACTATTAAACATGGGACGAGAAAGCTGGACTGAAGTTAGAAGCTTTAAACATTAAAGATGGAAACTCATAGAGTCCATCCTTGCCTACATAGCCTTTTAGAAGAACGTCATTAACATCATTGATTGAGATTTCAAAAGACAGTGATTAGGATAAAATTCAAAACAGACTATATTTTCTCTAGCAAATTTACTAACATTTATAAGATTTTTAGTGATGGAAGAAACATGGAGTAAATTATGTTGTATAGTTGATAGTTAGACTAATATATCTATATATATGATCATTACTTGAATACTAAAGAAGAAAAAAGAACAAAAATGAATGATTTATTGAAGAAGAAACTATTATGAACCTTTTATTTTGTATAAAAAAATTAATATTTTTAAATTATTATTTGGAACTTAATATTATTTAGTTCTAATTGTCTTTTTTTATTCCTATTTTGTAGAGATCAAAAATTATTTTTTAACTATTTATTTTCAAAAGCAGATAATGTAGGATGTAAACAATCCAATTATATTTTATTAGGGACTAAAAATTAATTTTAGTTATCTGATTTTTCTAAATTACTATCTATGTTGCTTTCTTAATTCATTATCTATGTTGCTTTTTAATTGTCATTTTTAAGTTATTTACACATATAAAAAGACTAATAAATTTTATTACTTTTCATAAAATTATTTGTCTTTTATCTATAATTTTCTTAATCATTTATTATTTTATTTCACGTTTTTCTCTATGCAATAAATAGTATTTCACAAACCAATAATAATTAATACTATTTGAACTTTGAAAACAACACATAAAAAAAAACTGTTTTTTTAAAGAACATCCCTTAAAAGGAAGAAAGCGAGT
Source organism: Cicer yamashitae (assembly GCA_037974755.1). Classification (NCBI taxonomy): domain Eukaryota; kingdom Viridiplantae; phylum Streptophyta; class Magnoliopsida; order Fabales; family Fabaceae; genus Cicer; species Cicer yamashitae. The sequence goes on from JBBPBQ010020321.1 coordinate 42,368,215, forward strand.
ATCAATTAAGATCTTTTATATGTATACACCTATAATTTCCAAACACTCATTCAATACTTATTTTGTTTATATCTCTATCTATATATTATCAACATATCACATTTCTCTCTATATTTCTTTCTCTCTCAAGATGTTTATAGAGTGTGCACACATCATTTTTCATTAATTAATCGGGAAATTGCATTTACCTCCCATGAAATCTCTTTAAATGACACTCACACCCCTTTTAATTTTCAAAGTGCACTTATCTCTCCTGTACTCACTACAAAATTTGAGCATAACATTATTTTTTCCCACCACACTTATATCTCTATATGCATCTTATCAAAAAGACACTCGAATACACACTCCGATTGTGTCACTAAGAATATAATCATAACTTTCAAATTACAAATACTAGATGTATAGTTGTACCTCTATAAATTAAAGCGAAAACTCTAATCGTGTCATATAATAAATGACATGAATAAATATAATTGTGACAAACAAAAGTTTTATGTAGTTTTTTTACGTAAAAATCGAGCCTGAACCAGTCTGAACTGCGAAAACCGTCGGTTCAATGGTTCTATCTAGTTAATTAAAAAAACCAATTTTTTTTTTATAAAAAAATTACTAAAAAAACAAATTTGTGTCACTTTTAACTTTTTGGGCTATTCAATTCTTACTTTTTACTTCAGATCCACAAAGTCAAAAGTCAAAACCCTTATTTAGAGAACCGAACAAAATCATTGCGCAGCTTTTTCCTATAAATCAATGTATTGCATCAACAATTTGTTTGCCGAACAATGGAAAATCAAGAGGTATTTTTTAGGGTTTGTTTGGTTGAGAGGAGAAATGGAGAAGAGAAAAAGAGTGTGGAATGAGAGAAATGAGTAAGAAATAGAGTAGATTTTATGTGTTTTTTGGTATAAGAGAAATAGAATAGAAAGAAATATAATTGTCTCTCTTCTTTCTTTTGGTTGAATAGAAATTGAGAAGAGAGAAGTGTAATTTATTTTGAAAAGACTAAAATATCCTTATACTTAAAAACTAACAAAACATTTTGTTTGTATTTTTTTTATCAAAATTAATTATTATTTATTATAATTTAATTAAGTTATTTTTCAATTTAATTAACAAAATTAATTTAAGTAATATATTTTTATTAGTTGCTTTTAACATAGCATAAATATATGTATTACATTTTATTATAACTAGCACCATATTTTATTTTATTAAGGGACATTATATTCACAGTGAAATAAATAAACATGTAGAAAACAAATTCAATTCATAAAAAGGGACATGACAACAGATATATGAATATTCACTTGAAAAAGTCTTGCACTATAAGTGCATAAATGGTATAAAAAAATAAGCAAGCTTTTCTCTTTCCTTTCTTCGCTGATGAAGAGAGATTCTAAAAAAGGTGTGGTGCCATCCATCTTTAGTTTCTTTCTCTAATTCTATGACAACCAAAGATTTGTTATCTCTTTTCAGGTTCTCTCTTCTCTTACACTCTCTATCTTATTATTCTTAAAACAAACAAAGCCTTAAGCTTTTTCTTACTAAATTGTTTTTATAAGATGAGTATATTTCTTTAGTCTATAATCTACTCTATACTCAATTACTCATACACTATACTCTATAGTCTACTCAATTACTTATACTAACAAGCTGCTACGAAGTTTTTCTAAAAACCCTTGTCCGTTTCTTTTACTATAATAATATTTTAATATATGAATGTAGGCATGTAGACATACAATGTTGTCGTTTCTAATATCCAGGATGAATGACGTTCATGACTTCATATCTAGTAGGTACGTAAAAATATCCTTGTTAACTACCAATACAGTAATTACGTCAAGTTCCTTTAAACTGAAAGATTTAATCCACTAATACACCAATTGAATCGCACTTCCCCTAAACACCTACTAGTCAAACTGACTGCGTTCAAGTCTTCTCAATCTTCTAGCTTAGTACAGTCAAGTTATTGAGGAATGCAACCACTATTGGACTAGGTTATAAAAGAGTAACTTTAATGGTTTTCTAAATACTCTAACAAGAGGGTGTTTACAAGTTGTATTCTCATAAACTATTTCTCAACACATTAGACAAAACAAAAGATAGAGAGCAAAAGTGCATAAACGGTTGTATTGTGCTTATTGTAGTGTGTTATTGTTATATTTCAATGAGGGTTGCACATCTTTTTATAGAAAACTTTATAGTCTCTGACCATTGTCTTAATTGCAAGAAATTAGCATGTATCATGAAGTTTCATATCAAATCTTCAAAGATAGATTCACCATTAAATCTGGTCTAAAAATAGCCCATGTAATTGATTATGCGTATCTTGATATGGAGATAGAGAGAGCAGAAGATATCATGATTAGAGTATATCACATACACCATAAGACAAATAACGAATTCATAGTGATGAGCAGAGGATGCACAAAAATTTGTTTTCTTCATAGCGTTAGATTTTCATCGTAGCATTGACATTTCATAACATTGACTTTTCAGGGCATTGACTTTTCATCAAACATTGACTTTTAAACATAGTCAGACAATCAAATGTTTGACGTGATTATCAGAGGCAGACAAACACTTCCTTGTTATTATAATCAGATGTTTGTTGTAGTCATCAAAGTTAGACTAGACAGAGCATGGTTTGCATTAAAAGAATCACTAGAGGCGCATTTCAAAGTGCGTTCATAAGACTCAGAATACGAAAATCAAAATGAAGTCTTGGTGTTCCTTTAACTTAGTTCAAACATCAGAGGATGCAATGTAAGGTTATATCAAAATAAACCTAATATGGGAGTGACACACTTAAATAGAACATTAAAAGATATCCAAGCAAGAAGAAAGAATGAGGACCTAAATGAAGCATATGATGACCAAAATAATGAAGAGGAAGTGCAAGAAGCTCAACCTTCTCCATGGGAAATTTCTAATAAATTGAAAAGGAAAGTCGTTATTCCAATTGGTAGTTATTTTGCTTTGAGGACAACTCTTGGCTCCGAACCAACTCTGAAAAGTGTTTTATCTAGCAAAGAAGCAATTCACAAAGCTAATATGACAATTGCTTTATGGCTTTTTGATGTTTGCTTTCCATTTAATGCAATATAATCTTCATACTAATATGACAATTGCTTTATGGCTTTTTGATGTTTGCTTTCCATTTAATGCAATATAATCTTCATACTTTCAATCTGCTTTAGATGCAATCGCATCTATTGGTCCAAGTTTTAATGGTCCATATTATGATGAATTAAAGGTTAACTTGTTGGGAGTTTTTTTAGAAAGAGTTTCAATTACTTGTGGAAGGTTATCGAGCAAATTGGGCTAAAAGTGGATGTACAAGTATGGCTGATTGATGGAGCGATCAAAGGCAAAGAACTCTAATTAACTTTCTTGTGTATTGTCTTATCGATATATTATATATGAAATTTTCATAATCCTCGTTGTACTTTACATATTTACTAGTTTATTAAATTTCACTTTGATAAATTTACTAATTTAATATCTTATAGGTATGACTTTTGTGAAACCAGTTGATGCATAAGATGTTGTAAAAGATGACAAGACATTGTGCAACTTGTTTTCTAAAGTTATAGATTGGGTTAGAGATGAAAATGATGTTTATGTAGTGAAAGATAATGTAGCTAATTATGTAGTGGTTGGAAGATTGATACATGAAAAATATGAAACAATTTTTTGGCCTCCTTTGTTTGAATCTCATCTTAAAGGACATTACTAGTATGCCATATATTTCACACCTTGCATCAAAGGCTTCAAAGGTAACTAACTGTGTTTATGTATAATTATATGACTATGTTTCTTGCCTTAGGAAAAGAGATGGATGGAAAGAAATTGTATGTCCAGGGTGACTTGGTTTACTACTACTTTTATTACATTGAAAAATATTTATGATCATAAACATGATTTGCAAGCTTTAGTCGTGGACAAGCATTTTACTAGCCATAAGTGAACAAAGTCAGTAGCAGGAAAAAATGTTAGTGCTATCATTTTGGATAACAAATTTTGGAATGACAGTTTTATGATAGCAAAACTTGTTGCTCCTATTATTTGCTTATTAAGAATTGTAGATGGAAATGAAAAACCTTCTTTGGGTTATATATGAAGGGATGTAGGGGGCCAAAAATGCCTTTAAGGAGATGTTTAGGAATAAAAGCGCTTTGTATAAGCCTTACACAAATATTATTAAAACTTGATGGGATAAACATTTAAAGCGCAATCTTTGAGCTGCAACTTACTTTTTAAATCCTACATTCTTTTATGATGAGAAGTTATGTGAAAAGAATAGAGTGGTGCAAGAACTCCTTGATTTATTTGATAAAAAAACTTTTTGTAATGACTTGGCTAAAGCCATTCAAGAGATGCAAGTGTATCATGACCGACAAGGAAGTTTTAGTCAAGAAAGTTCTCTTACAATAACGAATACAATACGACCTGATAAACACATATTTTAAGTTTTATTTAAAACTTAAAACATGCATATTTTGTTTTTTTATGGTCATATAACTTTTTTTTGTAGATCAATGGTGGAAATTGTATGATGCTAGTGCTCCAATTCTGTAAAAGTTGGTAATTTGTCTTCTTAGTCAAACTTCTTCTTCTGGGCGTAAGAGAAATTGGAGTGTTCTTGAAAATATCCATATTAAGAAAAGATATAGACTAGAACATCAAAGACTAAATGATCTTGTTTGTATTACTTATAACATGCATTTGAAGAATAGATACATAGATTTATTATGTCAAAAGTTAAAACATTGTTTTTTTTTGTTTTGTTTTGGTTTTTTTTTATCTTAATTATTATTTTTAAATTTTGTGATGTTTTATTTTGGGTGGAACCACGAGAAGAAATATGGTGATCCTATAGACTATGAATCTATTGACAAAGTTGATTTTTGGATAATTGAGGAAGAAGGACCTCTTGAGTTTGATGACAGTGATAATGTCATTTATCATGAGAATGCAACTCCAACTGATGAACCATCAAAAGATAATGAAGATTAATGTTTATTAATTTATATAATAAAATATATGTTTCACTTGTTTATTGTTCTAGAATTAAAAACATATATGTTTACTTTTGGTTATTTAACTAGGTGATGTAGATCTCGGCACAACCCAATTTAAGCATGAAATTAGTGGAGTTGAGTATGAAAATGGTGGTGGTGGCACAACAAATAAAGATGTTATTCCTAATATATTTGACTATGGAGGATCTTGCCTCAACAAATATTATGATGATTAATTATTAGTTATTGGTCTAATTTAAGTTGATTATTTAGTTTCTATTTGTTGTTGCAAATGGATATTATTTTTTTTGGTGAATGTTGCACATGGGTATTAAGTATTAACTGATCAATTAGGTAGTGTTTTTTGACTTAATATATTATATATAATGTTAATAAATATTACTTAATTATCACTAATTCTACCGCGATTAAACCATTAAACCGCTGCCTCTACCGATTTAATAGCGTCTAGTTTTCCTAATATTGCTGCTTAGTACTACGTACTAGATTGGTTTTGTTTGAAGTAGGCGGATACTTTTGGTAGCACGCACAATTAAGGCGGAACGAAAAAGACAAGAAGGTAGAAGCCAAAGTTAAAAGTCCATGTGTCATATTGCTGACTATCCCAAACAACGGCCCCTCCCATTCCCATTTCTCACTCGCTACACCCACCACCATCTATGGCGACCTCTTTTCATCCACTAATCGCCTCTTGTTTCCTCCAACCACCACTTTCCTCTTTTCCATCATCGTCATCGTCAGTTTCTCATTCTCTCCCTCACTCTCCTCAATCACATTCTCTCTCTCTTCCTCATTGCAGGTTCAAAACTCGCTGCGGTTACTCATCTCTTGAAGTATGAGATTTTCGATTCACTTCTTTTTTGTTTTGTACAACAAGTTAAAGCATCCTTTGATTTTGATTTTGATTTTGATTTTGATTTTTGAGTTTGTTTCTGTGAAATGCTGCAATTTTTCGGGTCAAATTTCTTACAATTGCTTTATGTGTGCATAAATAGGGCTTTAGAGTTGAACTTGGAGGAATGTGTATGTATGTATTGAAAAAAATGTGATATTTTTGTTTTAGGTTAAAGATGTTAGCTATCAACCTCCAGGGACTCAGCTTAAGCTTCTGAATTCAGTTAGTTTTTCACTTCCGGAGAAAAGGTACTATTTTCGTGTCTTAATTTTGTGAAATTGAATTATGTATCAGTTTGAGATGTTTACGTATTCCTTACTTATACTGAATGTTTTAAAAACCAAATTGAACAAGATAGACGGTTCAATTGTGAATTGGCACTGTCTAGAATTTGATTATTTGAGCGGTTCAATCACAATTTCATCTCAATTCAAGCGGTTCAATGAAGTTGAAACATGATGCAGATCTCGGCAGTTCGGTGTTTATAATATTGCTTAGAACCGATCCTGAGTATGAATTTCCCACTAATTTGTATCCCAATTTTTCCTCCTTTCATTTAATAATTTAAAACTTGTAGAACTTAATGTTAGGGGAATGGGAGAATCTAAAATCATTGGTTGGAACTAATAAAATGTATGTTATGTCCTACTTTATCTCCTTGTTGTCCCTTTTAAAATCATTTGAACTACTCTCCTGGTGAAACTGTTTAACATATAAATGTTGGGTGTTTTACAATTTTTGTAAAGGAAAAAAGGATTTTCTACATAGTTCATAACTAATTTCTGTCAATTGCCACAGTTTTGGTCTAATTTTTGGACAGAGTGGAAGCGGAAAAACAACTCTCTTGCAGGTCTTCCATCTTTTTTCTTTTTAATGAATTTGATTTATTGAACATTCATGTTATTTACATGTTTGGATAGTTATCATCGTTCCTACCTATGGCCTCCTTTCGTTCCATATAGCTTCTTGCAGGAATAAGCAAACCAACATCTGGATCTATTAACATCCAAAATTATGGGGATGATGGAAATCCTAGTCAATCTCCAGAGCCCTTGGTGCCGGAAAGGGTTGGTATTGTCTTCCAGTTTCCGGAGAGGTACGAATATAAAACTAATTGAATAAGAGATTTTGTTACTCTATAACTTGCATTTTGTTTTTTGTTTTAGATAATCAACTTGCATTTTGTTTTAGATAATCAACTTGCATTTTGTTTTAATCTTATGCTGTAAATATTGAGCTATAATGCTATATACATCAAATACATTGTTTCAATTTTTCTGTTGGAACCTCTGCAAATATAATGTGATTCAACCCAAGAAGAGTAGACATAGAAAATGTCACAAGGTACCAACATTTCAGGCTTACCATCTTCAATAATATATTTTTCTCTTAATGCTGAAAATGTATTACATCATTTTCTGACATGACATATAAGTCAGTGTAATTCAAATCTTTGTTTCAGACACTTGTCGAACACGCAGCACTAACTTCGTATTATTTTTTCGATCTGTCATTAGTTTCAGTGTTTTAATTGAAACATTATGAACTTTGAAGAATAATTCTGTTGATATTAGTATCCAAATATACATGGAAATTTACAATAAACACTTTTTACAGGTTTCATGATACTAAATCAAATATTTTTTAATCCATTTGTCTGAGTTGTATATTGTTAAATTTCCTAACTGTTTCCATTAGCCATTTGTAATTATTTTTTGATCATGTTTCAATTTTATTGGATTTTCATCTCTAAACTTCTACACATATTGGTGTTGCAACCTAGGTATTTTGTCGCTGATAATGTACTTGATGAAGTCACTTTTGCGTGGCCAAGGCAAAAGGGTAACGATCAATTAAGGGAGAATCTTGCTCTAGGGCTTCAGAGGGCAATTAACTGGGTAGTCATACCTTTGATATTACAGAGTGTCTTCTTATATTATATATGTAAAAGTATAACTATCTAATTTGCAAATTCATTTGTTTGTTTATTTTTAGTCATTATATTATTTAGTACTTCCTTCCCTTCTTTTGTTCTTATGTTTCATATGCAATGTTGTTTCTTTTCCATAACTATAGGTTGGATTAAATGGGATATCATTGGATAAGAATCCTCACTCCCTCAGTGGTGGTTACAAACGTCGCCTTGCCTTGGCAATACAATTAGTAAGTTATTTAAAAAAAAAAAGGAAAATTAGAAACAAAATACAGACATGCCTGCTTGATTTTGCTTCATGTCTTCCCCTGACTTTCTCCTGATTGTTGTTGTAATTGTCAGTCAACCGAGCATCAATTGGATTAATGGTGATTTTAATGTATTTTTTCAGGTGCAAATCCCGGATCTACTAATATTGGATGAGCCTCTTGCCGGACTTGGTATAAAACTGCAACCTGTATTTTTTTCTATGCTGCATTACTGCGAGTTATTGCACTAAATTAACCTTAGTAGTTCTTCCCATTAAAAAGTATTCAACTAGTTCTAACTAAAATCAAGCTTTTGCTACATTTTGTTCAAAATTCTTTTGTAATATAATCCTTATCAAGATTCATGTAGTTTTGGTAATCTTATAATCTTAGTAGTGTTATTGGACCTGACTTTACTGATTGTACTACACTAAATTACTTGGCCTTGAGTATTTGTATAAATAGTTAAAAAGTTAGTGTTTTGTGATGACATAATATTAATAAATAATTTTCATGTTTTCACTTTTCTATCCAATTTTAATAGTAATAAGTGAAGGTTGGTAATGGTATGTCATTAGGAAAACTTCCAAGGGTTTGGAAGACCCTGTTTCTCTTTTATTTTGTTTTCTAACTATCATGTTCAATTACATTTCATATTCCTTCCCCACGTATTAGATAGTAATAGAAATACTGTTTCTGCTCAAGTTATCAATAATAGCATTTTTATTGCAAAGCATATTTGCCTCGCACCTATTGTGCCTGTATTTGTGCCTCGCTTGTGAACAAGGATAACTATGCTTTGCAAACACTAATTACTCCGCTGTTCACACCTATGTGTGTGTGTATTTCTTTTATGTTTTTTGGTTATGTGAGTTTGTGGTGTGTGTTGAGTCTTCTGATTTCTCATTGTTCATCTTTCATGTCCTAAGAAATCATGGCATCATCCACTTAACCACAATGCAACTCCAGAAAACACCTTGGTATAATCTGCAATACAATACCATTACCAATTTCTCTACCTTTTGGGATTGATAACTATTATTCTTCTACGATTTTCTTCGAGGATTGTGCCTTGTTTATCCTTTTGCTTTGGCTTTTTATTTTACAAAGGAGGTCTAAGACATAGTGTGAGGGAAGGCTGCGATGGAGTAGAGTAAAAGTTGGATCAGTGGAATTGATCATGAGATCAAGTAATTCCAAGAGGGACTTGGTGCTCTACTTGAGCTAAGGCTAATTAGAATGTTTTATAGTATTTTAATTTGAAAGATGTGAATCTTTATTTCCTTAGGAAGTAATATTTTTAAACGAACTACAGTTTATTCTTTTAAAGCTGTATCTAATACTTTACTTCTGGTCAGATTGGAAAGCACGGGCGGATGTTGTGAAGCTTTTAAAGCATCTAAAAAAAGAATTGACTGTGCTAGTTGTCAGCCATGACTTGAGGTTGTTTCAATTTACTCTGTTATTAGTTTTAGATTATCTAACTTTTTATCAAATTATTGTTCATTTCTTATTATATACTTCCTTCGGTCTCATATATAAGAAGAAAACATCATCAAGAGATTCAAGACCAAGGAGGCTCATTTAATGTTATAATTTCAAAAGCTTGTAACATAATTTTGGCATTAAATGTTTTTACACCCACTTATATAGATAGTAGATGGATTTCTAGTAAATATACAAATGATATTAAAGTAATTTTAGCAATTTATACACCTTAAAATTTGTGACCTTTTCATATAATTAGGACAAAAAACCAAACATTTTCTTATGCATGGGACCAAAGTGAGTATTACATTTGTTTACAAGTTTATTTTTTGTTTTAATTTCTTGATTTGTCCACATCATTCAAAATTTTTAACTACAAATGTTACAAAGAAATTGAATTAATGTGAGCTAAATAATGATTTTGATATATTGACGAATAACCATTGATGTAGAATTTTTATGGTTTTTGATAGGTAACCCTTAGTACGTGGGTTAATTAGGTTAATCAGGGAGATAGTTGAGTCCTTTAGAATAAATAAATCAGACATGTTGCCAATAAATAGGAAGAAGGGTTGAGATGGAGAGGGGATCAATTGGTGAGATTATAGTTAGAGTGAGTCCTAGATCTCTTTAATATCTAGGAATTTGTTCAAACAGTCAATGAAGAATTTCCTTTTCTAATTGAGTTGCTATCACTATTTATGTGCAAAATACATCTTATGCTATTGTTGATAATTGATCATGAATCTTATGATTCATTTTAAACTTCAAACACAAACATAAGCATTATGATGTCGTATAATCCATATAGCCGACTCCATCAAATGGAAAATGGCTTGGTTGTTACTGTAGTAATCTTTTGATCCGTGCTACAGAAAATAGGCTTTCCAATCAGCAATCGATTTCACAATTCGACAACCAAAGTAAGAAAACTATAACTATTTAATTGGTATGAACTCAATAGTTAGGGTTTTTTTGGTGGCAGTATAGATGCTCTTCACATGTGCTGTTAGCTACGACATCGTGAGGTTAATCCTTATACATTGTTTGTAGTTTTGAAGCAAAATATGTTCTTCCATTACTCAATTCCTCATTTATATTGTAAAGGAAGTTTTGGTTTCACTTTTTATATCCTGTAGTAATTGGTGAATTGATAACTTTACTTATTGAGCTTCCTATGTGCATTTCAGTGAGTTTGCAAGTCTTGTTGATCAATCATGGAGGATGGAAATGGGTGGCAATCTTAGACAGGAGTTTCTACCATTATAATTTATATTTATTGCCGTTCTAATCAAAATGGAATGCTACAAGGTCTGAATCTTAATCTTCAAGTACTTGATGTATTTTCTACTACACATTAGATAATTAGACAATACATTTTTTAAAACAAAAAAGGAAAGTAATTCTGCTTTAGCAATTGTAAACATATATGAAGCACTCTTTAGCCTTTTCTTTTGGGACATTTGGTCCTTGGAATGGTCTCAAGGCTTCTCTGACCAAGTGGTTATGAGTTCAATCCTTGACATAGTCAGGAGTTTAATCTTGCCACTCGCATTCTCATAACTAAATTACAATTTCAAAATATGCTTGTGGCTCATGCTTTGCCCACACTTCAAGCCAAAGTGATTTTGGTAATTTTAGAGATATACTCCCTCCAGTCTCATAAGAAAAAAACTTTCTGACTTATTAAGAAAAGTAGTTAGTCTCATTTAATGTTCTCAATATAATAAAATAAGTAATTGTATTTTTTAAATTACCCCTCATGGAAACTTGTTCCATGAAAATAGAAGATTTATTGAAAATTATATCCAAATTCATTGAACGACAATTAGGGAATAATAGCATTGAAGTATGATAGAAGTAGACAAACAAGAATCTATAAGCTGCATATAGGCATATAAGAATTGAGGCCGGAGGGGTAGTTATATAAGCTGCATATAAGAATCTATATTTTGTAATAGGCAGCAACCTCCAAGTAGGAGAGTGCATGTGAGATGGAATAGGAGAGAAGTAAAAGATCACAGCCTCTAATTTAGTTGGAACTGGGTAACTAAGAGGACTGACTATTATTAGTTGAGATAACTGCAGGGTGGGAATTCAAATGGAAGGAGAGGAAGTGAGGGAGGGTATTGGATTGTATTCTGAGTTTGTGGAAGAGGCCAGGATCTCTCAAATAACCAGAAACTTGTTCTGAATACCTTTTATATCGTTACCAGTCACCACCTATACAGTCTTCTTGGTCTATCAGAGGGCCACATGCTTGCGCCCTTAAACCCTAGTTAGGAGTGTTTTAATGCTGACCTTATTGTCAACATATTTCAATTCAATAAAATATTTTACGCTAATTCTTAATATATCTCATAATGAATCCTGGGAATTCCTTCTATTGGTGTACAACGTACGTACTTATGTGTGAGCTATTGTTTGCGTTCATCTGTCTTTTACTCTTCTAGCACCCATTTAAAAATCACAACATTGATACATTAAGCTCTCAAGTGTGACCACGTGATGCAAGAACTATTCTTAAGAACTCATACGAAACACACATGTTTATTGAATGCATTAGCAGTTTCCATTCATAAGTACTTGCATAACACGATCACACTATGAAATACACTCTTGAGAAGTCTCTTATAGAGGCTCAATTTATTAACACTTTCATACATCATAAGTTGCTACAGCTCCAGCACCAAATCTACAATGCCAACAATTGTAAATTAGTCAAAATACATAAATATATTCCAATTATTATAAAGCAATGCATATAAAGGCTCCATAAATGTTTGTATTGAAATCTAAAAACCTGCTGGGGATTTAGTTTGAAATTTGTCTCATTAAAACTCAATGATTTTACAGAAAATATTTTTTGTGCATAGATAGGGTTTTTGAGTATTTAAAATATTTTGTATGAGCAATATTAAGACACTAGGAGTAAGTTGTTATGCTTGAACAGGTCTTCAATTCCTTGCAAGTATTAAGTATTGATGGTCTTTAAGGTAACATATACTTATGTTAAATAAATGATTTTAGGATAATAGGAACCAGTATTAATGCTTAAAATATAAAAAAAAAACTTCTTTACAAGTGACAAAAATACTACTCAGTGAAAATTCAGAAATAGAGAATCAGAGCAGATTTTAACCCTACCCTCCTTGGCTTAAGCCACCACCACATCACTCTGATTTTTATATATATCTTTTGCATTACTATATGTCGGAAGACAGTGGTAAATTGTTGTTAATTTATTCAGTAGTCAAAGATTGTTTAAATAGAAGATAACAATAAAGTCTCTTCCTTTAATCAAGGAATGATTGGAAGAATATAAGGAAATAAGAAATTCATACAATACGATAAGATTTGAATAAAATAAAATAAAATTTAGGAGCTCACAATATCCCCTGATTCTCCAACACCACCCTCAAGTTCGTGCATATATATCTATCATGCCCAACTTGTTTATGAAATGCCCAAAGACATGTCTTGCAAGGCTCTTGGTCAGCATCAAAATCTGTTTGTTTTATTATTAAAAAATATCCCTCAATTGTAGAATTTGGTTGTATAGGAGTACTAATTATATTCTCCTTACTTATCTTAGTAATCTTGTATATATATCTGATGTATTGTCAACATATTTTAATTCAATAAAATATTTTACCACTAATTCTTAAGATGGTTTCACGAGCTCTTGGTTTAAGGCTCGCTTTTGCATAAATCCTAGCCGTCTTTATTGCGGTAAACTTTAGCCAACGTCATTGTGGCCCTTTGCTGCCTTCATTGCAGTGTTTGTGATCCTTAAAGTCTGTTTGCTGCTTTCTTTGTCTTGAAACCAGCCGTCACCGCCGTGAACACAACTTTCGACTTCTCTCACCACTGTTGGCGAATGTTGACCACTGTACACTGACGGTATCGCACCACCCCTACACCATTAGACTCGCCTCGAAGAAAGCAGCCAAACCCTAGAAAATCGTCGCCATCCGAAGCCTGACGTGCCGCCAGAGTTTCGAAGACCCCCGTAGTGCGTGTAACCCATGCGCCGCCCTCCAAGCAGCTGTTCACTGCTGTTATTTTGCAGATTGTAAATCGGAGGTTTTCTGTCCGCTTTTGGTGGTTACTTTTCAGATCAGAGCACTTTGGTTCGTTACACCTTTTTCGATTAGAAACTTGTTTCTGTTTTTCATCCATGGTGGGAGAAGGAGTAGTGATTAATACTGAAACTGAGAATGAAACGTGAAATAAAAAATCTCAAGCCGAATTGCAAAACGTCTCATTCGTTCACAAGTTGAATGGGAAGAACTATTTGAAATGGTCTCAACTTGTGCACACTTTTTTGAAAGGTTAAGGGATGGCAGAACACTTAACAGATGAACCCCCCAAAGAAATAGATCCCGAGTTTAAAAGGTGGAATATAGAGGATTCTATGATCATGGCATGGTTATGGGATGCAATGATCTCAGAAATTAGTGACACTTGCATGTTTCTCAGCACTATGAAGGAGGTTTGGAAGGCATTAGAAGAGACTTATTCTAAAGCCAAAGATGCTGCCCAAATATATGATGTGAAGGTGAAAACTGTGGCTGCTAAACGGGGAAACAAGACAGTTACTAAGTATGCAAATTATCTTAAAGCTTTGTGGATGGAGTTGGATCATTACAGAGTTATAAAAGCCAAGTGTTCAGCAAGTCTGACTTTACTGAAGGAGTATATTTAACATGATAGTCTATGATTTCTTGGTGCGACTCATCTCTGATTTTGATCAAGTTAGAGTGCAAATCCTTGGTAGGGAGAAAGTATCAGGAATTAATGAGGCAGTGGTTATAGTGATGAGTGAAGAAAGTTGTAGGGGACTAATGCTGACAGTTCCACTTGTAGAAAGCTTAGCAATGCTAGCTGAAAAGAATTCGGCTATGATGGTTGACCCAAAGAAAGGAGGAGGAACCTATGTGGAGAAAAAAAGGTGATGGAGTGTGGTGTACCTATTGCAACAAGCCTCATCATACTCATGAAAAATGTTGGAAATTGAATGGGAAGCCACCTAGTAGTGAGTGGGGAAGAAAGGGAGGTCAAGGACACATAGCTACAAGTACTAGTGAAGAAAGTCGAGAAGGTATGATGCAACTGAACCAAGACGAGGTAGAAAAGTTGAGATCTTTACTCACTAGTTTGGAGAAGCCCACATGTACTTGTTATTTGGCACATTCAGGTACGTTTCCATTTTCTTTTGGACTTAATGCTTCATATATACCCTTTAACCAATATTGGATTCTAGAGCCACAAACCACATGACACACTTACCCTTACATTTCTTCACTTTTTCACCTTGCCCTAGCAATTAGAAAATATCCACATCAGATGGTACCCTTATAACTGCAAAAGGGGTCAAAGGGATGTTCAAATAAATCTATCCACAACCCTAAGAAATGTTCTCCATATCCTTAAATTGTCCACTAGTCTCATTTCCATACAAAAACTCACAAAAGACTTAACATGTAATGTTATTTGCGATAACCAATCTTGTGTTTTTCACGACAAGAATTCGGAGAGGAGGATTGGAAATGCTAGAGAATAGAATGACCTTTACTATTTGGATAACCCTGACTTAGCTTCGAAGTTACCCAACAACAATAACTTCTTTTTTACAGAATCAATAAAAACTATCAGGGATAAGGTTCTTCTGTAACACTGTTGCCGTGGTCACCCTTCATTTTGAGTCATTAAGCATTATTTCCTTTGTTTTTTAAGAAATTAGAGGTTTGTGAGCTTGCTAAACACAAGTGTGTACCTTTTCCAATCAGTAATAAAATAAATACTTTTCCGTTTTATTTAATTCATACAGATGTGGGGGATTCTTCAAATGTTCCAAATATATCAGGTGCACGTTAGTTTGTAACCTTTATTGATGATTGTAATCGGGTTACTTGGGTGTATTTATTAAAACAAAAATCTGAAGTCGCTTATATGTTTCTACAGTTCTTCTCCATGATAAAAAACCAGTTTGGTGTAAGTATTAAGAGGATTAGGTCTGATAATGCCAAATATTACTTTAATTGTGATCTTAATTCTTTCTATCACAATGAGTCCTCCTGTGTTAAAACACCCCAACAAAATAAGATTATTGAAAGGACAAATGGGCACTTGTTAGATCAAACCCGAGCTGTGTTATTTCAAAATGAGGTTCCTAAGAAATTTTGGGGAGAAACAATATAAACTGCTTCGTATCTCATAAATCGTTTACCTTCTAGTGTCCTTGCCTTCAAAACTCCCATGGACACCCTTTCCTCGTTCTAACCCAACGTGTCCACGTCTATTAATCTTACTACCAAAATACTTGGGTGGTGTTGTTTGGCCATATACATAGTGATAGTAAAGGGAAACTTGATCGTAAAGCCTTAAAATGTGTCTTTATCGGATACTCTTCCACCTAAAAGGGCTACAAATGCTATCATGCACCATCCCAAAAATTGTCTCCATAGATGCCACCTTCCATGAACAAGAAAGTTACTTTGGTCAAACTCATCTTCAGAGAGAGAATACAAGTAAGGAAGATGAGTCTCTTCCATTTCCTGAGTTGACTCTTGAATCAGAAATTGAGACTGAAATTGATTTTGAAAAAGATGGAAATGAAGAAAATGACAATGTTTAGATTGAAATTGATTATGAGAAAGATGAATGTTGTTTAGACGAAATGGAAATGTGGGTCTTGAAGCATATACTGATGCTGACTATGCAAGGTCAATTGTAGTTAGAAGGTCAACACATGATATTGCACTTTCTTATGTGGGAATCTTGTGGCTTGGAAGAGTAAAAAACAAAGTGTGGTATCCAGATTCAGTGCTGAAGCAGAATTTAAGGCAATGGCACAAGGGATATGCGAGTTACTATGGTCGAAGATCATTTTGGAGGACTTGAAGATAAAGTGGGATGAGAAACTTTATTGTGATAATAAATCTACTATTAGCATAGCCTATAATCCATTGCAGCACAACAAAACCAAACATATTGAAGTTGGCAAACTTTTCATCAAAGAAAAACTCGATAGTGGCTAAACAACAACAACTTTGAAAGAATTGTATCCAAGCTGGGAATGGAGAACACCTATTCACCAGTTTGAGGGGTAGTGTCAAAATCCGTTTATGTTTTTTTATTAAAAAATATCCCTCAATTATAGGGATTTGATTGTATAAGAGTACTAATTATAGGAATTTGGTTGTGTATGAGTACTAATTATATTCTCTTTATTTGTCTTTGTAATCTTGTATATATATCTGATGTGTTGTCAACATATTTCAATTCAATATAATATTTTACCCTAATTGTTAAGAGACCTCATAATGAATCCAGGCAATTCCTTCTAATGGTCTGCAATGTACATACTTACGTGTGACACAACTATTAGTCCTAATTAATGAGACAACTATGATTGTAATTTATTTTCCAACATTTTCAAAAAACAAATAATAAGTATTTTCTGTTGAAAATAAAGTGTTATTCCATTAGTTTCTACAATTTCTAATATGATGTTTCTATAATTTTGTTCTTAACATAAATGATTAATTTTTTAAAGCATTTTTAGCATATATTTTAAATTTTTATTATAGCAGCTATACTCACTGCCATTTGTCGCCATCTACCACTAATAACATTGGTCCTGCACTCTTGCCCACTCTCCATTTTCTTTTTCCTTCTCTTGCGTCAAATGCCCATATCATAAAAAATTCAAAATGACATTCCTTTATACTGTCAATTATACTGTCAACCACTTGTATATTCTGTGTTGTTTAAAGAAGACTATGAAAACTTACAATGATGCTGATGGAATATACTTATCAAAGTTTTGTGTGCGTCAAGAGTCACATTTTATAGATATATGATATAGTACTTACACTCTGGATCTGTTTTGATCCAGTGCTCATTGTTCCCAGTTGAACCACTGCTACTTAGGCCATCTTGCGGTGGTTTCTGGTTGGTCTTACAGTGTTTAGACCACTTTCTTGACTTGCTATCTGAATGAACTCTTCTGCTAGGATTTGGGTTTGTGGTATCTCCTTTATCATATTCATCGAAGCAGTCATGAGGAAGATTTTTTATCTTACCTTTGTGGGATTTACTAAAACATTTTGCATTTATGATGTCTTCAGGATAGACTTTTCTGTGAAACTTATGTAAAACCTGCATACAGAGATGGATAAATTGAATAACTTATTATGATTGTTTCGTGTTCAAGATGAAATGTTGAAATTGTGGTTTTATTTTGATAGCTTAACTTCTCTGGAAGATGCCGACACTTTCCATACCTAGTGATATTTGCCAAATTACCTTTTTAGCATAGTTACATTTTGTTAAAAGCCTTACTAGAATCCCCTTCATTTAATGGTTTTTAAGCATGCTTTACAACATTTGAATAGTGTTTTACTTGATTCTCAACGATAACAAGCTACCAGTAGATTTATGTCATTGTATTATTGATAATTCTCACATATCCACATCTTTTTCATTATATTTCTTGTGGCTAACGAAGTGAACATGCACTACAATTTTGATTGATTATTCTTTTGTTAAGATGCAAAGGCAAAGGGTGATGGGGCCGACCAACCTATATATATATATATATGTGTGCGCGCGCGCGCGCACATACACTTCCTCTGTTCCTTTATAAAGTTTATATAAGGAGGAACCTTTATGACAAATTTGCTTGTCCATTTATATAAAACTCCTTCTAAATTGTCTATTGCATTAATTATTCTTTTATACCAAAATACCCATAATTACTCCTGTTGAGATATGGCCATGATTTACTTTCCTATTATCTTGTCTATATCTTTCTGATTGTATTTCAATCCCTATAATTAAAGGATCTTGATTGTAATCCTTTTACTATAAATACATACCCATGGGAATTTGCTTCTCATGACATACAGACTAATTCTTTTCTAATCTCAAGTTGTATTAGAGCTCATGATATGTGGGCCTGATAGGAAAGGTTCAAAAGTGGGAAAACCCTAGTTGTCAAGCCACAAACCTAGCAGTTTTGCGGGTAGACCACTATCGGTGGCCCTAGATGTCACGGCGGTGACCTTACCATCAGAACAACCGTAATCAGTAAAGCCATTCCCTTAAACACCGCCATCATCCTCACCGTTACACGCCTTCATGCGCTGATCAAAAGCCAACAAGTCCGCCGGTTTGTGAAGTTCATGCGCCATCTTCTGCTACGCCGCTTGTCCCATTCTATTCCTATTTATCTTGCCTATATCTTAAGTAATTGTATTTCAGTCCTTATAGTTAAGGTAAGGGATCTTAGATTGTTATCCTTTTACTCTAAATACTTGGGGTTAGCCTCTCATGACATTCAGAGTAATTCTTTTCTAATCTCAAGTACTCCATCATCTCTCTCTTGTGAGAATTGAGGAAAGAGGTGATATGATGAGTTTCAATTCAAATTAATTCGGTGAAAAGAGTGAGACAATGAGTCCTAAGGGTACTTTTGAAAAATAATACAAATTGAATGTTACTAACTAAATTAACCAACCTTCTTACTTGTGAATTTTTTAAAGGGTGGTGGTTAGAGTATTGTTAAATAGGTAAAAATATCTAGGAATAGGGACCAACCTTACTGAGCTTTGTATTGGTTGAAGTCGAATCGGCATCATTCCCGGAGGTGTTACAGCCTTTTGAGGAACTGTGGACCATTTTGAACATCTTTTTCATAATATGCATGGCAGACTTATGTGCTTGCTTGACTTGTGTCTCTTCGACTCCTGTCTCTATACAGTCTTCATTTGTTGACTCTGTCCTATGAAATAGCTCAGCAAGTGATGTCCTTTCTTTCCTCACTTCTATTTTCTCTGGTGTTTTGAACGATGACCCCAATAAATATCCTTGCAGAGGACATACAGCCTTGTTTCCAAAATCTTTAGCTTCGGATCCATCTGTTTGATTTCCGCTAAGTGTGATGTTGCTAAGACGACTGTTTCTTCCTGATGATTCATAGAAACTTTCATCTTCAGTCTCAAGGAATTTCTCAAGCTCATAACTTATGAGCTTCAGTTCATTCTCTGTCACCTCTGCATCTGTCATAGTTATGTTTTCTGAAGGCATGGGAAATGTTGGTGTTGCTGGCTCATTGGTAACTGCCTCTGCACCAAGTGTTCCAATTGTCAGAAAGCCTTGAAAGAGCTCAGGGATGACTCCAGATGTTTCTTCTTGTGAATCATCATCTTCTTCTCTGCAGCAAGATGTTTGACTTTCCTGATGGTGTGGCTTTGAGAAGCAGGGTTGGTTAATGGAACTGAAGCTTGGCTTTGTCTGAAGATATTGGCTGTCAAATGTTAGCTGGACTGTAAGACAAGCACAAGGATTTCCTGAAATTCGAGTTTCAAAAGAAATTACTAAATTGGTCTGAAATTAGCAACTAAAGATAGTTCTACAATCTACATGACTTGTTGAAATATTTATATGTTGCTTATGCTATCCTTAAACCTTGGGAAGAGGAATACAGAACATGGAAAAGAATAAAAAGAAGGATTATATATAATAATCAGATAGTGAAATGTGAACTAAGGGCTTGAGAGTGATATATGTTCAATGTTCCATTTGTAGTAAGTTAGTGGTTTTAATCAACCTGAATTAGGTATGGCAAGGGGACGGGGACGGGGACGGATTTTGCCTCTCCCACCCTCATCCCGGTCAGGTTTAAATATTGAATCACCATCCCCGCCTCTAATAGGAGTCGGGTTTCTCCACCCCTCCCCCGCCCCCGTCCCATATTATAAATAATAAAATTAAAAATTATATTTATTATAATTAATATAATAAAATAATTTATTAGAAAATAATGAAATTAAATTCATTAAAATTATATTTTCTATTGAGAATTGATTAAAATTTATAATTAAAAAATATAAAATAAATATGAATAAATATATAAAAAAACGAAAAAAATAACAAAATCATAAGCGGGGTGGGCGGGTTTTAGAGAAAATCTGCACCCGCACCAAATCAAACTAAAGTTTTCCTGTAAAAATCGGGTCGGGTTTAGGTGGGTACTTAGGCTGCGGGCTAAATTGTCATCTAACCTGAAGTGGGATGGGGATGGATCAAAGACCAATTGTGGTCCTAAATCCTGATCTATTTGAAAAGCCTAGAATGCAGAACTGTAGAACACCTTATTGTTACTTTATCTAGAGATGTGTAACATTGTGACTTATTCTTAGATTATTGTGCATTGATGCAGCTCAGAAATATGAATGCAATATATATTTTGTTATGTTGATGGACAGTGACCAGTCATCAATGTTACAATTTAATTGTTTGTAGGTGTATCTGATGATAGTTGTTAGCCTTCGCTGAATGCCTTAGAAAGTGTTTGGATTGAGGGTATAAGATGAAATGGAGTCGGATGGATTGAAATGAGATAGCATATAACTTTCTTAAATCTAACAAGACTATTCCATTTCGTTCCTCCCTATACAACTAAACCAAAAATATAGAACATTTGCATTGACAACCTCTCTTTTCCCATTCGCTCTCTTCCATGAAAAAAAGTGAGAGAAAAATTGGAGTAAATGAGATAAGAGTAATAAGGACAGCTGAATACCAAGCGTGAAATCCTTGAAGGGATCAATACTATTATGCTGAAGTTTTCGATGCACCCATTGAAGCAACTGCAAAAATTAAAGGCATGAATAAGCCGAAGGCCTGGAAGAAATTGTTTTATCATTAATTGGTAGAGTTTAGTCATACCTTCATTTTGACTCTTTTCTTGATTTGATGACCAAGTTTTCTCACTTAACAGATTAGGCTGGTATTTATAAATGTGAATGGAAAAAGGTCTCCAGAAGGATTGGGAAGTTATGATTGATAAGTGAAAAGACACAGATCTTTTCTTTGATTGAATGAGCTGGAAGTTGGTAAATTCTAGAATGTCTGTATGGAGAAAAACAATTAGATAGATACAACAATGTGGTTGGCCATTCTTTTCAAAATCTAATCATGTGGGTAAATTTAGCTTGTCATTTGTACCAACAAGTTTCTATTTGTCTATATTTTTGTCTCTATGAACTTTAATGGTGTTAGATCACACATGTATGTAAATCCATAACCTTTGATCATAGGCTGGCCAAAGTGCAATCAGATGCCAAAGCATTGCCAATTTTGAACGATGAAGCTGTTGTAAATTTCAATTACTAAAACACTTTCACTGCTGAGCAGGGAACTCAACTTCTATTGATTTTATTTTTTGACAAGCCGTCTGTTGAATGTTTATGGTTACAAATTCACCTAATAATATATAATAAATTATTACTCATTAGGGATAACAAAAGCAATTGCTGAAATACATTATTTTGACATTGGAGGTGATTTTGGTGACATGGTATTGTTGGAAGGACTGCTTATTAATTTATATCTATGTACCACTGACACGTCAGATTGAAACTGTTTCATTATCTGACATGTGTTAGTGTCAGACATCGACACATATAATTATATTTAATTACTTCTATTTTCTTAAATTATTATTAATATCTATATGTTAGTGTGTGTTTGGAACTACTTTTAAACCACGTCCAACTCACTCGGTGAAAGCTATAACAAGAAGCATCAATATGAACGTGCATCTACTGCTGCAAGCCCAAACATTTACTTAGTATTGTGTCCATATCTGTGTAAATGTTTCTTATATTGAGATGCCCCAATTCAGCTAAACAGTAAATACTGATGTATTTTGTGCATGTGGCATCCCGTATTTCTATTTTTATCGTCAGTAAATGATAACTTTTTCCATGTGTAACTCATAAAGTCCGAGTCCTACTGTTTCCACTTTCAATTTGTCTGACTGTTATGTTAACCATGAGAACTTGCTAAGACATATCGACATTAAGTTCAAATTACAATTACAATGGTAGACTTATATTTGGTGGGCTCGGTTGCAAACATTTTTTATATATTGAAATCATTCAGAAAATCTTGTCAGGATGGATGTACCTGAGTTTTCTGCCAATATATTAATACAACCCTATATATTGTTGTACGTATACTACCTCAGGTCCTATATATATACAAGAGAAAATTAGGTCATTTACAATTGATGTATTTGATTTAAAATTTAAATTAAATATATCAATTTTTACTGATCAAACTTGTTTTATATATAAGATCGGAAGTAGTGTGTTTCTTCTATATATGTACGTGTACGTACATGTGCGTGTCTATACACAAATGGTCTATTTGATAGATAAGATAAGAGACAAAATGTGAATAAGTTATCATATTCTATTTGAAATCCAGAGTTTGATGAACAAGATATGATAAGTTAATCCTTAACTTATCATATCATGTCTCTTTAATTAAAATTTCTATCTTGAATATGAATTGGGTTAGAAACCAATAGCATATGATAAAAACAGTAATTTACTCAATTACCTTTATAAAATATCATTTAAAATATAAAATTGAAATATAATAAAATATAAATATTAAAATAATTTATAAAATATAATCTAAAACATAAAAATGTAAATCTAATCAAATATAAATATAAAAATAATAGAATTAGATATTAAACTTAAAAATGAAATATTAATAATTAGTTTAAAAAATATTTATGATTTTATCACAAGAGTAGTTTTGTCTTTTTATATAATTTAATAAATTAGTATTCAAAATTATAAAAATATGAAATTAATTGAAAACTTAAAATAAATATAATTAGTTTACAAGGGTATTTTGGTCATTTACATATAATATATATT